>CM046030.1:4785433-5352933 GCA_025215565.1 Flaveria ramosissima | reverse complement strand
ATTTCATGCTTTAACAATTTTAAAAGCGCACATAAGTGCCTTACTAAAAGTTCAACAGAATGTAGTCTGAATTCAACTAAACATAACTTGGTCATAACAAAGTAATTTTGAGTAAACTCAAACTCAAATATTATTTTCATTTAATTAACTTTCTAAGGATAGTTTATACGTCTTCAAAATCAATCGGACGACTCAACAATAGACTTCACAAGATAAGTACGTATTTCAGAATCTTCTGTCTTGTGCTGTTGTTTTGACCTATTTTCGGGTCTTTTCTTAAAAACTTTCCTAAACAAAAACTGTCTAGAAGACTCTAAACTAGTTACCTGTAAATTTTTATAATTTTATGAAATCGTTTGATATTTTTAAAACCTGTTCAAACACGTACCATACATTATGTCCAGAATATAAAATTGGTACAATAATCTTTTTTTTTCAATCTAGCTTTCATCTTTTGGCATTCTCTAAACATCTTAACTTCTTGTAATGAATTCCGACCTCAAGTTATTAATTTTTTATCATTTAGGACATCACCCTTGACTCTTGAACATCCAAGTTTTCTTATGAACCCTATAACCATCATTATACAATGTGAGTATTCATTGTCCTTTTTATGTGTTTTATTTTAGGAAAATTATATGATTCAATATTCAATAATTGTTATTCATTGTTATTTTATTTCATTCTAAATTCAATTTAAGACATGTTATGTTAGATAAACTAGATGAGAACATAATCATTAATTCATGTAATCACGGTAACAATGATAGATCTATTGGTTTGACAAACCCACCCCATTTGTTTAATCGCGTGGTGATTGGAACCGGAATCATTCATTATATAAGGCTTCGTCTGTGGACCGAGTCAATTCAATCATTAGATTTGATAGTGGAATCCTTAAAAATATTTGAGTGTGTTTGCTATATTATATGGAATAGTTTTGAGTGGCTGTGAGTGAAGGAGAGAGAAAATATTGTTTTGAAGAGTTAATCAAACATCTTATTGGTCTTTATTCTTAGATAAGGAACACATTTTGTATAGATAATCTATCTGTATTCTTAGATATTGTTGGTCTTTATTTTCATGCACTATTATAAAATGGTCCCAATAAAAAAATATATTGCAAATGCAGATTACTATCTCTCTGTTAATCGAATTTCCCTGTGTTAAAAATGAAGAATATGTAACTTAAACAATATTTGAAACTACAAATTATCAACAACGATAATCATGTATAACTAGCTCTTCTTTTAAGTGACATTTCCATTTCTTTGATTATTTTTTAATCTTTTACACTTCAAATTAAATAATTGATTATTTTTTAATCTTTTTGTCTTCTCATTTTTAGTGTTTAATGCAACCAATACTTAGTATTCGATATTAATTGATTCTATGTCACTTAATTGTTAGAGCTTATAGAATTACTAAGTGATTATTGATACAATATATTGTTTATAAGAGATTGCTTATGGGATGCATTCATGTGTTGAGTGTATTATCAAAATATTAAAAAATTTACTTTGACTTTACTTTTTCATACTCCTGTTTTGAAGGGCATGTAGGAGTTGTGATTTCGCTCCTACTCTCACATGTAAAAGGGAGCAAGATGAGTGGGGTTAGACAATGTTCAATAAAATTTATAGGTAAAACATCTATTCTCTTTCACAAAAAAAAAAATAAATTGCTTCGACGTTTTTTTTATTTTATGTCATCGTTGGGGAATGGTTCCAACATTAATTAGCCTCAGTTATGGATCATGGTTGAACTTCCCACGTATGGGGCTATAATGTCTCTTTGTCGCTTCGATCCTTTTTAGGGTGTTCATAAATGGCATGATTGTTGGCTTGGTTTTCAAATTTGCTTCGTCATTATTTATTGATTGTTGATATCGATGTCGGGTTCTGTTTTGGTCTTTTTTTCCATGTCGGTGAAGCTGAGCATATGCTCACTTGAGACGTTGTTACAGGTTCTATTAATGATTTTGAGCATTAGCTTTATGATACAATGCTACATATGCGTCCTGAATCATAATCTTCTGAGATATTGGTTGATAGTTTGAGTTCGTTAGAAGGCACCATGTCGATGGCAATGGACCTGTGTTCCTCCGAGACTCTTTGTTTCGGTTACTTTGTGGCTGTGATATCACACCCCCACTTTTAACATACGGCGAAAGCGATGTGAGTACGACTAGACTGAATATCAAGAACAACATTGTTTACAAGAGAAAATTAACATCTCATTACATTGAATATATTCTTAAATGCTTCGTAATTTAGGCTTCTAGAACTCGATACCACTACGTGAGGTTCCTCAAATAGTATAACTAGCCAAGCAAACTTTAAACTCCGGTTCCTGAAAAACATACTAAAAGTGTTAACTAAAAATAGTTGGTGAGTTCACATGTTTACAGAAAACAAAGTTTAACACGTATTATGCCAATTAAGTTAGTCCATAACCAACCATGTACCTGGTTATCCAATCCCCATCTAATAAGAATTGAATCCCCGAATAGCAACACCCAGACTGTCAAAGAATAAGCACGTGTAGATAATATGCCGTGTAGACACTACAGGCTCAGCGTGTTTGTTTGCCTATACATAGGACACACTATGCGTGGGGGATTCCCCAAGTAGTACTACCAACACGATCCGTCGGTTCTATCCAGAATTAATGGTTGTGTAAAACGACAGTTGGTGCATGTGCATAATAACAAAAGAAAGTCTTAAATAATTGCACATCATATGAAAACGAGTATGCTCTTCACCCCAAAAGTGAATAAAAGGGGATGTGAAGACTCACCTGGTTCCTTGTATAGGTATAAGTAGGTGCTAAAGTTCTAGCAGCCTACGGTGTACTACGATCACCAATAATACCCTAGTAAAATAACATGAGCATATGATATTAGGGTAATGTTTTGTTTATGTCGTTAAGCTTCATTAATTTGTTTAAAATGTTATGACCGGTTTAGTTTTTATTGTTAGGTTGTAATATTATTGAATGGTACACGTTTTAATTATATAAATATTAGAAATTTGTAGTATACTCATTATATTATAGTATTAAGTTGTATATGACCAACGTCTTATATTAATATATGTAAGCCGTTAAGTCTTGATTAGTATGTATATTTATAAATATACAAACATATATATTTGGTAAATATATTTTTAGAAGAATGATTAGTTGTCTTGATTATATAAATGTTTATATTCATATGCTTATAATTAGTATATAATTTAAGTGACTTCAAATAATCAAAACTATTACCTGGGAATCAAATCGTATAATTATTTGAGATAATAACTAACAATATTAATCAACTAATGTTCATAATTGTTTATTATTTTAATAATTATATTAGTTTGGTCAAAGTACATACATATATATTAATAGGTTCATTTTTCAATTTGATAATAAAAAATTTTAAAAATGGACGTCCATTTAAATATATGTAAATTTTCGTATGGGTGATTCAATTTTCAAACTAATAATCTATTTACATACATGTGAATTCGCATACTAATAATTTATTTTTCAACTCAAATATTTACATATACATATAAATATTCAAACATATCAAGTATTTACATATGTAAATAATCAAACTTGTCGTCTATTTACAATATGTAAAGGTTCTACACATACGCAAATATACTAATTGTATTGTGTAATATATCAAAATGATCGTTTATTTACATATATGTAAATCTTACTGCTTATAACCATTTCTAAAATTGATGTTTATTTTTAAATATGTAAATTATACATTTAAAAAAAAGATAAAGATATGAATATAAATGTTTCCTAGTCTAAAATTAACAACAATGGTGATGAACCCCATAATCTTTTATAGTAAATCTCTCATTCACCTTGTAGCCAGCAAATCTCCCATTATATCTTGTAAATCTTTTGTTGCCTTTGGAATTCTCTAGTCTTTGCATATGTAATGTAAGTTATCATAATAAGTTCATATCTTTAGTGATATATGAGCTATTTTAGAAACATGATTTGTAATAAGCATGAAAATATAAAAATATAATTAATTGATAAATTGGAATAAGATACACTAATAAATTGAGACTATAATAATGAAATGAAACAATATGATGATACCTTTCACGTGAACTTTAATCCTCTTTCTGAAGTGAACATTCGGTCTTTCTATAAACTCGCTTTCATAATAGATTCCATCTTCTTATTCTAATAAAAGGGTAACTAGAGATGCCACATGTCATAAAATAATAACTAGAGATGCCACATGGCAACATTAAATTCACTCTTAACAAAATTTTCCCGCTTCTCTCTCCTATTAAATAACTCAATTAATTACTAATTATTATTTAATTCTATTTTTTGATTATAAGCTATTTTAAAAAGAATAAGAAATAGATCTTTTTATTAATGTTTATTTCTAGAGAAACAAATTTTTATAAAAAGAAAATTTTCTACAACGTACACATACTTTTTCTAAAACATGAAATATTTTAAAAATGATATTTTTTTAAATATGTTTTGTTTTGAAACGAAATGTTTGATTTATTTTTTAGTAAAAACAAAGAAAGTATAAAAATAAATTTTAAAAAGTTGATATCATTGTTTTATTACTTATAGTACTTACTCATACATAATTTAAATCACATATTATTTAATAATTAATAAATTTTATTATATTTAATATTTTATTTATTCAACCCGTGTAATACACGGGTTCACTAAAGCTAGTTATATATATAATCAAAGATCCAATGTAGAACTGTTGTAACCACAACCGTATAAAAAGATGGAAAAACTTTGTTACACCACTCGCTAATACCATTAGTCATTCCCGTACAAACCCTTGACGAAAACAAGATGTAAGGAATAATGGACGTGATGTCTAAAAGAAGGGATGATGCGTGAAGAACACTAGTCGCCCCGAAACAAACTCGACCAAATCACTAAAAATACAAACTTAATTATACGATTAATAATGAAGAGTAGGAATATTTGTTCATGGATACCATCAATGTTAATCCACGTTCGAAAGAAATAAGATGGATGGAGATAGTATGATACTGATTGAAGAGAAAATTTTGTATTTGATTTATTACATTTTTATTTTTTTAAGAAACAAACCGTGAATTGATAGAAATTAGGAGAGATTGTAGGAAATGTCAAAAAATTGAAATTTTCTAATGTCTATAATACCCATTTCCTATTAATCCACTATCCAAAATCTTTAGTGTAATTACAAAAATACCATTATTATTTTTAACCATTGATTAGATAATCTAATGGTTAGGATTAGTTCTCGTAGTTCTCGCGATATCTAAGAGTCCTAAAAACATCATGTCCCTACATACATACATACATACATACGTATGTACGTACGTACATACATATATATGAAATAATACTTATATATTTTGGTAAAATTAAGCATATTTTTCTCTTTAAAACGTTGTATATATATATGTATGTGTATGTATAGATATATATGTAGATAATAATTTATGAAATTTTAAGCCCTCAACAATTGAGTCGGGTTATAAAATCGTCTAACAAAAACCTCATTGTTTCAAAAAAGTTTTTGTGTAGTAGAATTATAACCTAAACAAAAGCCGACTACACTAGCCGACTTATGGCTATAGGTTCAAGGAAACAAGGAGTTCCATTATTTTTAAATTAACACAAAATGACACACAGATTTATATGTAATGATTGTGATAGGAAGTGATTGAAAATGGGTTGGTAATTGGGCGTCATCTATCATGTCGGAAAGACCAAATGAAATAAAAATCGTTCAAGGATTTGAAATGGTCTACATTGGAAGCACAATCAATCATCAATGGAAGATCTCACAAATCACAATCATATAATTAAGGCAATTTTTCTTACTTCTTTGCGTACGGCCTAACCCTTTGAATTACTAATACTTCATACCGATTTCACAATATGCACTTTGTTTACGACTTGAATGGATTCAGCGATTTCATAATCTAGCATCTGATTCGTTATTTTTGTTTTCATTCTCTGATTTACGGTCTTAGCATACTACGATTTCACAATCATTTATTATCAACTTGTTTTTAATTGTTTTTTTAATAGTTTGCTTTATTGCTTGTTAGATTGCTAATCTATTTGATTAAATTGCTTTGATTTCAACTTAATTCTTTCTTATTTGATTAATACGTTTTGAGTCCAACTTGTTAGATGGTTCATCCTTAGTTTCTTCATTACTCTTGATTCACATTCTGCTTGTTAATTAGATTGTTAATCTATTTTTTAGTTTTTTTATTCTATTTGGTTAATGTTCTTTAATCAACACATTGCTAAATCAACTTGGTTCGTTTTAGTTTCTTTGGTTAGCCTGCTTTGACTCAACAGATTGCTAAATCAAATTGGTTTCAAGCCCGAATAAAAGAAGTAGGGTTTATAACTTGATCGAATTCTAGCAAGATCGCTTACGGTCCTAAGGTTTTTTTCACTCATGCTTTTTTATGAAGTTTAGTTAATAGATATATCACTTTTTGAGGAAAGATGTCAGCCGGTTTCATTTTATTATCCATGTCCTTCATAGTTTTTACATTTTGCCATTGATGAATTTAGTCATATGTAAAGCTAACACACTAAAGACAACGTTAATTATAATTCCTTTTTAAGTTGTCAAGATATTGAATAAATAGAACTGCTCATTTGACCAACAATTATTTTTTGACATCCAAACCAGTTTTGTGAATTTGTTCCCAAGATAATGAATCTAACCAAATGTTTGTGACTTCAAATATCACAGAGTGTTGTTGTTGTGATTTTGGAAGTTGATTTGGTCTAGTGTAGATAGTTTGTGTTCGTCAATAACTAATAGAAAACACGTTTTGTGTTTGGAAGTTAACAAGTAAATGCATGCATACTTGTTTTAGAATGCGAATTGCATAGGCCTATTTTGACGTAGGTTGTATTCTTAAGGAGGAAAATTATGAGATGGTGTTCTATGATTAAAACGATAGAAATTGAAATTACTGACGTAGGTTGTATTCTTTTTTATTTTTTATCTTTTAAGCTTTAGCAGGTCAAACTCGACCCATAACTCTTGGTCGTCGAAGCACTTTTTCTCTTTGAATGTTACTAAAAGTCTGCTTAATATTTAATTCTCAACGTAATGCCAATGGAACCCACGGTTCAAAGTATTGTTTTCTTTAATTAAAAAAGAGATAATATATTGGCTTTGTGAAAGAAAAAATATATAGTTATTATTTACGGAGATATTTAATTTTTGTATCTAGAACTTCTTTAGCTTGCTAAGATTAACAATTTCGATTTGTACATAATAATAAATTTGGTATCATATTCTAATCTTCACGTAGAGATACCTCCTCATGCATAGCCCTAATTGTATCTTTCTATTCTAGTAAAACAGTATCTTGGATGACACGTGATAATATCACAATCATTCTTATCAAAATTTTCCCGCTCTTATTAAATATTATCATAATTACTAATAATATTATTTAACATTTTTTTAGATTTAATAAATTCAGAAAGAGATAAATTTATTAATGTTATTTCTAAAAATATAAACTTTTTATACAATAATAATTTTTTCTAAAGCATAAAACTTTTCAAAAAATACGGAATAGTTTAAAAATTGGTATTTTTAATAAAGTTAATTTTTTTAAACAAACAATAATTAAATTTGGGATTTATAATAAGGAAATTTTTAAAAATAAAATTTTTATACAATTTGTTTTAAAACAAAATGTTTATTTATTTATTTTTGGTGAAAAAAACTAAAAACAAAAGTTTAAAAAGTTGATATTACTGTTTTATTACTTATAGTCATTTTTCATATGTAATTTCAGTCATATAATATTTTAGAACATCAATAAATTTTATTATATTAATATTTTAATTTATTCAACCCGTGTAAGTCACGGGTTTACTAAAGCTAATTCCTTAAATGATATAATTTGTATCTTTTGTCTAAATCAAATAATCATTTTTCTTGAAAAAAATCTTGCTTTCTTTAAGTATTGTTTACACAAGTAACAAATCAAACATCAATATCTACTACCAGGGCTGATTACAAATAGAATAATCACAAATACCTAATCACACATTAAGTTTAATTACGCACTAAATGCCATATGAAATAACTTACTACTTCTCATCCTAAAAACTGTCAATCCTACTAAATAGTTGGCCTTAGATTCGGATGCGTATATGATGCTCATCATCACAATCGCAAACATGAATTATACTAGCTAAACAATTAATACATACCAAGTAGCATTATCAAAGTATAAGTATATATATATATATATATATAGATGTGTGTGTGTGTGTGTGTGTTAAGAATATTTCTCACGTAACCCCTATATTTTTATAAATTGCAAAACTAACTTTTTAAATGTTTTTAAATCATTTTTCATTTTATGATATTAAAACTTAAAAATCCAACTAATAACATGCAATTCAATAATAATCAAACTTACATGAACATTACATAATTCATATAGTGACGTTGTAATGCATAACCCCTAAACTAACACTTAACACCTTGCTTCACATAATTACGTAATAATTATCAAACTTTTTACTCAAGTTAACATTAGTTAAATCAATATTAATTATTTGTAATGTCACCAAAATTTAACGACAACTAGTGTGTGCTAACGACATGTGCATGCAAGACCTAACAGAACTAACAGAGTTTTGGTAACGTAAAATTACCTGATATCATAAATATGATTTTTCACTTACTCGAATACAATAATTTAATGCTCAAATATCATCTTCCAAGCAATGGATCCAAATTATCCCAACAACAATAATAATATATTTTGTCCAAACAACCCTAATGTTTACTACCTAGCGGCTAATCACCATTTTTTTATATCGGGTGTAACATCTGGTCTCTCATAACAACCAATATTGTCTATTCTGCTTAGAAGGAGCTCATAAATTTGCTTTTGGTTACTTGAAATTCCCATGATGTCACTTATCCATAGATTTCTCCCAAGTACGCTTAATATGGAGGTCTCCTCTTATCCACAGTTAATACGCTCAAAACACGTTTATGGTATTTGAGGCTGACATTTCTTATGAACCCAACATCTCACTTGTCCACGCTCTATGTGAGAATTGTCTATGGTATTAGAATCAACCATCCTAATACACTCATCTCCTTGATGACATTTTCCCCACCATCCTATTCTAGGATGTAAGATTTACGTAAGATCTCCCTTTGAACACACATGGGGACTCATCACCCTAGTAAGGTTTGCCCCTATCATCTTTACGGCACATGTGTAGCTATAATATTTTTGTATCATTCGGCTTCTCATACCAACCAATATTGTCCACTTAGCCCACGAGAAGCTTACAAATTTGCTTGTGGTTGCCCGAGTGTAATTTTCCTAGGAGGTCACTTATCTATGAATTGCTAACTAAGCATGTTTAAATATGAAATTCTTCTCTCCAAAATCAATGCGCCCATAATGTGCTGATGGTATTTGACGTGGACAATAATTTCTTATGAACACAACATCTCTTCTATCCACGACTGATGTGAGATTGTCATGCATTGATTATATTTGAGGCAGATTATTTCTTATAAACCCTTCATCTTTCAGGTACACGATCGATATGTGATTTACTAAGGATATTACATTTGGTCTACTCCCTTGTGGGTGGAATCCAACTGCGCATTCTGGAAACACAAGCCGAAGAAATTATTCTATAAACATCACGTGAACATTACCCGTGGAAGAACTAAAAATACCACTCGGGAGAAAAAAGTGAAAATGGTCATGAACATCAACCTTGCCCCTTGTATCACAAGTTGTTGACACTTTAGCGGCTAAAAATGAAGAAAATATGTTAGAAATAACCCGTAATATGTGGCCTACGGATCATTTAAATAAGTTTCATCAAATGATATAATTAGTCGCTAGTAGTATAGGGGGTTATTTGATGAAAATACCCATAATTATAATTAGGGGTTTCCCTTAATTGCTAGAAATAAAAGAATATGGAGATAACCAAAAACACAACAATAACTTTCTTTCAAGATCAAACACCGGTCCCTCTAGACATTATTATAGGAATGAATCAATTGATCATGACATCATCATATATCTTTGTCAAAGATCTCTATTCCCACAAGTAAAATTTAATTGTTTTAATGTTTAGTTCATATTTGAGATTAAATAAACATGATTAGGGTTTCATGTTTTCATTATTGTTTTAAGAAAAAAATCAACAAAATAAAGTTAGAGGAAAAATAAATTTGTTACCTGCGAAGAAGTAACCTTTAGGAAAAAGTTAAAGATGATAATAAGGAACATCGTTCACCAGCAATGTTTTCAGAACCGGATCGGACGTCGAACCGGACGCCTTACTGGTTTGGTGGTCGGACCGGTCGGACCGGTTGGACCGGATTTAACTATATTTTAATTATATTTATATATGTGATTAAATATATGTTGGAAATAAGGGTGTAAAGGAAGTCTCTCTAAGAATCTAACATTCTTGTCCCACATTGGTGTAACAAATAAAACATTATGTGTTTATATGTGATAACAAGGTGAAAGGTATTGAATGTCTTTGTGATACCTTTTACACCATGACCTACCCGCGCGCAGGGGGGGTGCAAAAACGGGTTTCTGGCTGGAAAATTTGGGTCGCCCACGCACGACATGCGGACACGAATGCCGTTCGAAATAAACCGGGTCCGCGTGAAGCCGGTTTTTTGCTTTTTTTGCTCTTAATTTATGGTTTAACACCCCGTTTAAAAACCAAAAAAAAAAAAAAAAAGAAAATCCGGCCCGAACCGGTCCGGTTCTCCCGGTCCGACCGCCGGCTCGGGACGAACCGGCCGGCTCAAACCACCAAAAACGAATCACCCCGGACCGGACCGGACCAGGCCCCGATTCCCGGTCGAACCGGTCGGACCGGCCGGTCCGATCCGGTCTTAACAACATCGTTCACCAGACGGGAGCAGACAAAAGCAAAGTCAAGGCCTTGAAACAAATACTTTCTAGAGAATATGGACTTTTGTTTAATTTCTAATGTTTAATATTTTATTTTATGTAATAGGTTAAAATTTTAATTGATGTTATCTTTTTTATTTATTGTTTAATTTAATGTTTCTTAATAATATTTTTTATTTCTTAAATGATATTTATCAAATAAGAAATATTAATTTTGTTAAACTAATTTAAAACATATTAAAATTATAATAAAACAATTCAAAAACTGCTAGACTCACTCACCATTCCTCCTCTTGCATAGATAAGTTTGTGTAATCTCACAATCTTGTGTGACGCTGGTAAGTAAAATCTCACTCACTCGAAACAATACATGGCTTAACTAAATTTACAACACAACACATAAACTCATCAAGCTTTTCCGTATGATGGATATTTTAAAAGTTATAGAGTGGCCTTTGTCAGAGGCTGATGCTTAAGCCCTTAATTTTTATATTTAACACTTTAACCCATCATCTTTTTAAAAACTATATATCAAATTTACACCCTTATCTTTTTAAAAACTTTATAAAATGATACTATCATGTACTTAAGTTTCTAACGTTTCAGGTTCACAACATATACATTTTTACTTAAAAAGGTAATTACTTATGTACTTATGTTTATGTACGCGTCGTATCAATTCGAGTTCCCCTACGTTTTGACGTAAATCATGTCCCGTATCGGGACTTGACAAGTATAAATGTTTCTGTTCTTATTTTCATGTGCGTTATGAGTTGGCATACATTTCGACGTAAATTTTGTTTGGAAACGAATCGGGTCAAATATTGTACGTTTTCATTTGACGGTATAAGTTCGAGTTACTATACGTTGCGATGTAAATTTAGTTTGTAAAGAAGTCTAGGAGAATTCTATATTTTAACATGCCGCATACGGCTTCGTCGCACATGTTTATTTTGATGTATGTTTTGATTTGGTCTATTTCAACGTAAATTTTGTTTGGAAACGATTCGGATCAAACATAATACGTTTACATTTGACGGCACAAATTCGAGTTGCTCAACGTTTCTATGATGCATTTAATTTGGAAACAAGTCGAGTCGATTGTAGCCTATAACTTATCACGCTACGTAGATGCAACGCGTGACGCGTGGGTTAAATAACTAGTTATATTTATCCTGCGTGTATTGTCCTACCCAAACAAGATTATTCCAAAAAAGGAAAAATATCAAACTCACGTAAATGAAGCCCTAAAGTCATTGAACTTTAATCTTTATCATCTTCAACGGTTCTATAGATATTTTGTTTTAAATCTAAAACCCATATGGTCAAACAGTGGTTATATATATTTGCAGTATTCTCAGACGACTAAATGGATCAATATATACATTTAATACAGCAATGTGATCATTTTTCTTCTACTTTGAAATAGTCTTGGTCATAGGTAATATTACCTACACTATTCATAAACCAAAATAATAGTAGTAATAATATTATGTGTGTAGGAAGATCGAGCGTAATAACATAGGAAAAAGAATATGTATATGTGAGGCCCACTTGGTTGTCTATAAATACAACATCTCAATTCTAAACACAACATCCAAATCCACCAAATTAAAACTAACACAAAAGCAAAACCAAAAGCCATAATATAATGGAGCCTCTCATCATCTTTTCCCTTATCGTTTCTTCACTTGTTTTCTTCTTGGCCTGTTGGGCACTCACCAAATCAAACTCTTCAAACAAGTTGCCACCAGGACCACCCAAACTCCCCTTCATCGGTAACTTACACCAGCTGCGAGGCCCCGGCCCGCACCACGTTCTTAGGGCCTTAGCCAGGAAATACGGCCCCATCATGTATTTACAGCTCGGGCAAGTGCCTACCGTCGTCATATCCGGACCAAGGCAAGCCCAAGAGATCTTGAAGACCCACGACGCTATCTTCGCCGACAGACCCCCTAGCGAAGCATCCGAGTTGTTCTTCTATAAAGCTCAAAACATTGCATGGGCTCCTTATGGGAACTACTGGAGGCAGATGAGGAAGATTTCCTCCTTGGAGCTTCTTAGCGCCAAGAGGGTTCGCGCGTCCGCCTTTATTCGCGATCAAGAGCTTACTCATATGCGTAAGACATTCGAGTCCATCGCAGGAAGACCCACTATCCTAAGGGACATTCTGGTGAAGTATGTCAATGATGTGATCTGCAGGTCTACGCTTGGGGACATCCGCAAAGACCAACCGGCGATTGTGAGACTGCTGTTTGAGATAATGATAGCCGTGGTTCAATTCAATGTGACTTCATATTTTCCGAGTGGAGGCTTCATTAATGTTATCAGTGGTAAGAAAGCTAAGTGGATGAAGACGCAAAAAGAGTTTGATAGTATATTGGAAGACATCGTTGAGCAACATAGGAAGAATAGACCAAATGGCACCAATGATCATGAAGATCTTGTTGATGTTCTCTTAAAGATCCAAGAGACCGCTGACCTTGATCTCCCCATCACCAACGAAAACGTCAAGGCTGTCATTCTGGTACGTACAAATTAACGACTATATACAAAATCTTTAAAATTATGAAACTGATGATCATGTTTCATTCATTCTGATATATATAAATATAATGCAGGACATGCTGGTTGCTGGGACGAGCGCCTCTTCAATGGCAATCGAATGGGCGATGACCGAACTGATGAGAAAGCCCGAAGCCCTGAAGAAAGCACAAGAGGAACTAAGAGCAACAGTGAAAGGAAACACGATCACAGATGCACAAATCCAAGAGATGCATTATCTGAAGATGATAGTCAAGGAAACATTGAGGCTGCATGGTCCCCCATTTCTGATGCCTAGAGTAAGCAGAAAAGACTGCACGATTGACGGATATCATATCCCAGCGAAGACGAGGGTAATGGTAAGCGCGTTTGCATGTGGTACCGATCCCGATAGCTGGGAGGATCCTGAGAGCTTCATCCCAGAAAGATTTGAAAATAGTTCCGTTAATTTCATGGGTGCTGATTTCGAGCTCATTCCGTTTGGAGGTGGTAGGAGAATTTGCCCCGGCATTAGTTTCACAACAGGTATAATAGAAAACGCACTTGCTACTATGTTATATCATTTTGATTGGAAGCTTCCAAATGGATTGAAGCCCCATGAGCTTGATCTCACAGAAGCTACCGAGCTTTCGATATTACCTAAATATCCTATAGAGGTCATCCCTGTCGTCGTGCCACCACAAAAATAATTAAAGTCAAGATATGTATGATTGTATCATGGCTTTACTAAGTTGTTCTTCTATATATGTATGTCATCTTTGCGTTATGTCAACTTTCCTTCTATTAAGTCAAATTTAATGGTTGTATTCCTGTTTATTAACATGTTGTTGCAATATTGTTATAAAAATAAATTTATCTGATAAGAGAAGAGAAATCGTGCTTTTAAAGTTTTCAGTGGCTTTGTTGTAGTTATAATTTCACTTTTGTTTCCATAAAGTTGGTTTTTGTTTATATGCTATAGATTATATGGTTTGTTGCACATGGAAAATATACTTCTACTTTCTGCATCACGTACGATTTCCTTTGGTATTGACAAAACCACCTACAATATAAGATTTCATTTGATTTTTCTTCCATCAGTTTCTATTTTTATTAAGAAACAAAACAAACATATATATTTTATCTTTCACAATAAGAAAAAAAAAGTGTTATTATTCTAGATATTTATTATGGAAAGCAACAACAAAAGTCTTCACTAAACTCTAACCCATTACGGACAGAAAGCCAAGTGAACTAACCCGTCGGAGAAACGGAATTTTATTTTTTTATTCTACATAATGTATCCGTACAACCGAAACAACTCGTGTCCGAGCAACCAACCCGATCCAAACAAAAACATTTTTGATTCATTACAGTGTTATAGACTTCAAATGGATCAAAACCAAACGAAATTTATAAATTTGGTCATTGGTCAAATGTTCAAATCGCATTCAACAAACCCGACTACACCCGATATCAACCTACTACCGAGACCTAGTTTGTACCCGAAACCCAACCCAAGACCGAGGTTGTAATAAAAATGTAACCCAAATCAAAACAAAAATATATGAAGAAGGGTGCGGCTTCAACTATAATCAAGGGTATTGGGACGTAAGAACCGCAATCCAAAAGTGGACACCCGATTAAGAGATGGTGTTGCCTAGTGCTTGGGTGGATTACCCGTGAAGGATTGGTAAAAAAACTTCATTTTTGTATCAAGAGACAATTATTTATCATATCATCAGCGGACATTTTTTATATTATTAAAAAAAAATTGAATTTTAATAATCCACATTATTGAATATTGATTAATATTAATAACAACTAATAATTTGAACAACATTAATATTAACTTTTGATTTAGCTACTAATAACAATCTCAATCTAACTATTCATTAATTTCGTTAGTTTTGTAATGTATCACGTGACGTGAAGTTATCCAACATCTTTTCAAAAGAAAAAAAAAAGATCTCAACATTTTTTCTTCATGAAAGGAAACAACATTTCAATACCCTCAGGCTTCATAATGTGCACGTCAATGACCTTGTTAGTCTTGTGAGTTGTACCGAAAAAATGTATTTGGAAGTCCTAGAATTTGCGCATGGGTTGAGTTTGATCATTGAGTAAATGCACATGCATGTTTTCAAAGTCCAATTATGACAGCCTAACTCTCCATGAAAGGGTTATGGAAGAATGACACATCAAAAAATATAATTACAAATTTTATAAAGTAAAGTTTTGATGGTATAACCATAACTAAACCTTCTTTCACAAGCTCTATTTTAGAGAAACTCGAAATGAAATATGAATAGTCTTTTGAAGCTGGGGCGAAGCTTTTAAGGGGCCCTATTCCCCTTGTTTCTTCACTCAGAAGTAAACATTTGTACATATTTTGTTCGAAAATTTTACAAGTTCGAATCCTGAGAGCTTCATCCCAGAGAGCTAGATTTGAGAAGGTTCCATCGATTACATGGGTGTTGATTTTGCGCACGCTCGTTCCATTTGGAGGTGGTAGGAGAATTTGCCCCAGTATTAGTTTCACAATAGGTTTTTATAGGAAACGCACTTGCTACTATGTAATATCAATTTAATTGGAATCTTTCAAATGAATTGAAATACCATGAGCTTAATATCACAGAAGCTATCGGTCTTTCAATATTATCTAAATATTTGATACTAGCTTTAGTAAACCCGTGTACTACACGGGTTGAACAAAAAATATTAAATAAAATGAAATTTATTAATTATAAATCGATATTCTAATATAATATATGATTGAAATGATTGAAAATTTTCTTATACTAAATAAAATAAATTTTTTATTTCAAAACAAACTTCTAAAAAAATCATACTTAAAAAAAATTTCTTATTAGAACTCTCAATTTTAGTTATCTTTTTTTTATAAAACTTTTACTTTTTAAAAACACCAATTATAATTATTTTGTATTTTTTAAAAAGTTTGTTGTTCTAAATTTTTTTTGATTTTATGAAAAATTATTTCCTTAGAAATAAAATTAGAAAAAAGATCTGTTTATTAATTTATTAAAAACTATTTTAACAAAAAAATTAAATAATATTATCAGTAATTTATGTGATTATTAGATTAGAGAGATAAGCGGGAAAAAATTAGTAAGAATGAATATAGTGTTAACATGTGCCCTTATACTCTTTGATTTGAGTAGGGAGATAGGTGGTCCCTATCATTATGCCACCACAAAAATAATTAAAATCAATATAGGATTGTATGAAGGCTCTACTTTTCTCCTATGTCATCTTTGCGTTATGTTAACTTACCTTCTATTAAGTCCAAAGTAATTGTTGTATTCGTGCTTATTAACATGTAACAATAACAAAGAATAAATTTCTTATAAGAAAAGAGAAATCTTACTAAATTTTCATTGGCTTCTTGTAGGATATATTTACTTTTGTTTCCATAAAGTTAGTTTTTGTTTGTATGTTATGTATATGGTTTCTGCTACTTTTTGCATTCCAATTTTCTTTGATATTGACATAGTCGCCTACAATATTCAATTTCATTTGAGTTTTTTCCATTAGTTTCTGTTTTTATTTAGAAACAAAAGAAAAACATCTATTATCTTTAACAAAGAAAAGAAATTATTATTATTCTAGAAATTTATGAAATGTAATAATAACAGTCTTAACTAAACTCTAAACCCATTACGGATAATAATCCAAGTAAACAAAGCCATCGGAAAAACAAAATTTTATTTTTTTATTCTATTCGTACAACCAAAACAACTCGTGTCCGAGCAACCAACCGGACTCAAACCAAACATATTTGATCTATCATAATGTTATAGATCCAAAAGAATCAAAATCAAACAAAATTTACGCATGTTGTCATTAGACAAATGTTCAAACCGCCTACAACCAACCTGGTTACACCTAATGTCAACCTACTCTCGAGACCAAGGTTGTAACTAAAACGCAACTCATGCCAAAACGAAAACATAAGAAGAAGGGTGCGACTTCAACTGCAACCAAGGGTATCAGGACCCTAAGAACCACAATTCAAAAGTGGACAGACATTAAGAGCTCGTCTTGCCTAGTGCTTGAGTGGATGTATCCGAAAACCTGAAGATTGGTATAAAAACTTTATCCTTATATTAAGAGATCGTTATTTTTTATATTATTAATCATTTATTTTTTAATAGTGTAGAAATAATCAAACTTGGTCTTTTTTTTTGGAAACGTGTTTGGGATAATTTTCATAGAACGATGGTTCGGGGAGAATACCGAATTCCCAACATGATTAGCTCCAAATGGTGAGACATCGTCTCAAAGTTGGAAACTTTTTCGATGAACTACACCCATCAAAACATGAAAAGCGGTAAAACCGACATGGATGGTCTTCATAAATATTCTTGTGAACTATACAAAATAGATATAGGTGCCTAATTTACTCTTGTCTATTTGGGAGGTTATGAAATCTTATCTTAAATGAGTGATGGTCCCGTCGATGGAACGTAGATCAAAGCGGACCAAAACATCATCATCAAAAACGAGTAAACAAGTTCTTTTTTCTGATGTCAGTTCCTACCTACGACAAATCAACCTCAACAACACTGATGATGATTTTGAAGTGCACGAGGAGCTTGTTCGGCCACTGGGTCGAAAAAAGAAAGGAAAAAAAGCTATAATCATCAACTCCCTCAACCCAAATTATACTCACTAGACCGCTATGAAAGCCCATAACAATAAAAAAACGACTCTTTTCATCAAATAAAGAAGTTATACCACTTTATAACTTTTAATTCACCCACCTCTATACGACAACTTACCAAGTTTCCAGTTCTATATACTATAGTATCGATACTTCATCTGTCTTAGCTTCAGATGCATATTGACTCATTTGTGAGTGTTTCGATAAGAAGTCTAACCTATAAATTATTAATTATATACTTTATAAATATAATTATTTGTGATCAAAGTTGGTAAATAATAACATGTTCTTTAGATATACAACATTTTTTAAAGTATAAACAAGATCCCAATTAACAGTTTTCTTCATGAAAGGAAACAACATTTCGAAACCCTCGGTTCCATAGTGTGCACGTCAATGACTGAATAGGCCCGTAAGTTTCACAGAAAAAGCGTAATTGGAAGTCATATAATTTGCCGTAAAATGGTTTGACTTTAGGCATTGACTACATGCATTTTCACGTATTCAAAGTCAAATTATGACACTTGCGTTTAGCATTCAAAATATCAAAATTCATCAACCAACTCTCCATTAAATGGTCTTGGAAGAATGATACACCAAAATATATAGATGTGATTTCCTCTTGTTTGTTAAAAGAATAAGTAAATAAAAATTACAGGGTAAAGTTTATGGTAAAAGCATTCACATTGGATTTATTATTTCTAGCCTTACACTTAAATTAAAAATCATTTTTAAATTTATATTTCATTTTCTAAAACCTTCAACGTATCATTCGGTATCTCTATCCTTCTTTCACAAGCTCTATATTAAAGAAACTGTGAAAAAAACATGAATATTCTTTTAACAGCGGGTTATTGGTTAAAATACAACTCAAACTCATATTTTTACACGTCATTACTACTCCAAATCATTTCTAAAGATCCAATCTCTAAATTTAGAGTCATGGATTCATATTAAGTAAAAAAGCAACGCAACAATCAGAAAGCTTCGTCAAAATAACCAAACCTTGCAACCACTTTCTCAACAAACTCATTACTCATCTATGTAACACTCCAGCATATTATCCGTAATTCCAACTCAGCCTACGATAGTTAATACACACCATTTCCTATGTCGCAAGATCCACAATTTGCAAATGTCACCAACGTATCCAAACAATTTTCAAGAATATTGAAGTGAAGCTTCCGATTCTAGTGAAAAAAAACCCTTCCTTTGTCGAGTGAAAAAAAGAAGGTGCTGGAGGAGGTTGAAAATGAGGAAGAAAATGAGGAACCGACACAAGCGCAAAGGAAAAGTAGGGAAAAAAAGCAAAGTCAAAATGATGGACTGAAATTGAAGAAGTCACGTTAGCGAAGACATGGATATATTGTTCGGAAGATCTGCTTATTGGTAATAAACAAAATAGAGACGACTTTTGAAAGAAGATTAATTTTAATCACTAAAATTTATTGTTTGAATTTCTTTTTATTATTTGGTTTAATTTAATTATGTGTTTAATAAGTAGATTACCACACATTTTCACAGTCAAATCAAATGCGATGAATGAAGTTTAGATCAACTCTATTGGAAATGGAGAGATCTAAACCTTGCAATGAAGAAATAGAGTTCTTTTTACCAAAAAGAATCACCAATGTAGCGAGAATGGTGATGAAGACGTGATTCGGAGAGCCAATTCTGACTACAAAGAGGTTTGCAAGAAAAAAAAAGGTTTTCCACATATGCAGGCATGAAAATGTGTTCGCTCTTATCCCACATGTGCCAACATTCTAATAATAAGTATTGAGGCACAACCGAGTAAAGGAGAAAAAGAAGTGATACCAGACATCGCATCACATCTTAGGAATCTCAATTTCCGAACACCAACGACAACGATGATGAGAATGTAGAACCAGAGTTGCCGTCTAGAGCCCATCATTGAGATGAAAAATCAGAACAACAACAACAACAACAAGAAATTCGTGTTGGATTAATGCGCCAACAACAACAACAAGTGGATGTGAAATTCATTTTAAAAGATCATTCCGAGTATATCGGGCGAATGTTGGAAGTTGTTATTCAACGAAAGTGAGAGAAGGCGCAACCTTGAGGATGGAAGTTGTTGGATCTAAAAAGACTGGTGCAACCAAACCCAAAGCACTTAGACAACTTTGGTACAACTTATAAAGGTCTTCCGAAGCTAAGTACAGAACTTCTGAAGACAAATGGAGTTCTTCCGAAGGAAAAGATAGAACTTCTGAAGAATATGTCTGAAAGATCTTCTGAAGGAAAAACTCCAATTTTCGAAGACAAAGTCTTGTCTCTTCCGAAGTTCAAGACTTAGAAGAAATCAAGACATCAACTTTCAAAGTATGAAGATCTGAAGAAGTCCACAAGCCTCGGAAGAAGTAGCCTCTTCTGAAGGATAAGTGGCTTCGGAAGAACAAGTTCTTCCGAAGCCAATTAACCTTTGGAAGACACTACTATGAACCAGTGGACATAAGTATGACCCTTCTGACACTCCGTTGCAAGTCTCTAAGATACTGCATGGTGCTTTCCCACGCCCATGTAGTTGACCATATTTTATTCCATTGTTCACCTTTTATCAGTTAGTATAGTTACCAACTTTAGTTGGTGACAAAAGGTAAGTCATGGACATGTCATGACTACCTTATCTTAGATAATACTTTATCTAAGATACCTTAACCTTAGCATTGTAGTATCTGCTTTAGTCATAGGTTTCCAGCTGGTATCAAAGTATATCCGGCTATAGGATTTAGTATATATAGTTTCTCATTGTAACTTATGTAATATGCTTGTAAGAATCTTGTAATACTTTGAGTTGAGAATTAATATATACAAGTACTTTGTGTTGGTCTATTTGATCGATTTGCAGTACAAATGAGTTGTTGAATCGTTCAATATCAAATAGAAACAAAAGATAACAAAGATGAAGAAGATTGAGAACAACCACAAATGAATCAAAGTAAGACAATGATGATCAATATACTTAATAACAACAAAGCACAATGATATTTCTGTGAAATGACTACTTACAAAGAATACTTGCAACAATGATAAACGATTAGGGTTTTGCAAGATTACCTAATAATGAAAATGATCAAAACTATATATAGCAATCTTAGTTTCGCAGCCAGCGAAACTGTTCTGCCGAAACTATAGTTTCGCCCGGCAGAAACAACAGTTTCGCCGGGTGAACTATAACAGCTGACTATGAGCGAAACTGTAATTTCGCTCATAGTTTCGCTAAACTACAAAACTAAACAAAATGTATTAAATTCAAAAGTAACTAACATTAAACCTATTACAAAGTAATATAAATATAATCTAAACTAAACTAAGGTGAGTCCAACCTATACTTGATCTTCAATACTCCCCCTAGGTTGGATCTCACCGCCTTCAACTCTCTTGATTTGTCTCTTCAGCTCTAGTCTCGTTCACTGCTTCTGATGTATCTATGCATGTTCCTGCAGCTTCTTCTCCGGGGGCTTGAGACATAGATTCTTCCTCATCAGCTCTAGTCTCCCCTGCTGCCTCTGATGTGTCTTCTACAGCTCCTGCAACAACCTCCTTAGGAGCTTCAGCAAATGATACACTCATGTCACCTCTAGCTTCATTAGCTCCCACGGGATGAGCACTTGCTTGCTCAAACTGTCTGGCCAAATCCCTGACTTCCATGTTTAGCTCATTTGCAGCTCGTACTTCCTCGACCATCTCTTTCACTTCAGCTCGCACTCCTCTTACTTTGTTAGCCACAGTCATAAACAGACTGGCTTCCTTTCTTGTCTCATCACCTGCTCCTGCTTTAATATGATTTTCGCACAGAACTAGCAGGTCCTCATCACAAAAACTAAACAATTCCATGGGATCCAACACTCTAAATTCACCTCCATTCTTTGTCATGATCACCGCCTTCCCCGTGTTGTTATCATAAAACCATTTCTCAAAGCCTTGTAGCTGTTAGGGGAGGGGATCTGCCAATCTGATCCTGTTCACTGTCTTAGGGGCTTTCACCCTTAGCACAATCTTCCCTTTCCCCGTCTCCCAGTCTTTATCCTTCTTGGATCTTCTCCTCTCGGCTTTCATATATACAAATGATTCAAAATTGTCATTTAGTCCATTCTTTATCTCCTTCTCAAGCAATGAGGCTCTTTCACTTAGATGAGCTTTAAGTAATGGCAGCGCCACCAGCCTTCTCAGATCCCATTTGGGTAAGGTCTTGAAGGCCTTCCTCTTATGCATATAAGTTATACCTCCCCCTCTCCTCTTGATCATAAACATTTTGAGGCCGGGGTTGTATCACCAACTGATGATTTTCTTGTCTGCTTCCTTTTTGCTCAACCCTTCCATGTTTTGAAATAGGGGAGTCAGCTCTTCAGACTCTTTTTCTTTGGCAAACCATTCATCTTTGGCCATTTCAAACACATCTCCATCCTTATCTCCCTTCTTGGCAACATAGGTTAAAGGCCTCTCATCAACTTCATAGTATTCTGGTTCTGAATCATAATCAACCAGTTGCTCATCATCATCTTCTTCATCAATTAGCCCATTCCCTTTCTCAGCATCTTTTTCAACAGATTTCTCTATTATCACCTCTTCACCAACCAAATCCTTCTCAAAATCAAACTGCATGTTAACGAATCCAGCTTCAAATATCTCCTCAACATTCTCCATATTCTCACTCTCCTTCCTCACACCAGAACCTCCAGCTTCTTCAGTTGCTGCACCAGATGTGCCCTCTCCTACCCAGGAAGATGTACCCATATTTAGAAATGGGTACTTAAAAGTATCAGTCAAATCATCTAACTCAGGCTGAGTTAGTTGATTGGGCAGGCCGGCTGTAGCCTTTAGATCATTCACCTCCTCAAACAGTCTCTTAATCAGTTGGTTCTGATCTATTAGCATTCTTGTCATACCCTCAATCACTTCATCCTTCTTCCTTTCCCTTATTTCTTGATTGGTGAGTTTTGTCTTAATCATACTTAATTCATTGGATAGAGAGGTGTTGAGGTTTCTAATCACATCCTCATCTAAACTGCCTCTCCCCTCTCTCAGACTCTCCCACATCGGCTTTCTGCTTTGATCTTCTTTCTTTCTCAACCCTCACTTCCTCAGCCATTTCATGTACCTCCTCCTCAAAGTCATAATCCTTCTCCTTTGCATATCTTTTTCTTTTCTTAGCAGCATCTGTCTGTTATGCCATCGTCTCTTTAGCCCTTTTATTCTCAGACTCATCCACCCTCCTTATATAAATCCATCTTTCTGGTGGGTACATATTCTCCCACAGATGAGTAATTCTTGCACTGAAATCGTGACGGATGGCACAACAATCTGCAAAGATACGGGTGTTCATTTGCTCCAACCTTTTAACCTCCCCGTGTCTTGGCAAATTAGGAATTAGATCATCAAAGATCATCTGTAAAAATCTAGGATAAAGCAGCCATTTATCCTTCTTTAGAGCCATCACATTTTCTGCCATATAGGCAAATATTAGTCTTGCAATATTTGCCTTCCTTCCTCTGCAGCATAAGACCATGGCTTTTGCCCAATCTAAGTTAAGCCCATCTGATCCACCTTTACAGTTATCTGAGCACATAATGAAGACGTAGGCTATATATCTCCATTCCTTAGAAAGGAAGGACTTCTTAATCTCTTTCCTCGTCCCAAATGGTGGTCCCTCATATCCCATCGATTTAAACGCCTCAAACACCTCCTGATCTGACATAGAAACCTCATCCCCTGTATCTTCATCCAGCCTTAGAACCCTCAATACAACCTCAGCAGTAATGATCACCTCGTTCTCTATCACTCTGGCTACTATCCTCTAAGAGTTGCCTCTCGTATCATACTCCACCGTACGCCAGAAATCTCTGATATGTAAATCGTATATGGTAGAAGAATGGGAGATCACGTATGCAAATAGGAGATCGATGCAGCCAACGAATACAGTCTCTAAATCCAGTTGCTTTAGGGTGTGTGTCGTCTAAGATCGCCATAATGTTGTTCCTCTCGTCAAACTTCAGATTCGCCATTAAACCTGAAAACCATATGAAACGCATTAGAATAGTATATTAAATAATAATATTAAAGAAAAACAAGAAAAAGATTAAAATTATCAAAAACCAAATTAATTTTGCTGGCCGAAATTGTAGTTTCGCAGAAAGAATTTTTAGTTTTGGCAAGCGAAAGTATAGTTTCGGCAAACGAAAGTATAGTTTCATCAGCAATTATTCATTAGTTTCGACAAGACAGTGAAGTATATTCGACTGGCCGAAAGTATAGTTTCGGCGCAACGAAACTGAGGTTTACACAGCGAAACTGTTAAGTTCGCTCGGATAGCATAACATCACAGTTTCGCTGGAAAACCATGAACTTTTGTTCAGTTTCGCTGGACTATCGGTACTTTCGTAGTACCGAAGAGTCTCGATTGAATAAACCCACAATGTTGTTGTTTAACTTCGATTAAGTTATGGTTCTGAGTTCGAAACTCACTTGCGAATGAGTTAGAACGGTTAATCTAGAATCAAACACTCGGAAGATCAATATCGCACTCAGAGGCATTTAATAAACCCTAGAACACATAAACTCTCGATAGTGCGAAAATGAGAATGCGGTTTCGCGAATTGAGTTATATAGCCAATAGTTTCGCAGACAACGAAACTGTAGTTTCGCCCGGCGAAGCTACAATTTCGCTAGGCGAAACTCTAGTCGAAATTGACTTTACACAGCGCTAGAAATCCGGCGAAGCTACAACTTTGCCATGCGAAACTACCAGCGAAAGTATAATTTCGCTGTAAACCAAAACACTTTAAAAAAATTATTTTGATTCTCTTTATTTTAATACATAAAATAAAATAAAATAAAAGAAAAGGAAAATAAAATAAAGTAAAATAAAATAAAATAAAAACATAAAGGAATTAAAATAAGGTAAACCAAAAGAAATTAGCCCCACAAAACCTCACCATTAACCACGATTAATAATTGTGTAATAAAAAATTTGAACAATATAAAAAGATATGGACGGGAAGCTGAAAACATCTTCTGCAGAATCAAAGTTTGGTGGGATTGCTGATATGCTCGTCCTTTTAAGTCCATGCCTTATTCGTTTCAACAGATGCATCACAGCTATTGTTATCATGTTTTGGTTTAAGTTTAAAGAAAACATTGAATGACCCAATCCCCACAGACATTTGGCAAAGAAACTTATCCTGTCCTCATGATGTATTGAATAATGACACGCTTTGCATGAATCTTCCTCTAAGAAGCAACAGAGGTTATATTTCAAAAGAAGCAAAGCCCTTATAGACATCAAATGATGAGAGCTCCAGGTCTATACTTACGTATAACAGAGGAGTTGATCAATTGAGTTTTCCAGATGATAACTTCAGGTCTATACTTACGTATAACAGAGAAGATTATCACATTGTGCCGATGAGAGCTCCAGGTCAGTACTATCGTACAACAAAGGAGATCATCACTCCAGGTCAATGTTCACACATAGCAGAGGAGATAAGCACAAGATATAATATAACAGGGAGCATCTTATATGCAAAGATGAAAAAGCATACTACTTTTTGAGATAGATTGAAATGATTTGATACAAAGAAGCTTTAGATAAGAATGACTCAAAACAGAGGTATCACGTTCTCAATCCTTTTTGAACAAGGACTTGAAACTTTGTGAAGGGCAACGATGTCAAGGGGATTATTTGAGTCATCAAGTTTCTTGTTCTATTAGTTCAGTTACAAGACAACTGTTTACTTTGATTTCTGGCTGAACCTATCAAACATATCCCACACAATACTGTTAACCTCCTTTACATCGTCCAGGCTTCTCATTGTATTCTGCAAAGGAAAACAAAAAAACTTTTAATATATATTCTCCCCCGAAATTTCTACATTTAAGAAAGATGTGGAAATTTCTCACTTTATCGTATATCACTATAAATTTTTATTATTATTATTATATTTATTATATTATTATCTTATTATATATATATATATATATATATATATATATATATATATATATATATATATATATATATATATATGGTGAAAAATAATGATGAGTGAAGGAGCGGACAGAACTAGAAGAAAAGAAAGAAAATAAGAAGAGAAGAATAAATAATTTTATACAGAACATAGATTTAAGGAAAATGGGTTTTAAAAAATAATATTAAACCTAACATAGAGATTAATTCACAAAAGCGAGGTTTATCAAATGTTTTAGTGAAACTTTTTGATTTTTGGTGTCAATGGGAATAATATCAATAAAACCCTTTAACTGAGCATCAAGGATTGCATGAATCCGTGTCTCAATGTGCTTGGTTCGGGAATGATGAATAGGATTCTTGGCAATCCTAATAGCTGTTTCGTTGTCACAGAACAACATTGTATGGAGGAAGTTTATCCCATAGTCAATCATCTTGTTCTGGATCCAGAGTACTTGTGAACAATAACTGGAGGCAGCAATGTATTCTGCTTCTCCCGTAGAGAGAGAAACAGTGGTCTATTTCTTGCTTTGCCATGAAACCAGACAATTTCCCAAGTATTGACACCCACCAGTAACCGACTTTTTGTTTAACCTGCAGCCATTAGAATCACTATCAGAATATGCATGTAAGTCAAAATTCCCACCATAAGGATACCTAAGACCCAAACGAGAAGAGCTTTTAAGATAACGAAAGATTCGTTTTACTGCTTTTTCATGAGACTCTTTCGGAGCAGATTGGTATCAAGCACAATATCCTTCAGCAAAGGTGATGTCGGGACGATTTGCTGTAAGATACATAAGGGAACCGATCATAGATCTATAGAGATGAGGATCAACAGGTTTCCCGTTCTCGTCAGGAGTGAGACACGTTTGTGCAGTAAATGGAGTCATTTAAGGAGAAGCGTCATCCATCTTGAATTTCTTCAACATCTCTTTAATAGACTTCTCTTGATGAATGAGGATTCCTTCTGGCTTTTATTCAACTTGCAGCCCAAGGAAAAAACACATTCCCCCCATCATGCTCATTTTGAAACGACTACGCATTACCTCCTCAAACTCCCGACATAACTTTGGATTGATGGAGCCAAAGATAATATCATCGACATAAACTTGTATGATTAGCATCTCACCATCCACTTCCTTCTTGAATAAAGTTATATCGATGGTTCCACGATAGAATCCATTGCTTAAGAGATACTGTGTTAGGGTCTCATACCAGATTCGAGGTGCCTGATGAAGACCATAAAGAGACTTGTCAAGTTTATGAACTTTGTCAGGAAAATCGGGATCCTCAAAACCAGGTGATTGACACATGTATATCTCCTCGTCAATGTCTCCATACTGGAAGGCACATTTGACATCCATCTGATAGACTTTGAACTGTTTATGAGCGGCATGAGCTAGAAAAATTCCTATGGCTTCAAGACGGGTGACAGGAGCAAAAACTTTGGTATAGTTTATCCCTTCTTCTTCAGCAAATCCTTGCACCACAAATCGTGATTTGTTCCGCACCACAATGCCACGGTCATTGGGTTTGTTCTTAAAAACCCATTTCGTGCCAAATGGGCATTTGTTTGGTGGAAGATCGACTAGAGTCCACACTTTGAGTTTTCTGAATTATTGTAGCTCTAATTACATTGATTCAACCCAGCAAGGGTCCTGGAGAGCTGCATGCACGTTTTTCGGAACGATTTGAGATATAAAACAAGAGAAGAGACAAATGTTAATCAAACCAGATTGACTTCGCGTCCGTACTCCATCGATGATAGATCTAATGATGTTATCATGAGGATGATCTTTCAAGGTTTTGAAATCAGTGGGTATAGGCAGGGTGTTTGGAGATGATTGGCTGATAGATTGTTGATGGGTAGATGAAGGTGAGAGGGATGGTACTGGCTGTGATAAGGTAGATGTTGGTGATGAAGGAAGAAATGCAGAAGCAGGTGGAAGTGGAAGATCAAATGATGATGAAGATGATGCAATATCAACTGACGTGGCATCATTTGCAGATGAGGTGGAATGGGCTTGAGGAATGACAGGTAATGGAGTTGGAGGAATGATATTTGTTTGAACATTGGAGATAGACGCATCATCGTCGAAGACAGGAATATTAAAGGAGTTAAACACCGTATCGGAGTCAAAGAACCATGCTGGTTCAAATCGAACATCAGAAGAATTAGATTCCTGGCAATTAACATAGAACGACTCTTGAACAATACGAGTTCTCTTGTTATATACCCGATAAGCCTTTTGAGAAAAAGAATAGCCGACGAAGTAATATTCATCAGACACGGCACCGAGTTTCGTCTTCAGTGATTGAGTATTCAATAGAGTGCAGGAGCAGCCAAATGGTCGAAAGAAGTCAATTAAAGGCTTTCTCTTATGAAAAAGTTCATAAGGAGTCATCATTTTGTCCTTGACTATCAACACCCTGTTTAGAACGTATGAAGCACAGTTTACCGCCTCCGCCCAAAAGATAATGGGTAAGGAGGATTCAATCAGCATCGTACGAGCGACTTCAATAAGGGTGCGGTTCTTTCATTCAGCTACTCCGTTCTGTTGAGGGGTCCTTGTAGCACTGAATTGTCTTAAAATTCCCTTAGCAGCACAGAACGAATCAAAGATCTGATTTCTAAATTTGATACCGTTGTCACTTCTGATTGCCATAACTTTTCTCTTGCTTATAGACTCGATTGAAATAATTAGCTTCTGCAGCTCCTCAGCAGCCTCTCGCTTATGAGCAAGAAATCTCACCCAAGAGTACCTGGAAAAATCATCTGTGATAACAAGACAGAATTTAGAAATTGATTTAACACTGATTGGACCAAACAAATCGGTGTGTAACAACTAGAGGGGATTAGATATGCTATTTTTGATTTTTGGCTTGTGTGGTTTCTTATGTTGTTTACCCTTGGCACATGCCATACATTTTTTGACCACAGAAAAATCTTTTAAAGGTAGTCCCCTAACAAGATTGTTTTTAACCAATTTGTTTATATTTTTGAAATTAACGTGGCCCAAACTGCGATGCCATAGAAAAGAATCAGAAGTGGAGGCTTTGGAAAGAAGACAGGTGACGGTAGATGTTGACTCCCTTGAACCCATGTCAAGAAGATATGTATAATTCTTTCTCGGAGCCCTCATTAGTACCATCTCATCTGGAATATCAATCTCAGATTTTAAAAAGAGACATTCATTGGACTTGAACAAGACCGGAATGTCCTTATCAAAAATCTGAGAGACACTCAACAGATTAAACGCAAGCTCGAGTACATAATTGACTTTCTCTAAAGTTAGAGACCCATTAGAAACTTCTCCTTGACCGATCATTTTCCCTCCTTTCTTGTCGCCATCAAATGCAACATATCCTCCATTTATTATTCGATAATTGGTCAGTAAGTCCTTGAGCCCCGTCATATGTCTGGAGCATCCACTATCCACATGCCATACACTGTTAACGACCTTTATGGATGACTCCTGCAAACATATCAAATAACAGGTTAACTAGGTGAAATGGGGACCCATGTTTGAACGACTTTGGGTTTAAAAAAAACAGATTTCTTACAGAAAAAATCATTAACTAATTTTGTCAATCTATTTCCAAATGAATTCCTATTAACATGTCTATGATGTAGTTCTGGACAATTCTTAACTACATGATCATCTTTGCCACACCTAAAACAGTGTGGTTTTAATCTAGGTTTGTTATGTAACGGGGTGGGGATTGGATCAATATGAATTTCTTCATCACATTCAGACAGTTTAGAATCTACATCACTGTATGTCTCATGCATGTCTCGAGGTCTGTTTTTATTTGAAAAAGAATAGTTATGTACAAAAGAAGATGAATTGTCATCAGAAGTACTTGTACTAGCGTCAGATGATGACGATATCCTTTCATTTAACAAAGAATTATTCATTGGGATAAAAGAAGGAATAGGATGAGAAAATAATTTTTTAAAACAATTAGTCTGATATTTTTTGTTGCTCCTTTTGGTGGAATCATTCACACTATTAACACAATCAGAAACACATGCATCATCACAATCCACAGAAGTTAAAGATGAAATAGAAACATCACGAGAACATAATGGGACATAGTCTATTACAAATTCACTAGAAACAAAAACGGAATTTAAACTAGATTTATGATCTAAAATAGGATGTTGAAACTCAGGTGTACTAAGACTAGTGCATCCAAGCCCGCTAGTCGGTCCATAATCGTAGTCCTCACGAACATGCTTAGGATTCACACCTTCTAAACCTGCAGACATATTGTTAGTATCTGTTTTGATTAAATCATTAGAAGGATGAGAAACAGGTAAAGAAGAATAGCAGTAAGTACTAGGATGAGGATAAACCTTAGCATTTTCATATCCCAATCCTGTTTTAATCCTAGCCCCCCGTTGAGATTTACATAGATCATCATGTTTCATTCCCGATATCGTCCATTTATCTAGCTTTGACTGAAGTTTGCTTGTTTCGAATTCAGCAAGAGAAACCCTTTCAGTCAAAGTGTTAATCTTAACATTTCTTTCCAAAACAATTCATTTTAAGTGATCATTCTCTTTCAAAGCCTCGTTTAATTTAACAAAATATTTAGATTCATTTATTTTAAGTTCCTTATTAATTCTTTTTAAATCATTCTCATTATCAATTAATAAACGATTATCTTTATAAACCTCAAATAATCTGATTTTACATGCAGAAGAAAACATGTCCTGAATTACCTCATAAGGAAGTCCCATCACCACCTTTTCTGCTGCTAAGGCCTTCTCACATTTGCACGCCGGAGTACTTGCTTTCCTCAACAGTGATAGCAACATCTGTTAGGACCTGGTATTTGAATGAAATACCGAGTGATTGCGTGTTAAAACAACTCAAATAGTGCGGAATCCTATTTGATTGGCGATCCAATCAGTGAGAACACACGATGAATCAATCAAGAATTGAAATCAACGTCAGAAATCGATTAGGAACCGATCTGATGTGTTCTGTGAACTTGGAGAACGATTTGGGAGGCTTCTGGACGGCTAGGGTACGTCTGGAATCGTAATGGGATGAATTCTTACGTTTTTCCACGAATTGGGTCTATTTATAGGTTAGTATTGTTCAATCGTGCGACTGGGCCATAAGTATGGTTCAGTCGTGCGATTGAACCATGCGGTTGATTCATCCGCACGACTGAGTGTTCAGTCGTGCGATTGAGTCAATCTTATGTGTCAATCATACGACTGATTCAGTCTCCTGTTTCAATCGTGCGATTGAGTCAATCGTATGAAGTTATTCATGCGTGTGGTCCATTCGCATGGGCCATCCGCATGAGAACTTCATTAAGTTAAGTTTGAATGTTTTAATTAATATAACATAATGTGCAATCATTCAAATATTCATAAACCCAATCAATTCAATAACAACTTATTAATGAAATATTAAACATCACAAGTAATAACCAATTCATATCCTTTCATTAATGATTACAAATACATCATAATCAGACAGACAAGATTTATTACATTACAGCTCATGATCTAGGGACATACATGCATCAACAAACTCCCCCTTGGACCTAGATCTATCTATTCTCTTGTCTTCTGCATCACCTCCTTATACTTTTTGTACTTCTCCTCTTTAGTGACTCCTGCGTGTATCTCAAACGCAAAGCAGAGTCTTATGACATTTTGGAATTGGAGGGCTTGTACAATATCTTGCGTGTCATAGAATAGTGGCCACTTGTATAATGTGTAGACATCATTAGCAGACAAGTTGGTTAGCCACATTGGGTCGAATACCCTGATAGTATCCATTTGTCCCTCTTTATTCAACACTATGACAGCTTCAGCGGTTCTCCAATCGTAGTACCACCATTTGAAGTAGGGAGTGAAGTCCTGTGGCATTTCCCTGAGAGGGATTCTCGACATTGTTCTTGGGGGACTCCACTTCAGCACTATCTTGGGCTTACCAGTTATGGCATCAACTTCAGAACGTCTGATATACCTCGTAGGTTGTTGAGGTTTGAAGTTGACCCACCTGGTGTGGTACTCTTTCCTCAGGGCAGCCTCAAACCAGCCTGACATCTTTCTCGGGTCAGCATACAACAGCTTTAGTTTAGCCAGCTGGTTGAGCTCAAAACCAGGTAGAGTCTTCAGATCATGTGGGAACTTGAAGTACTCTATGCCCTGCTCCCTCTTAACTGCATAAGCGTTAAGGTCTTCAAAATAAGCCCATGAGATAATCCTGCCTGACACCTTATGGTGTTTCTTGACTCTGTAGAGCTTGGTGTAGGCATCTCTCTTTGGTGCAGCACGCTGGGCTCTTACTTATTCAAAACAGGCAGCCCACTCAGCCTTGCGAATATCTACGTCTGCATTTGAGGCTTGGGCTGTTCCTTTAGTCTTTTCTGTTTCCTGCTCCATCTTGTCTAGTACCTCAAAAGTATCACTGACTAGGGATTCACCCAGATTGGGGACCATATTTCCCTCGGCGTCAGCATACTGAGGATACTCTTCTGCAGTAATGTCTTCAACCTCAACTTCATCAATGTCATTCAGTTCCTCATCACTGGTTGAATCAACTGTTGGAGCGTCCTTCACTATTTCATCGGGATTGAGTCTGAACATCTCTGCCAGTTGCTCATCAGACAGGTCATGAATTATCTCCCCTTCTTCAGGGGTATAACTCACAGACCGTCTCACTATCCCTTGTAGGTCAAGAATCATGGTTAATTGAGTCTCGACCATTTGAAGGGGAGCAAAGTCAAACTCATCCCTTTGAAAGTTTGGATCTGTTTGATATAAACATTCAACACATAAACCATTAGTAATTAATCAAACAAACTTTATATTAACTTAATATATATAAACATTTAATACACTTGTTTTCCATTACATGATTCAAGTACAAAATAAATACATAAAACATCTAATCAGTACTTTTGTCTTGAATCTGGGGCGTGTCGCTCGGAGGAGCAGAAGTAGTGGATGACTGGTCTTGTCGATGCTTAGATCTCCGCTCTTGACCTGAAGTAGAGGCCGATGCAGCCGCATCCCCTCCTTCTGCCTCGTCATCATCATCACGTCCTTCTGTCCTGTCTTCTTCAGTCTCCTCATCATCATCATCTTCCTCATCATCATCCTCATCTTCATCATCGTCATCTCCATCATCCCCGTCACCTTCCTTTAGCTTCAGGGGCTCATCCTTCGACCCCTTCAACCTCAGCATAATAGTCTTGTTGGTCGTCTCCAACTCCTCTATACGTTTGACGGACTGAGCCTGCATGTCTTGGAGTTGGGACACCTCGACTCTCTGCTGGTCTATCACCCGAGCCTGCTCTGCCAGTTGCTGAGACTGGGCAGCAGTCAGGTCGGTCAGCTGGCGGATCTGCGCCGCCTTCTCCTCGTCCGCAGCAAGCAGACGCATCACCATACGGTTTAGCGCTGAGAGCTGCTCCTCTACCCCGATGTGAGGTAGAGTGAATCCATAAGCATGTGAAGGCTGGGCTGAAGGTCCAGCATGATGTGTGGTGGTGGTGGCAGTGGCAGTGGTGAATATGGGTCGGTGGGCTGATGCTGGTGAAGTAGGGGTGAATGGTCTGGTATGGATGGGAAGGATACAGTGGTGGTAGGTAATGTGGTGGATGTGGTAGTGGGAGTAGTGGCTGTGGTGGCTGTGGTGATGGGTGGTATGTCAGTAGTGGTGGTAGTGGTGGCTGTGGTGCTGGAAGTAGTAGTCACGAAGGTCAAGCGACGCTTCTTCTTCTTCAATCCATGGGGTTGAGCCATCCGCTTCCTCCTAGTCCCGGTGGAAGTAGATGCTCCCCCTGCAGCTCTGCTTACTGACCCCGGAACATAGTTCGGGTCAGTGTCTCTCTCCGAGGAGTCCCTAGGGTGTTCACCAACCACCCGAAGCCCGTGGTCTGTGGGAACTACTTTACTTCCCACAGTCCTGGTGAGGGGCTCCTCATCTGACTCCTCCTCCTCTATATCACCAGTCACAAACTCTTGATGGAAACCGGCCATCTCTGCGACCTCTCCGGCAGTGGCTGACCCCGGGGGAATAACGTCTGAATCTGTGCCTCTAGATGGGGCAGGCATGTCATCCCCGGCGTCACCGCTATCGTCATCATCAGAGTCGGTATCTGGTATAGCAATATGCTCAACATCCGAATCACTGTCCTCGTGGCGCCACTTCCTCTTGGCTGGCGCCACATAATCAGCACGGGCCAGATGCCCAAACAACCTCCTGACAGGGGGCTTCACCTGCTTCCCCCTGTATACCTTCATCCGGCCAAGTGTAGTGTCGTCCATAACCTCAAGAACAACAGCGTCCTCCTTCTCCTTTGGCAGGGAGGGAAGCTTCTGGTCAATGATCATCTGTAGAAATCTGGGGTACATACAGAAGCCTTCCTTCCCTTTCCCCTCGAGGTTCTCCACCAGGTAGGTGAATATCATCTTAGAGAAGCTGAACGGGTGGTTCAGCACCAACGCAGCATATGCGTTCTGAATCTGGTCGGAAAGCTCATCAAAACCTCCCTTCCTGGATGCTATACACTTCAGCAGCACGTGCGCAAGGTACTTAAACTGGGGACAGAGGTTACTCTTGTTGAGTACCCCGGCATTGATGTCCCCAGAGTACTTGGCTCTCATGAAACATCCTCTGACAGTGAGGGGGTGTAGACGAGTGGGACACTCAGCATCGTCCCCAAACTGTAGAACTATCCTCAGATCCTCCTCAGGTACAGTGATAGCCTCACCAAAAATCGAACTTCTGATGCAATGAGGCTCAGTGGATCTATCAACCGACGCGCCTTCCCAGAAGGCCTGCTGCACTGATCTGTATGGTGTGCAGGGAGTAGATATAGCATGAGCGATCCTGGATCTCAGCAAAAATGTAATAATGCCTGTGAAGTCAGCTGCGTTCCTGGATGTCAAATCCAGGTGAGCACATATGTTGTGCTTGGTGCTCATGTTCCATCGACTCGCCATCTGTAACACATAACAATATAAACATTAGTTCCGTTGGCTAAGAGTATAATGCAACACTTAGACTTTGAATGAAAACTATCTGTCATGCGATTGAGGTTGTACGACTGAAGACAGTCGTGCGACTGAATCGTGCGATTGAGGTTCAGACGTGCGAATGACCTCATGCGCACGACTGAGTGTGCGACTGGACTCATGCGCATGTACTCTTATGCGGTTACACCAGTCGTGCGACTGAGTCTCATTCGCATGGTTCAGTCGTGCGGTTAGTGAATCGCTCCCTTCAGTCGTGCGACTGAAGTTCATCCGGACGACCAGTCGTCTGTCTCAGGTGTTCAGTCGTCAATCGTTCGAATCTACACAAACTAAGTCTTATAACTCAATTAACCGGTTCTTTAGTGTCGCATTCTCTTTACTAATAACCTATTTTACTTAATTTTAACATTTTGCTTGGTTTTAATAGGTTTTTAGGGTTGCTTGTCTCGGTCCACTTTTCACAGTCGAATAATCCCAATTAGGGTTCCAATCTTTCTGTTTTTGATGGAAGAAGACTTCAAAATACCTGTATGATGATTAGCGAACGTCAGTAACACACAATCAACAAGAAAACTAAGGCAAATCAAATTTTGGCAGAGTAACGGTAGGATGTGCGATTTAGGGGCGATTTGAGGGTGATGAGTCTCTGCGACCGACTCCACCTCTATTTATATCAACCCTAGATCCAATCGTGCGACTGAGTTCATACGCACCTTTCAGTCGTGCGAGTGGGACTCAGTCGTGCGATTGGGTCAGTCGCCCTTCTCCAGTCGTCCGACTGAAGTTCAGTCGTGCGACTGACTCACTCGTTCGCATTTAAGTCTCCGACTGGACTAATCGTATGGTCCATTCGGTTGGATGGTCCATACTCATAGTTCATTCGTGCGAATGGACTTCATTCGTATGGTTAGCCCATACGTATGGTCCATTCGTGCGAATGGGTCATACTTAGTTAATTTTCTGCCATTTTTACCAATTTACTTTTAAACTCTTTTATATTAATTAAATTAACGTTATGAGCCTTTGATCATCTCAGACATGATCCTTTTATCTTGAAAACACTTTGATCACCTCAGACGTGATCCTTTTAACCACTTTGGTCACCTCAGACGTGACCCTTTTAAAAACACTTTGTCACCTCAGACGTGACTGTTTTAACCTTTCAAAGCACATATGGTCATCTCAGACATGACCCTTTTAGTGAGTTGATTCCTTCTGATTTTCCTGATGTAGCCCGACACTTGACTCAAATTAAAATTAAAACGACTAACTAATTTAAGACTTTAAACTAATTACATAAACAACATATTTTTGGCTTTTTGTGAGAGATAAATCCAGAGATTGATATCTACGGGATTTGGTTCGGGAGTAGATAGCTTCAACTTAGATTGATCACATCTGGACCAATTCAATTTTTGGAATCATACAGGCAATTCAAATCATTTGGGACTAGTTATTAAACCTTTTGATGCTCAAGTTCTCGGTGTTCATCCAGAGTCGTTAGCAACATAAGGAAATCATACTGAAACTCTTAGATTTTCACATTGATTTGAACCTTTGAGAATGTAGCCACAATGATTGTCAGTATGTTTGTCCACTTAAATCCATACACAGACTTTTGACACAGACTGGTGACTTATTTAGGTTTAATTATTTCAACTAACATTTGTGGATCCCACACTTATATGGTAATCAACATTCCTCAGGAGCTTTTGAGCGGTCTACGGGTATTATTACAAGAAGAGACTATTCTTAGAGCTTTCAAAGAGAAGCCTGTCCTCAGGTCAGTGCCATCGCACAGCAGAGAGGCGGCAAACAACAATGAATTCTAGAATATCTAGGTTATGCTTATCCTCAGGTCAGTGCCATCGCACAGCAGAGAGGCACACAACCTATCTCCTTGTTAGAGCAGCTTATTTTATTTTGCACAAAATGCACCAACAACATAAGTCATTAGCTTTATTGCATTTGTCTTTCATTTTTTTCTTGCTTTGCTCTAATTATGGTCATCCGCACACATTTGTGGCGTTTAATTGCTCATTACCCCTTATTGGAATATTGTTGATTGTGTTAACCAGTGATAAGATGGAAGCCCACAGTCAGTTGAACAACTTAGTTTTATCTTGAGATCACCAATCAGGTCTATTTGTCTATTGTGTTGAATCTACCAACATATCATATATGGTCTAGCAGCCTCTAAGTCTACTTTCTTTGTGTCACCTTAGGAGTTGCCAGTTTTCTATCATCTTCCTTTTGTATTGCTTAGACTACACAGATTTATACTTTGAACTTTTGCATCTTTCTAAAACTTAAATTTTAAAGTCCCTCTTGATTTGTTCCTGTGTACTATCATTTTCCAAAGGTATTGAATCGGTATCACAGACACAATCTACCTTATTTCAGCTAGTACTCCTTCTCCCTCATTTTTTTTTTTTTTTTTTTTTTTTTTTTTTTTTTTTTAATGTTAACTTGCTGACATATTCTCCCCCTAAAATACTAAAATCATTTCTGGTTTAATTATTTTAGGATTTTAATAAACAGCAAAATAACATGAGTTTAACTAAATTAAAATCAAATAGACAAATCAAATTAAATAAAATAAATTTAACTAAACGACATCGGACTACACATTTTCATCATCAGGAATTACCTCACTTTTCTTTTTAACGCCGTTGACCTCTAATAAATATTGAAAACGTGGTTTATCAAAGGCTTTAGTATAGAGGTCAGCGCGTTGAAAATCAGTATTAATTTTAACCACATCAATTAAGTTCTTTTCAAAACAATCTCTTATGAAATGGTATTTAATACCGATGTGTTTGGTCTTAGGATGTTGGACCGGATTTTTAGTTACTGCAATTGCAGCAGAGTTATCAACAAAAATAGGAGTAGATGAGAATTTTAAACCGTAATCCCGCATTTGCTGTTGAATCCAGATGATTTGAGAACAGCAACTTGCAGCAGCAACATATTCGGCTTCACAGGTTGACAATGCAACCGATGTCTGCTTCTTACACTGCCAGGTAACTAATCTTCTCCCAAAGAATTGACACCCTGCTGATGTAGACTTGTAGTTCATCTTGCAGCCCCCGTAATCCGAGTCACTATACGCGGTAAGCTCAAAGTCATCATCATGAGGGTACCACAATCCAAGTGTGGGTGTACCCTTCAGATAACGAAAAATCCTCTTGACCCCGATCAGATGGTTGACCTTTGGTTTAGCCTGATATCTTGAACATAGACATGTAGCATACATAATATCAGGTCTTGAGGCAGTGAGATACATGAGGGATCCGATCATTCCTCGGTACATAGTGGCATCTACTAGATCTCCATTATCATCAGGTGCTATATCATGATTCGTAGCAAGTGGAGTCCCAGCAGCAGAAGCATTCTCCATGTCAAAGCGACTGAGAATGTCTCCTACATACTTGGTCTGATGTAGAAAGATTCCATTAGGTGTTTGATCCACCTGTAACCCGAGAAAGAACTTCATCTCCCCCATGGCACTCATCTCAAATTCTTTCTTCATTACTGCTTCAAACTCTTTACATAACTCTTCGTTCTTTGACCCGAAGATTATGTCATCAACATATATCTGTACAAGCAGTAGGTCGCCATCCTTTTCCTTAATAAACAGTGTACAGTCAATTACTCCCCTGCGAAAGCCGTGTTTCACAAGATGAGTTGAGAGTTTCTCATACCAAGCTCGAGGAGCTTGATGAAGCCCATACAAAGCTTTGTCGAGCTTGTAAACTCTATCCCGATGGTAAGGATCTTCAAAACCCTCGGGTTGACTTACATAGACTGTTTCTCTGATTTCCCCATGAAGGAATGCACTCTTTACATCTAATTGGTAGACTTTGATCTTCATGTACGATGCATAGGCAAGGAAGATACGAATAGCTTCCATCCTTGCCACGGGTGCAAACACCTCATTATAGTCAATTCCCTCGACTTGGCGAAAACCTTGAACCACCAGTCGAGCTTTGTTCCTGATAATGACCCCTTGGTCATCCTTCTTGCATTTTAGTACCCATTTAGTGCCAATGACTTTAGCACCTTTAGGTTTATCAACCAGAGTCCATACACCTAACTTCTTAAACTGCAGAAGTTCTTCTTGCATGGCACTCACCCACGCCTCATCATTGAGTGCCTCACTGACATATTTTGGCTCAACCTGCGAGACAAAACATCGATAGGCACCATCATGAATGTAACCTTTCTCCATAACCGAGGCGTAATCAGCTGAGTATAACTGATTTCGGGTTTGTACTCCTGATCTGACATCCCCAATAACATTGTCAAGGGGATGATAGACGTTTAGTCGTGATCCTGGAGTAGTAGGAACAGCCACCTCAGAACCAAGATTATGAACATTTGGTTCTGCATCTGAGGTAGTTGGAGTTTGAGGTTCTGAAGTCGAAGGAGCATCACTCGTAGATGCTTGTGGACTTTCAGGAACTGGAACCTGTTCCTCCTGACTGTTCTGGTCATCTGCTTCAGTTTCATCTTCAGAGGAGGAGTCACTGTCGTCGACTACTCCCCCTGACTGAGTAGATGATTCTCCCTGTGTGCTAGATGGTGTATTCAGAATATCATACATCATCCTAGTAGCTAACTCATCATCCGAGGGAGAGAGAGGTATGTTGAAGGATTTGAAGAATCCATCATAATCGAAGAAGTAGGCAGGTCCTTTGCCTGTAGGTGGCGTGGTATATCTCTGAACGTCGACATTACACCACACTTCTACAAGACCCGTTGAGTTATTGTAAACTCGCTTATTCGGTATGTTGTATCCTAGAAAGATTCCTTCATCTGCCTTCTCGCTGAATTTTCCTTCTTGCGTCTTCTTCAGAAGTGTACACGGCGCGCCAAAAGGTTCAAGATACTCCAAATTCGGTTTGCGTCTTTGTAGTAGCTCATAACATGTCTTTCCGTGGCGCTTGACTATTAGGACTCGATTCAGTGTATAACATGCATTTGCTACTGCCTCATTCCAGAATTGGATAGGCAGTTTCGAGTCAGCCAGCATAGTCCGTGCAGTCTCTATCAAGCTTCTATTTTTCCTCTCAGCAACACCATTCATCTGAGGCGTGTATGCTGAAGTGAATTGATGAACAATTCCCTTTTCCTTGCAGTATGCCTCCATCCATTGATTCTTGAATTCGGTCCCGTTGTCTGAGCGTACTTGTCTAACCTTTAGCTTGTAGAGAGATTCCAGAGTGGTGACTAATTCCTTGAATGACTCAAATGTTTCTGATTTGGATTTCAGAAACATTACCCAAGTGAACCTTGAGTAGTCATCAGTGACCACAAAACAGTACAAATCGCCTGCAATGCTCCTTGTACTGACTGGACCAAACAGATCCATGTGAAGAAGTTCAAGAGGAAGTTCTATTGAATGAACTTTCTTTTCCTTATGAGACTTCTTTGTCTGTTTGCCTTTCTTGCAAGCTACACAAAAGTCAGGAAGTTGGAAGTTCTTGACATTTACTCCTCTCACTAAGTCCTTCTGAATCAAGTGATTCATCTTCCTTTGACTAATGTGTCCCATTCTCCTATGCCAGGAGATTGAGTCCTTCTCAGTAGCTTTAGATAGAAAGCACTGCACCTCATGATCCGTTGGAGCAGCTGTTGACAGATCCAAGACATATAGGTCCTTATATCTTGAAGCAGTCATCAGAACTTGGTCCTCTGGAATCATATAGTCTTTCTTCAGCACGTAACACTTCTTGTTGTCGAAGATGACTTTAAATCCTTTATCGCAGATTTGGGAAACAGAAAGTAAGTTATTCTGAAGTTGTTGAACGTAGTTCACCTTATCAAACTTAACTTTCTGATTTCCCACTTCTCCCTGTGCTGTGATGTATCCTCCCTTGTTTCCTGCAAAGGAAACATGCCCTCCTTTTATTTGTTTGACATTTGATAAAAGGGCTCTATTTCCTGTCATGTGCCTGGATGCTCCGCTGTCTATAATCCACGTGTTAGTCTCAGCGCTATACCGAACACCCTGCACATATCAAGTAAATGTATTAGTTTAGGTTAGGAACCCAAGCCTTTACTGTCTTGGGTTTCCCAGAGGCATCACACATCATAAACTCTACCCATTGACCTTTAGAAGGTGAGGGTAACTCAGATTCCTTCTTGTCATCAGTATCAGACACACAGGTGACTTCTCTTTCCATAAGCCAGATTTGTGCAATGCCTGTTTATGATAAACAGTCGTCTGGCTTACAGGTTGGACTTTAGGTTCACTAGATCTTCTAGGTGGAGTTAGAGAACTCCTCTTAGAAGACCTAGGTCTAGAGTCCTGAAGATCAATCTTCTTCCTAGGTGTTTGATAGAAAGGACAATAGGAAGCAATATGTCCACATTCTCCACAGTTGTAGCACGATCTGCTATCAACTTTATGAGTAGACTTTCGTTGTGGAGAAATGTGTGACACTTTAGGAACATCAATCAGTTTAGGTTTTGACTCTTGCATGTTTGATGTTTTCTCTGGTTTAACAAATTTAACTGTTTTAACCTGTTTAACTTGTTCCACCTTTTGTTAACTGGTTTTTGACTTGTAGCATGTGAAAAATTAACGTGAAGTCTTTTTAGGTTCTGATTTGACTCTGTTTGACCCTGACTTTAAGTTAACTTTTTCAAATTCATTTTCCAGATTAACACAAGGCAATTTACCCTTTGCCTTTGAAGTGGCCTCCTTTTGTTTCTGTCCAGATTCAGTAGATGAACATGATGTGTCTGGATCAGTAACAAGAGGAGTGGTCACCACATGATCCTTGATTGGGTTGTTGTTTACTGGTTTAGACTTGGTGTTCATCAAGGTCTCAGGTGGTGGTGGAACCACTTTGTAGCCTAATCCCTCCCCATTATTCCTTTCTCTCACTAAGTGTTGAACTATGTGTGAAGAACTAGTCCAACATGCAGTTTCTGTTTTAAGGAATTAACTTCTACTTCTAGAACTGCCTTTTGCTTCTTAGTGTCCTCTAGGGAGTTTAGATAGTACCTAATGTCATTTGCTTGATTAAAGGCAACTACTTCGGTTTCCCTAAGTTGTTTAGTCAATAGGTCTATCTTTTCTTTATAACTATGCTCATTTTGTTTTAGAACTCTATTGGCCTCAGTGCATAGTTGTAAATCCTTTACTAAGTTATCATTGTGATCTAATAACCTAGCAAATTTTTCATCAATGCTATTCCTAAACATATCACAGTTAGAACAAGCATGATTATTAAACATTTGGTCAGTTGTACTTACCTGTGTTGTTTCAGAAGAGTTAGCCATCAACGCAGCATCAGACGTCTCTGGTTCTGGTGATTCTGACTTTTCTGTTTCTGACGTGGAAGTCTCCTCCTTTGGTATGTAACTGACCTCAGCTGCAGTTGTTTCTTCACTGTGTGACATCGCTATTTCAACTGCTAAATCACCTTCACTCGCAGAATCATCATCAATATCTTCAACACTGGCAATGTTAGATTCTGGTGAGACAAATCTAAAACTCCAGTCCTGTCCTTCATCATCATGAGCAGTCAAGGCTTTTGGGTCCTTGTTTGATGAAGTAGAACTGGAAGCTTGCTTGTCTTGGCGAGTAAAGGATGAGAACGGGTTCCCATTACCCGTCTTCTTTGGCTTGACACATTCCCTCTTGAAGTGCCCTTTTTCTCCACAGTTGAAGCAGGTCACTTTGCTCTTGTCAAAGCCAAATGTGGTGTCCTTAGTAGCTATCAAATTTTGTCCTGTCTTCTTAACAAACTTCTTCGCCCTTCGGACAGCGCTAGCTAAGGCCCACATTATATCCATTCTTTCAAGCTCCATTTCATCTACCTGCTCGTAGTCTTCATCTGCCAGATGACAGTTTCCAATCTTCCCAGCCACAAGTCCATCATATGAATGAACTACTGCGGCTAGAAGATCCATATGCTCTCGTGCTACTTCTACGGTCACATTACCGAGGTTCTCGGTCTTCAATTTGGTAGCACTTGCTTCTGATCCAATATAGTGGGTACATGACGACCCTGACGTGTCTGATCCAGAAGGAGAAGCATGTGAAGACCTGACGAGCTAGACACAAATGCTGTCTGGAGAGGTGCTCCAGATGTCTTAGCTTGAGGCGTGGCATTGTATAAAGCTGGGTTTTGTGTATACGAAGACTTCTGTGCTCTATACTTCATCCTTAGTGCTTCTTCACGCAGCTTGAGAATGAAGTCATTTATATCCAGCTTTACAAGCATTCCATTCTGTCTAAGATTAGACACGAATGAAGCCCACTTATCAGGCAATCCATCTGCGAAGTTGCTTACTTTCTCTTCCATAGTCGTTTCCACTCCATGTGTATGCAACTCGCTCATCAAGTGGTAGAATCTGTCTATGACTTCATCTAAACTCTCGTTACCAATCGATGAGAAGTTATCGAATTCCTTCTTTAACTCCTTTGCCTTGATTGCCTTTAATGATGCATTCCCATCATATCTTTTCTCTAGCTCATCCCACAGTTTCTTGGACTGCTTGTTCTCTGAGTACTGGTGGAATATGTCTTTGGGGATCGACTGAGTTATCAACGCATAAACCCTTTTCTCTGCATTATACTTTACTTTCTGTGCGTCGGTCATCCCACTTAACGTTAGCTTAACTCCATCTGCTCCCACCGGTGTACTATAACCAACCTCGATGGCTTCCCACAGATTAGGATCTACTCCATTGAGGTAGATCTCAAAACGTTGTTTCCAGTGTGGAAACTCATCTAAAGTCAAGAGCTTTGGTGGTTTATTGTGATTACCCACCTCACTCTCAAGCAACAGCAGGTTCTGAATTCTTGAGTCCTTCCCAGCAGTAAAGGCTGACATCTGATCTTCCATGGCTAATAAACTTAGAATCTAATCAAATAAACTTTAACTGATGCGACTGAAGGATGCGAATGGTCTTATCGTGCGTATGAACTCTGCGATTGGTTCAACCGTGCGACTGAACAGGGCGAATGGTTCAGTCGTGCGAATGAAACTGGTGCGTATGAGCTATGCGAACGAACGGTTCAGTCGGCCGAATGAGGGTGCGACTAGGTCCAGTCGTGCGAATGAGCACTGCGAATGGAGTCCAGTCGTGCGAATGGGTCACTCGTGCGACTGAAGCTGCTGTTTTGCGAAAATTTCTAGGTTTGACGGGTTTCAGCCGTAAAAATTCGAAATTTTGCAAGTCCAAATCGTCTAAGTCCGTAGAAACTGAACTTCGATGAGCAGGGAACGTCCAAGATCACTTTTGATGCTAAAGATTGCGTTTTTCGTGCAAAAACACAAACTTTTATGCAATCTTGATTGAATCAACACGAAATCAAGAGATAAAGCTCTGATACCACTTGTTAGGACCTGGTATTTGAACGAAATACCGAGTGATTGCGTGTTAAACCAACTCAAATAGTGCGGAATCCTATTTGATTGGCGATCCAATCAGTGAGAACACACGATGAATCAATCAAGAATTGAAATCAACATCAGAAATCGATTAGGAACCGATCTGATGTGTTCTGTGAACTTGGAGAACGATTTGGGAGGCTTCTAGACGGCTAGGGTACGTCTGGAATCGTAATGGGATGAATTCTTACGTTTTTCCACGAATTGGGTCTATTTATAGGTTAGTATTGTTCAATCGTGCGACTGGGCCATAAGTATGGTTCAGTCGTGCGATTGAACCATGCGGTTGATTCATCCGCACGACTGAGTGTTTAGTCGTGCGATTGAGTCAATCTTATGTGTCAATCATACGACTGATTCAGTCTCCTGTTTCAATCGTGCGATTGAGTCAATCGTATGAAGTTATTCATGCGTGTGGTCCATTCGAATGGGCCATCCGCATGAGAACTTCATTAAGTTAAGTTTGAATGTTTTAATTAATATAACATAATGTGCAATCATTCAAATATTCATAAACCCAATCAATTCAATAACAACTTATTAATGAAATATTAAACATCACAAGTAATAACCAATTCATATCCTTTCATTAATGAATACAAATACATCATAATCAGACAGACAAGATTTATTACATTACAGCTCATGATCTAGGGACATACATGCATCAACAACATCATCCTTTTATTTTCTTTGCTCAGTGGATGGACTTCCTTCCTTCTTCAATTCTTCAGATTTACCTTCTGTCACCCTCTCATCCTCCTTTCCCTTCTCCTTCACAGACAGCTCAGCTTCATCTTTAAGTTCCTTGAATGGATCAAATTCATCCTCACAGTTTACCTTCCCTTTCCTTTAACATTTTTCAGCCACTAGTGCTTGATTAATCTCATCTCTCGTCTCTTCAACCTCAGCACTCCAATCAAAATTAGAGATCAAAGTTGTCTCTTTCTTGTGGCTCATATCCTCTTTACTCCCGCTAGATACCAGTTGTGGAACTCCCGAGTTATTAGGATCAGTGCTGATTGGCAATGGACATTCACGTTTGAAATCTCCCAACTGTTTGCAATTAAAACACCTCAGCTTAGATTTATCAAATCCCAGTTTGGAGTTAGAGCTTTGACCTCCAAAGTTCTTTCTTCCAGTACGTTCCATGAATCTCCGAGCTCGAAGTGTCAACATTTCCATTTGCCATTGAATATCAGTATCTTCAAGATCATCATGGTCCACCTGATACATATCCTCCATCATCATCCCCTTGCCTTTCAACTCCCCTGCCACTAATGGTTCATAGCTCAGAACAAACATATCAAAAAGAGCCATTGTCTCGGATGGAACAGAAGCTTCAACATTTGCTTTTGAATTAGCCAGATCTTTCCTAACACTACCACTACCTCCTGAATAATTACTAGTATTCACTCCTCCTTGAGTAGATGTCTGCATATGAGAGCTTGCAGCGGAAGACAGTAATGCAGCATTTTGAGTGAAACCAGATGTAGGCATCATGGTCTGGTTAAATTCCCTTCTCTTCATGTCCAACTCAAAGGATTTAAGTTTATTGATGATGCCCATCAGCTTGTAATCAGTGAAACCTCTTTCCTACTTTAGCATTCTCACCTGAAGGCTCCACTGAGGTGGGAGAGAGTCTAGCAATCTGTTTACTTGCTCACTGTTGGAAAGTTTTTCATCGTATTTCTTTAGTGTGCTTGAGACTGTCAGAAAACGATTTGTGAGATCTGTGAGACTCTCGTTCTTGTATCCCACAAAGGAGTTGAATTCCTTCTCGGCTTGAATGCTCTTATCCTTCACCAGCTCAGCATTACCATCATAGAACTCACATAAAGCATCGAAGAGGGACTTAGCATTTTTATGCTCAACAAATCGGTTGTAGATGTCTGGTGCGAGGCAGAGAGTTAATGCTCCAAAAGCTTTCTGGTCACGATCAGTGAGCTTCAGATCCTTCTCAGTGAATGTAGACGAGTCCTTGTTTTGAGATACAACATCACCAACAGTGACAATTGGTATGTGAGGACCAAAAATGATAGATTCCCATTGATTGTGGTTAGTGTAGAAGAAAAAGGCTTTGAGACATCTCTTCCAATCCTCGAAATTATCCCCGTTAATAAGTCTCGAAGGTCTATTGGGAGCTAACTTTCAAGGTCAGCAGAGTGAGGGAAGTCATCTTTGACATACTAGTTTCGCTGGGAGGAAAATAATTTCGCTGAAAATTGGTAAATTCGCAGACAATTTCGCAAAGAAAATCTAGTTTCGCTGAGCTGCTTTAATTTTGCAGGCAATTTCGGCAGCAGTTTCGCCAGCCAAATGCCTGAAATTTCTTAGTTTCGCCAACAATTTCGCACGAAACAAGCTTGAACTTTCGTTCAATGGTACTTTCGGCAGCAACTTCGCTTGAAAATCACCCACAAACACTGTTGAACTTTCGTTCAATAAAGCTAGTTTCGCAGGACAGCTGAAAAAAACTTCAAATAGGATAATACATGTAGTTTCGCTGGATGAGCATAACAGTTTCGCTGAATGAAACTCTCATCTCGCCAGATGAAGCTGAAAACCTTTTTCAACACGAAATCAATCTGAAATCATCAAAAACTCAATGGATTTGAGATCTGATGATTCACAGAGCTTTTCCAACCAAAATCAAACAAAATTCAAGCAAATTCCATATCAAATACACTAGAACTTGATATGAAAATGATGAAAACTTGATATTGAACAAAAAACAACCAAAAACTCAACAAATCATGAGCACTAAGGCTCTGATACCATATTGTTGGTCCATTTGTTCGATTTGCAGTACAAATGAGTTGTTGAATCGTTCAATATCAAATACAAACAATAGATAACAAAGATGAAGAAAATTGAGAACAACCACAAATGAATCAAAGTAAGACAATGATGATCAATATACTCAATAACAACAAAATACAATGTTATTTCTGTGAAATGACTGCTTACAAAGGATACTTGCAACAATGATAAACGATTATGGTTTTACAAGATTACCTTATAATGAAAATGATCAAAACTATATATAGTAGTCTTAGTTTCGCAGACAGTTTCGCTGGCAGCGAAACTGTTCTGCCGAAACTATAGTTTCGCCTGGCAGAAACAACAGTTTCGCCGGGTGAACTATAACAGCTGACTATGAGCGAAACTGTAATTTTGCTCATAGTTTCGCTGGACTACAAAACTAAACAAAATGTATCCAAAGTAACTAACATTAAAGCTATTACAAAGTAATATAAATATAATCTAAACTAAACTATGGTGAGTCCAACCTATACTTGATCTTCACCTTGAAAATTATTTCTTTGTGTTCCTTTGTTACTTAGTATATTATAATCAACTCTTAGAAGGGATCCTACATCATCATCTGAACCGAATGTGTTTCAAGTGAGTTTGAGAGAAACACAAAGTGTTTAGTGACAAAAACCGATCATGCAATTGGTATCAAAGCTTTTTTAGGCTCTTGATTGTGAGATCTTACCATCTAAATCAACTTGTTTTTCACTCCTCCTTTCACCACACTCAAAAATGGCCTTCAGCCAAAAGTCTGAAGTTGTAATGCAGACGATGACTAAAGCACCTATCATCACCCTAAAAACTTTAGATCATGGAGCAGACGCATGGAAGGCTTCATCAGATATCAAGATAGCGAACTGTGGCAATCTATTGTTAGTGGCCCTTACAAACTAAAGGTGGCAGCACCAGGTGGAAACGGTGCCATGATAGAGAAGGCTGTAGAAGACTACTCTGATAAAGACCGGAAGAAGCTGGACATTGATAGTAATGCCATGACTTTTCTGATGACTGCTATACCCAACTCCATCATGGTGGCGTTTGAGCATTGCAAGTCAGCTAAAGAAGTGCTTGAGGCACTATCTCAGATGTACTCCAGCTCCAATGACTCCAAGAAAGATTCCCTGAAGCAACAGTTCGAGAACTTCACTTACATTGCTGGAGAGACCCTCAGCCAGCAATACTTCAGGTATGTGGATCTTATTTCCTCCCTTCAGTCTATGGGAATTGCCCTTGAATTGAGAGATCTCACAAGAAAATTTATGAGTGCACTCCCAAATGAGTGGACGTTCTATTGTGTCTCTATCAAGAGGACAAAAAATCTGAACTCCCTCACCATGACTGAACTTTATGACATCCTTGATGGATACCGTTTAGAGATGGAGAACAAGAGAGCCATCAGACGAGCAAACCCTCAAGCCTTCCTGCTAGTAACGCTTTAATGGTTGTTGAAGGCTCAGGACCCCCCTAACCTCAGAAGTACCTGAGATACACCCAGCAGCCATCCGGTTCTTCAGGGCCATACATCACATTCCCTGAGACTCCAAGGTCTCAATAGGCTTAGCAAAGTTCTCTTGAGGACAGTTGTGCCTTTGTATCAGGAAATGGACACTCCAGTGACTATCAGTATTGCTTTGATGAACTAGAGTGTTTCAGCCCAGATGATGTGGAGTATGTGGACATAGTCCAATAGATGGCTCTGTTAACCTATAGAGCGAAGAAGTTCTTCAAGATAACTGGAAGGCAGTTTTCCCAGAACCCAACTAACAGCAAGTTTGGGTTGACAAGACAAAGGCCAAATGTTATAACTATAACTAACTTGGTCACTTTGCTAGGGAATGCAAGGCTTCCATGTTAAATCGGGGAACCCCACAGGCCTCCACACATCCCTCTACACCAAAAGCTACTAGAAAGTCAATTAAAACGGCTGTTGTGGCTCAAGAAGTTGATTGGAGGTTCATGGTACAGGATGTGACTCCTGCTCAAGCACTCATGGCTGGAACAGATGATAACAAGGTATATGAACATCTCTGTACTCTAGCTTGCATTGCTAAGGTTAAGTTACATCAGGACTATAATATGGAAACTAAATATGATATTGAGTCTTTAATATTTTAAAATCTGATTTTAAAAGGGCTGAATCTGACTATCAAAACAAAATTGAAGAGTTAGAGAAAACTGTGTCCTTGTTAAAACATAAACATACAAATTACAAGACTCAAATCAAGGATTTAATATCCAAATTGTCTGAGGTTCAAGCCAAGCTTGTCACAGCTGAGGCTCAAGCCAGGAAGCATGCTATCTCGGAGCAAAACTTCAAAGCCATTCTTGCATCATCCTCTCACTCAAAATTTTGTTATCAAAACAAAGGTGGGTTAGGAACCAATAAAATTGCTCCACCACATTCTTATGAGTCTATTAGACAACCAAGGTGTGGTACTGAAGAGCAAGAGGTTCCATCTGCTGACCCACCTTCCCATGAGTCAAAGAGTTATGCAACTATGGAGATCATCACAGGGAAGAACCAGGTAATTTTACCCATCCCTACTGATAATGATCAGCCACTGACCACCAAATCCAGAAGAAGTCGAGCTAAGGCAGCCAGAAAAGCTACCAAGAAAGTGGCTGATTCCAAGTTGAAGATAGACCCAAAACAAAAGGGTGTGTTCATCTCAGCTGTATTCCAAGTGGTAGGAAACTCTGATCATGAAAGAAGTGTAGTACCAGCACTCCTGTCCTACCAAAGGATCAGAAGTTAAAGGGAAAGATTCTTGATTAAGAAAAGAAGAACAATAAACAACAATCCTCAAGTTCCCAGAAGATTAACATTGCCTGCATAATGTGTGGTGTGCAAAACCACATGGCCAAAGATTGTTATTACAATCTTGCTAGCACACATTATGCAAATAATGATAAAAAGGAAGGAGTCGGGGAAGGTTTCACATATGGACCTTATCATATGGTTCAAGTGATGAAGAAAGGAAAGCTTGTCTCGGAAGCAAAGTTGCTTTCGGAAGAAACTCATTCTTCCGAGGGGAAATTGCTTCGGAAGACAAGGTTAAGAAAACTCAAAATAACAAGAGAGTTCCTTTGAGACCTTCCGAGAAGAAGACTGCTTCGGAAGAAAATGTAGTAAAGGTTTCTTTCGAAAAGAAAGAAGCTTCGGAAGAATGCCAAGCTGCACAAGTTTCAACAAGCCTATCTACTATGATCAACCAAGGGATGGAATGGAAGATCAGAGAAGATGCTACAGCCCAAACCTTTTCTTCAAAGACATCCATTGAACCCCCATGCATAAACTTTGGTTCAATTATGTCACTATCATAGAAAGAACCCAAGACCAACAAGGATTGGGTTTTCAACCAAAACTATTCGTCTCATCTTACGTGCAGGAACATCCATATGACAAGAATAACAATGTATAGATTGTGGATAGTGGATGCTTCAGGAACATGACAGGGAACAGATCTCTCCTTCAACAATTTCAACATTTTGATAGAGGTCCTGTCTAGTTTGGAGGTGAAGTCGGAGGATATATTTCTGGCAGAGGGAGTATATCAGTCGTATGATTAAGACATAAGATTGACTCAGTCGCACGACTGAACCTTCAGTCGTACGTATAACTCAATCGTATGATTCAGTCGCACGAATGAACCATGCAAATGGTTCAGCCGTACGAATGAAAACCCCTAACCTATAAATACCACCTAATTTGTGGAAAAACAGAACATTTGAAGAGATATTGCGAATACACATAAACCCTAGCCGTCCAGAACGTTCCAAACAGCCTTTCCAAGTTCATAATTCGTTCCTGATTGTTCCCTACTTGTTCTTAACGTTTAGTTCAATATTATATCGATCGCGTTATCGTTCTCATTGATTGGATCGCCAATCAAATAGGATTCCGCACTATTTGATCCGGTATAAACGCAGAATCAGTTAGTACTCCGTCCGTGTACGGTCCCTAACACTGACCCACCTTCTTATGAGTCTAAGAGTGATGCAACCATGGAGACCATCACAGGGAAGAATCAGGTAATTTTACCCATTCCTACCGGTGATGATCAACCCGTGACCACCAAAGCCAGAAGAAACAGATCTAAGGCAGCCAGAAAAACTACCAAGAAAGTGGCTGAGTCAAAGCTGAAGATAGACCCAAAGCAAAAGGGTGTATTCATCTCAGCTGATTCCAGGTGGTAGGTAACTCTGATTCAGGAAAAGGGTGTAGTACCAACACTTCTGTCCTACCAAAGGATCAGAAGTTAAAGTTAAAAGAACAAGAAACAGCAATCCTCAACTTCCCAGAAGATTAACATTACATGCATAATGTGTGGTCTGAAAAACCACATGGCCAAAGATTGTTACTACAATCCTGCTAGCACACATTATGCAAATAATGTTAAAAGAGAAGGAGTCAGGGAAGGTTTCTCATTTGGACCTTATCAAATGGTTCAAGTGATGAAAAAGGGAAAGCTTGTTTCTGAAGCAAGGTTGCTTTCGGAAGAAAGTCCTTCTTCCGAAGGGAAAATGGCTTCGGAAGCTAAAGTGGTCAAGACTCAAAAGAACAAAAGAGTCCCCTTGAAACCATCCCAGAAGAAGACTACTTTGGAAGAAAAGGGGGTGAAGGCTTCTCGAAAAGAAAGAAGCTTCGGAAGGTTGCCATGCTGCAAAAGCTTCAACAAGCTCATCCTCTATGATCAACCAAGGGATGGAATGGAAGATCAAGGAAGATGTTGCAGCTCAAACCTCTTCTTCAAAGACATCCATTGAACCATCATGCATAAATTTTGGTTCAATTATGCCACTATCATTGGAAGAACCTAATACCAACAAGGCTTGGGTTTCCAATCAAAACTAATCATCTCATCTTATGTGTAGGGACATCCATATGACAAGAATAACAATGTTTGGATTGTGGATAGTGGATGCTCCAGGCACATGACAGGCAACAGATTTCTCATTCAACAATTCCAACATTTTGATGGAGGTCTTGTCTAGTTTGGAGGTGAGGCCGGAGGATATATTTCTGGCAGAGGAAGTATATAGAATGGAAAATTAAAAGTTGACAAAGTTCACTTTGTCAAACAGCTTGAACACAACCTCTGAAGTGTTTCTCAGCTTTGTGATCAAAAGCATCAAATGCTCTTCACAAAACATGAGTGCATTATCCTCAAACCCGGGATGACAATTCCTCAGGAATTGGTGCTTCTTAGATATCCCAGGAAAGGGGATATGTACAAGCTTGATATGAACAATGCTTCCCCAATGGGTGAAGTGTCATGCTTTCTTTCCAAAGCTGATGGTGATGAGTCAACACTATGGCATAAACGAATGTGTCATGTGAATTTTAAAACAATGAATAAATTGGTTAAAAACAACTTGGTGCATGGTTTGCCTAGAAAGTAACTTTTCTACAAAGATAACTGTGTTGCATGCCTGAAAGGGAAGCAACACAGGGCATCTCATAAATCCAAAGTTGTTAACTCTATCACCACTACATTACACTTATTGCACATGGATCTGTTTGGTCCCACAAGTATAATAAGAATTGGAAGGAAATCATATTGCCTTGTGATTGTTGATGATTTTACAAGATTTACATGGGTATTCTTTTTAAGAACTAAAGATGAAACTGCTGAAACTTTAAAATCTTTGATTCTTAAAATATAAATCAAATTGATCACAAGGTTAAGATAACTAGAAGTGATCAAGGGACTGAGTTTAAGAATCAAGTTCTTGACTTATTCCGTAACTCAAAAGGGATTGCCAGACAATATAGTGCTCCTAGAACTCCTCAACAAAAAGGTGTTGTTGAGAGGAGGAAGAGGACACTTATTGAGGCTGCTCGACCATGTTAGCTGATTCAAAGTTGCCTCTAACATTCTGCGCAGAGGCAGTCAGCACTGCATGCTATGTGCAAAACAGGGTTCTTGTAGTTAAGCCATATGGAAAAACCCCTTATGAGCTATGGACAAGAGGCCACCGTTTATTGGCTTTCTAAGGTCCTTTGACAGCAGGTGTACCATACTTAACACAAAGGACAATTTGGCATGCTGAAAAGTCGGATGATGCTATCTTTGTTAGATATTCCTCCAACTCTATTGCTTATAGAGTTTATAACATCAACAATCAACAATTTAAGGAATCTTCCAACATTGTTGTTAGTGAGCACACTCCTTGTGTTAGGGGGAATGACCTTGATCATATCTTTGATTTGGAATTGTTCCAAACTATTCTAAACCTTCTTGTGAGAATGTTTCAGCAAGAACAAGTACTCAAATTGATTCTGATGAAGACCAACTATTTGAGTTACCCAGACCTCTTCCAAGTTCTCCAAGAGTTATTGCAAACCAAGCTCCCACTATTGACAGATCTGATAGTATAACTATCTCAAGAGATAGTGGAGCTTCAACCAGTGGTCCACCTTGTGAGCCTTAAAATTCATCTGGTGACACTGCACAACACCAAGCTGATGGAAGTAGCATCTTGAAGGAACATGCAACTGTTAATGCTGCTTCACAGCCAACAAATGATGATGGTGTTTCTCATTCATTCAATCAGTCCTCATTTAATGAGTTTGAAACAACAGCTGGTCCAAGTGTTCAAGCTCCTGAGCAAAATATGTCCAATCTGGATCTGTCTTTGCAACTGGAGGTGATCCCTAGACTTAGGATTCATAACACTCATCCAGTTGAGAATATCATAAGGGAAGACTCTGAAGGTGTGAGAACAAGAGAACAAACTCACAATGGGAATTCTTTTTGTACTTATGCTTCTTATCCCAGATGGAACCCAAGAAGGTGGAAGATTCCTTGAAAGATAGTAGGTGGGTTGAGTCAATGCAAGAGAAATTACTTCAATTCAAAAGACAAAAGGTTTGGAACCTATGTCCGCTACCATCCGGTCAAGTTCCAATAGGCACCAAATAGGTTTTCAGGAACAAGAGAGATGATAGAGGCTTGATTATCAAGAATAAGGCAAGACTGGTTGTTCAAGGATACACTCAAGAGGAGGGAATCGATTATACTGATGTCATTGCACCTGTTGGAAGACTTGAGGCAGTTAGGATCTTCCTTGCTTATGCTGCATCCAAGAATTTTACTGTCTACCAGCTTGATATCAAGTGTGTCTTTCTATATGGGGATATAGATAGGGATGTCTATGTGTGCCAGCCTCCAGGATTTAAAGACCCACAACACCCCGACTATGTGTGCAAATTGGATAAAGCTCTATATGGGCTGCACCAGGCACCTAGGCTGTGGTATGAGACATTGTCTCAGTTTCTCCTGATGAATGGATACACTAGAGGTACCATTGACAAGACTTTATTCATAAGGAAGTCTGGAAAAGACATTTTGCTCGTTCCAAGTCTATGTTGATGACATCATATTTGGTTCCTCAAATGAACAAATGTGTAAAGACTTTGAGAGCATCATGAAGAAGAAGTTTGAGATGAAGTTCCATGGGAAAAATGGACTTTTTCCTTGGAATTTAGGTGAAGCAGATAAAGGAAGGGTTCTTTATCAATCAATCTAAATATGTCAATGACATTTTAGAAAGATTTAATATGAAAGATTGTAAGCCAGCCAAGACACCTATACCCAGAAACCACAGTCTTTGTCTTGACTTTGAGGGGGAGGATGATCAACATCAGTATAGGGCAATTATTGGTTCTCTAATGTATCTAACATCAAGTAGACCTGATATCATGTTTGCAACTTGCATCTGTGCAAGATATCAGGCTGCTCCAAACGTGTCTCACCTAGTTGCTATCAAGAGAATCCTCAGATACCTCAAAGGAGCACCTAACTAGGTCTCTGGTATCCAAGGAACATCAATTTCAATCTCTATGGCTATTCTGATTGTGACTATGGTAGCTGCAATATCAACAAGAAATCAACATCAGGTGGATGTCAATTTCTTGGTGGAAGGATCATCTCATGGCAATGCAAGAAGTAATCCTGCGTTTCAACATCTACTGCTGAAGCTGAATACATTGTTGCTGCTAGTTGTTGTGCTCAGCTACTATGGATTCAGAATCAAATGATAGACTACGGATTCAACTTTATGAGTACTCCTATCCACATTGACAACAATAGTGCTATCTCCATTACTGAAAATCCAGTGAAGCACTCCAAGACAAAGCACATTGATATCAGGTACCATTTCATTAAAGATATTCATAAGAAAAATCTGATTAAGCTAATCAAAGTTGACTCAAATGAACAATATGCTGATTTGTTCACCAAAGCCTTTGATGAACAAAGATTTAAATATCTCATTACATGTATTGGATTGATAAATATTGATTAGTCTATCTCATTTGAAAACTTTTTTAAATGTGTGATGTCTTTTGTCAAAACAATCTAAGCCTTGTTACAAAAGGTCTTTCTCTGAAATTTCACTAAGTATAGATTCTTCCAAAGAGGAATTAACCCTCGGAAGATGTTTTGATATATCTTCCGAAGCAAAATTCCTCCAAGGAAAATCTTCTTCTCGGAAGAGTTTTTAGTCTCGGAAGAAGCGATTGATTACATATCAGATCTACTTCCAAAGCTTATAAACTTCTCCAGTCGGAAAGCACTTTTTTACCTTGGAAGTAAGAAGCTTACCTTTGGAAGTAAACTTGGCTTCGGAAGAAGGTTACCTTTGGAAATGCTATATACTCGGAAGAGAGATTTTACTGTGTAACGGAAATATTTTGGGTCCCACTCTGTAAAAACAAAGATTTTATCAATGATGTCGGAATATTTAAATGGAATAAACTTTACCGCCCTTGTCACATCATACACCAAACCATCTTTTCACCTTATCCAACCCCCAAAACTGCCATTTCATCCATTTATATAACCCCGACTTATCACTTTAATCTTTTTACCAACTTTACTGCCCAAAGCTTCCTTCATCTCCAATTTACCCAAGTTCAAACTCATTTCTCTTCAAATTTTCCCATTATGGCACTTAACCCTCAGCACAACCAGGTCGCACTCCTTGATTCATCCAAGGATGCTGACTTCTCTGATATCATCTCCTTTCTCACCGAATCTACCTATTACACCGCTCTGACTGTTAACCCCACTGTCTACTCAAACCATATGGCTGAACTCTGGGACAATGATCAGATTGAAACCCTAAATGGAGTTAGGGTAATAAGGTCGAGCATTTGTGGCCAGGAGTTGATCATAAACAACTCATCAAGGAGCATCTGGAGCTTCACGATGAAGGCGCTCCTACTGAATTCCCCAAGTCAGACCTAGATGACACATATACCCAAATGGGATATGGTAGAGATGTGAGCAAGTCTACCGTTTACAAGTTTAACTTCTTATATAATTGGAAGTTCCTGCTTCACGTTGTTCTCTACTAGTTGTCTAATAAGTCTGGGGGATGGGATCAAATCTCATATGAACTAGGATGCCTAGTTCATGGGTTGGTGAAGAGCCTCCGCTTCAATTACACAAGATTTGTGCTTCTCAACCTTATGGGGAACCTCTAGAGGGACACATTCTATATGTATCCCATGTTCATTTAGCATCTTATCAACTGTGAGCTGGACTAGAGTCAGCTTGTCTGTGCAGCTACTCTACCAGTCCCTCAAATGAGGCCGACCATCTCCAAAGTCTTGAAGAGAGTGTCCACCAACTACACTGGAAGACACACTGAGCTTCTTCCAGGTATGATTGAGACAATGGCTCCTGGTGACATCCCTATTAACCCCACAGGTGATGAACCCACACCAGCAACTACCCTCACTTTGCCAAATCTACCTTCTCACCCCATCACAATCACATACCAGAGATGCCCCAAACGAACCCTTGTTCAATCTACTCTGATTGAACAAGCTCCTCCTATTCAATCCAAAAATACTAGAGTGGAAACATGGGCTCCACTCAGTCTGATGTCTCACCATCCTTCACTTTTGACCTCAATATAGGTATTGAGTCTCCTCAGTCTCAATCCCATGAGCCCGAAACCCAAGCTGTAAACCCTCAGGGTGAGTCTCTATACTCCATTGAGCAGCCAAAAAGGTACAGCCCCACCATAGGCTCAATTCCATTAGATATTCACCAAAGTCTCGGGTCATTAAGCTTAACCTCAATATCCTTTACTAACCTTCTTATTGAAAATGTGAAGATATAATGTCTCTTCAGGGCAATGAAGTTGACCCACAACACCCTCCCATAGATCAACAGAGACTAGAGAGATCTCTTATCTCTAGCCCCCATCAACAAGCCTTAACTGAGGTGAGTCCCACTGATGTGGAGGGGACTCATGTAGATTCAGCTGCCACTACTGAAGAAGCCTCATTAGACCTTTAGGACAGTGGTAACATCACTGAGACTGAATCTACGGCAAACATGTCATTTGATGACTCTGAAAGAGACATCATTAGGCAAGAGAAACTAGGGTGCCAAGAAACCACATCTGGTGGTGAGGATGAACATACTAGGTATGTTACCTCATCTCCCCATGATTCTTCAAAAGAAGATGAGGGAAGTCTGCAAGTCATCATTCAAGACCTACCTTCTAACGTCTCAAACCTTGAATCTAAGGTGAAGACTTTAGAGGATAGGTCTGCCACTCAGCAACTTGAGATTGAAAATCTCAAAGCCAAACTAGCTGAGAAACAGATTAAGAGGTCTGTTAGGCATGTACCTATTCGGGTCTCATTGACCTCTTCCTCTAGCTCATCAAGCTCTCAAGATGATGCTACTAAGAAGGGGCAGAGTGTTCAGGGACAAAGACATGAGGAACCACAGAGTCAAGTTCTTTCTACTTTATCTTCAAGATACCCTATTCAACAAGCTTTAGATTTTCCTGAGCCTCCTCCAATTGTCATTCAAATGGACCAAAGGATGCTCCAAGATCTTAATAGGTTCTTTTCCAAGTTCCTGATGGGATCTTCCATTAAACAGCCAAGCTCTGATATATCTGTGATATACTTTGGAGCTCAAGAGCTTCAGAGGTTGAATGCGCCCTCTACCACTGTCCAAGAAGTTAGTCAACCTAAGGCCCAAGTTGAACCTAAGATTGATTTTGAAGGGGAAACAAGGACTGATGACCCAGCAACTGAAATAGTTGGGATAGAGAGTGCATTCCCACCGACTTCCAAAGCAGAAGTCAAAGCCTTGGAAGAACTATTGCAAACTTCTGAAGCTGAGATTGAAGCTGCGAAAGGACTATTTTCTCTATCTAATGATCTAGTTGTCATAGATGCAATTCTAGAACTAGCATCTGAGGTTAATAGGAAGGTTTTTCTCACCCAACCCCTTGCTCAAACATCATCACTATCTACTGCTCCCATCACCACCACTCAACCTGAAACCTCTACTCAAGAACCTCCAAAGTCTATCACTTCCAAAGACACCAAAAGGAAGAGGAAGATGATTGAAGAAGAACTAATGGATGAAGAAAGGTTAGAGAAACTTAAAAGTAAAGGTAGACTCCCAACTGGGAAGTTGCTAGCTGCAAGTAGCAAAGCAGCTACAGCCAACCTGGAGGCTATCAACAACAAGAAAAGAGTAGAGATTATTGACAGGCTTGTCAAGCTTGGAGTTGTTAATGAAGATGTGCTCTTGTTACCATTAGAGGAGCTAATTGAGTTAGAGAAGGCAACTCTGATGCATATTCAGCAGTTGGCCTTGGAGGAAGAGAGGGAGAGAAAAAAAAGAGGCTGATTAGCAGCTAAGGAGTGAAAGGATAACTTTCCTAAGCTCCAGGGGTTTCTCTCTAGAGGAATTATTTCCTCACAACAATGATACGATCTTATGGCTTTTCAATAAAGGGCAAGATCAAATAGAGAAAGAGAGAAAAAAAAGTTGCAAAGGAGAAGCTAAGGGAGAAGAAGAAGGAGGACGAAGCAGGACTAGCTATTGCCAGGAAGATAGGTGATAAAGCCTAGATGAAGGACTATCTTCGGGCTAATGGCTTCTCTAGTAGGCAAGTGGGTCCAATGTCTGAAAAGACCCTACAACGACATGTCAGTGACATCAAGGCTGACATTCGCTCAGGGAAAAGGAAAGAGATGTACAGAAGGGGACAGGGGATGATCTTCAAACCAACACCTCAACCACAACCTTAACCCCAACCTCAACCTTAACCTAAACCTGAACCAATCCCTTTCCCATTTTCCATTAAAACTAAACTAACCTCTGAGTCTTACACCCCTGAGCTTACAACATCATCCATACCTGCCTCCTTACCACAACCACCTAAACTACCCATCCTCAAACCCAAAACACTTTCTAGAACCCAAACACCACTACCTACCCAACAACCACCCAAACCATCCCCTCAGCCTTCCAAATATCTCTCCTTAGAGGAATTTAAGGAGATCAAGATGAAGCTCATTAAATGTACAACCTTGAGCGACATCTCTTGTGAGGAGGGGTCAGTTAAGCTAACTTAATGGCTCCTCATGTTCCCTCACTAGAGATCAATTCCTTGATCTGCCTAGAGGAACACTGGGCCAAGCCGCTACTCTCTTTGGCCTCAACTCGGATTCACTAAATGAAGAAGAGAAGAAGCTAAGAAGAAGGCTGGTGACTCTGTTGGATACAAAGAAAGGGGACAAAGTGCCAAGTCAGCCCCTTGTGCCTAGAAAGAAGATTATCTAGTGGAGGTTTGAAGACTCTTATCACAACTTTGTTGTTGAGAGAGAGAATGGAGAGCTAAACAGGCTCAATGCGTCATCTCTGCTACATTTAAGTAGATTCGATATTGCTGAGTTAGCAGAGAAGCCATTCTCCAACCCCTCCAACTCTAAGATAGTTGCTCACATCAGAAATCACTTGAGCAGTCTTCATCTGGCCGAGCTAACTGCTAGGACCAAGATTGAAGAAGAGTTGAGACTGAGAGAGGAGGAGGAAAGGAAGGGATCAGCAACCAAAGACAAAGCTTTTTTTCAAATGGTTGAAGGTCCTGAACTTGAATCCATAGTTAGATGGGAGTATGACTACAACTCCCGTCAACTAACTCTCTTCAGGGGGGCACAACAAAGGGTGCATGTCATTCGGAGTGATAGACTGGATCTCCTATCCACGAATGACTTGTACAAACTTCTCAGCACCACTTCAGGGAAGAACAAAGAAACAAATAAACATCTTCTGTCCCTGGTGCTGAAGGTTTTTAGAAGCAGAAATAAGTGAGGTTTTGATAGCATCAGCCTAGGGGGAGCTTGTTGGATCTAAAAGGCTAGTGCAACCAAAAAACCAAAACACTTAGACAATTTTGGTACAACTTATGAAGGTCTTCTGAAGCTAAGTACAGAACTTCCGAAGACAAATGGAGTTCTTCCAAAGGCAAAGATAGAACTTTCGAAGATCATGTCTGAAAGATCTTCCGAAGGAAAACTCAAGCTTCCGAAGACAAAGTCTTGTCTCTTCCAAAATTCGAGAAGAAATCAAGACATCAACTTCCGAAGTATGAAGATCTGAAGAAGTCCACAAGTTCTTTCAAAGCCAATTAACCTTCGGAAGACACTACTATGAATCAGTAGACACAAGTATGGCCCTTCTGACACTCCGCTGTAAGTCTTTGAGATACTGCATGGTGCTTTCCCACGCCTATGTAGTTGACCATACTTTATTCCACTGTTCACCTTTTATCAGTTAGTACAGTTACCAACTTTAGTCGGTGACAAAAGGTAAGTCTTGGACATGTCATGACTACCTTATCTTAGATAATACTTTATCTAAGATACCTTAACTTTAGCATTGTAGTATTTGCTTTAGTCATAGGTTTCCAGCTGGTATCAAAGTATATCCAGCTTTAGGATCTAGTATATATAGTTTCTCATTGTAACTCATGTAATATGCTTGTAAGAGTCTTATATTAATTTGAGTTGAGAATTAATATATACAAGTACCTTGAAAATTATTTCTTTGTGTTCATTTGTTACTTAGTATATTATACTCAACTCTTAGAAGGAATTATGCATCATCATCTGAACCGAGTGTGTTTCAAGTGAGTTTGACAGAAAAACAAAGTGTTTAGTGGCAAAAACCAATCCTGCAGAAGTTTCTATTCTAGATGTTATTTTTAATTATGTTTTTTATTGTTCTAGGTGTTAATCAATTTTTAACGGGGTTTGTTTTAATTGTATAATTAATGAAGTTTGTTTTGTTTTTTAAATATACGATAAGGCTTTGATTGGTATTTCTTTTTTCTTAGTGATTGTAAAGGATGGCGCTTGGCTATGTAAATTTAGTTATAAAATAAAAATGTAAATAAAAATCAAAAAAGTTAAACAAAATAATTGGGGAAACGGTGAAAAACTAGGATAATACCATGTAAAACAAGAAAAAATCGACGAAATGAAAAAACTTGATGTGACACTAGTGTGTCAAACGGGAAAAAAAGGGAAAACGAGACACACTACAAGAATTTACATCTATGGCGACGTAACCTAGTCGCCATAGGTCACCCTAAGATGACGACAAGTCGTCACTATAGGAAAATCTTGATTTTTGACTATCCTAACCCAATGGCGACGACAGGTAGACCTATAGCGACAAATACCGTCCTCGCCATAGAGTTCTCTTTGTCATCTCCATAGCCCCATTTAAATTAATTGTTTATTTATTTAAATAAATTTGAAAAAATTATAAATCAACTGACACCCTATGGCAACGACATGTCGTCGCCATAGGCTAAAACCTACTTTTTTGTTTTTTTTCTCTAAAAAAAGTTGGAGGGAAATAATCATTAAAGAGGATGTCGATCATTTCACTAACAAAAGACGAATCCAATTCTAATCTAAGACTATACACCCATTTGTTTAATTAAATGTAACTTTAAAATCATTGCAAAATATAGATGAATTTTCTGCTTCGGTGGGTAGTGTTAACGGTGTTTTTTGGACCAAACTGATCTGGTTTGGAACTGGTTCATAATAAGGGAATTTTAGTGGATTTTACTGGATAGAACCGATTTTCAATTAGTTTGGTTCGAGTTTCATTAGATTCTAACCTTTTCTACCTATAGGATTAAAAACTGATTTCAGCCCTATAGTTCAAGTCAACTTAATGGTTCTTGCCAAATCTGTTTCATTTTAAGTTCAACTGTTTCAAACCGGGATTTTTCTTACCCTGGCATAAGAGATTTGATAAACTGAAAAAAAATGTCTACCATCTTTAAGTGAAATTTGAGAAAGCATGGGGCCTTGGTTTTATTCTTGTGAAAAGACACTCTCCTTGAATTTCTAAGTCAAAATAGGGTTACTACTATAAGTCATCCACTATCACTAGTTTCGTTCACTATAGCACTTGAAGTCATGCACATACATAAATAAATAAATATATATATATACATATATATATATATGTATATATATATACATATATATATATATATATACATAGATAGATATATATATATATATATATATATATATAGATATATATGTACATCTCTATATGTATACTCTATGTACATATATATTGTATGTATATCTCTCTATATCTCTATCTATATCTATATATATCTATATATATATCTATCTATATCTCTCTATATCTCTATATATATATATCTTCTCTGTACATATATCTCTGTCTGTGTATCTCTCTATATATGTATCTATATCTATATCTCTGTCCATCTCTCTCTATATATCTATATCTATATCTCTCTGTATCTTCTCTATCTCTCTGTCTCTCTATATCTCTCTCTAGTCCTCTCTCTATCTCGTTCTCTCTCTCTCTCTCTCTATGTCTCTCATCTCTCTCTCTCTTCTCTCTCTCTATCTCTCTCTCTCTGTATCTCTCTATCTCTCTCTCTCTTCTCTCTCTCTCCTATCTATATCTCTATCTATATATATATATATATATATAGGGGATGGTTCCTGAGAAAACCACTAATTATGTAAAAACCAAAAAAATCATAGAAACTAAAAACATAATTCATAAATTTTATGTTATTTTAACTGTTAAAAGGTTATATAAGTATTTGTTATATATATGTTGAACATAAATACGAGAATGAAGAGTCTTACGTATACGTAATACTATGTCGAATGAAAAATGGTTACATATATGTAATCAATATGTGACGTGAACTATGCTACGATTTTTCATTTGATCAATACCCTTATTTATATACACCCACACACAAATATAAAAGGTGGTGATAAAAAATTTAGTTATATGGCTAGTTTTATTGGTTTTCTCTAGTTTTCATATAACTTTATGGTTTTCTTATGATCCCTCATATATATATATATATATAATATATATATATATATATATATATATCTATATATATATATATCTATCTATATAGATCTATAGAGAGATATCCTCCCTCTCTCTATATATATACCCATATATATATCTATCTATATCTATCTCTATCTATATCTCTCCATATCTATATCTATCCCTATCTCCATCTATACATATATCTCATCTATCTACATCTCTCCCTCTCTCTCTCTCTCTCTCTCCCTATCTCTCTACATCTTCTATATATCTCTCTCTATCTCTATCTACCTCTATATATCTCTCCCTCTCTATCTCTATATATATCTCTCTATATATCTATCTCTCTCTCTATATATATATATATATATATATATATATATTATCCTATCCCCCGCTAAATAATTTACTATTACATATTTTATAATATAAAAAATTATGTCTTAAATATTATGTATTATACGGATTGAATAAACTCATGTATTTACACATTTTAAAATTTGAAATTAACATCTTTGAAAAATTTAATTATGGGTAGTTATTATAGCATTCATAATTAAGAAGAGGGAGAAGCATGAAAACCAATTATTAGATGGCCTAAAATGGTGAAAAGTGTCCGAATTTATTTTTATTTATTAGTATAAGTATAATATATATATATATATATATATATATATATATATATATATATATATATATATATATATATATATATATATATATATATCTATATATATAATATATATATATATATATATATATATATATATATATATAAATCTTCCATGAAACCAAATTAAAGTAGGCTACAATGACATCCAACTTATTGATCATATAACATTTCCACGATGGCTTGAACTTAAATGAATTGTCTTCGTCTCTCGATCTTAAAGTGAACATTTTAGAAGTGGCTTCTTGGGATGGCTTCTGTTTCCCAAAGTTTCCATGCTTGATTTTGACCCGTTACCTTTTAAATTATACAACTCATGGCTTCATGACTTCCAAAGCACTTCCTATCATTAACTTCAAAAGGATAAGCTCAAATATCTTTTTTACCGCAACACTTAGACTTTTTACGATAAATTCACCGAACCTGCAAGGTGCATGACTAGCGCAAATACTTCACAGAAAATAATAATTCAGACACATGGTGCTTGACAAAAGAGGAGATTCTAAAAAAATTTGAAATAAAATTTGAACTCATTGATGAAAAATAGATAGAAGGGCCGTTAACTCAAAAGACAAAGAAAAACATGTTCAAATATTGAAGAATAGTTGTTTTATTTTAATTTATTTTAGAACACCTTCTAATCTCGTCTATACAATATCTAAACATGTACCTTATAGGATTTGCATTTTTCACCTCTTACATCGAGTGAAAACACCTTACTATCACGATATTAAAGACTGAAAATAGGTGATTAAGAAAGCGAAAACTAAACATTCTCTCATGGCAGGATCGACAAAAAGACAAATCGCTCATAATATGATACAGATTAAAGAAGTTAAAATTGAACTCTTTGCATTAATGTAAAGCAGTTGAGATAAAAAGTAATTGTATTCTTCTTCTTATAAAAGAAAGATAAATGATATACATATGCTCACTATCTTTCTATAAGGAAATGAATTAGTGCCCGTTATATCTTAGTTAACTCTCAGTATAACCGACTACTTGGTAAAGGGTAGGGTTATAAAAGAAATTTAATCTAAAAAGCTTAAAATGATTATGAGCTTGACATGTGACATTCTATTGTTTTAAAAGGGATGACATTTTGATAATTGTGTCAAATGCGTCATGTTAGTCTATCTAATACTTCACGTCATTGTACCAAACATCAGTTCATTGCATCAAATATTTTACATCATTATGTTTTATATTTTAGATTAATTTAAAGTTATTTTTATCAATGTGTTTTTCAATTGTATTATTTACCGATATGTTTCCAAAACTTATAATGTTCAGGATAACACAATGACAAACAAAAATATAATGAGGTATTTTATCTATATTATATATTATATTATTGTGTTTTATAACTAAAAGTATATAATAATATTATTTATCATTGTGTTTTTTAAAACTTATAGTATTTTGCATATTACGATAACAAGCAAAAAACACAATGAGTCATACTATTATTGTGTTTTATATATTATAAAACCTTGTTGTTATCTTATCATTTTGCTTAACAATTAGGAGTACACAATAAAATATCTAGCATTGTGTTTCTAAAACTTCTAGTGTTGAGGATAACAAAATGATAAGCAGAAAACATAATAAGTCATTTTATCACCGTGTTTTATATTTTATATCATTTGTATTGATCCTGCCATTGTTTTTAATGAAGATAAATTAGTTGTTAGTTTATCATTTGTTATGTATACTTAAAATATACGTCAACGTAATTTTATAATGTATTCTTTTAGAATTCACCATTGTAAAAAAATACAATATTATTCAAAACTAACAATAAGACACAACGAACTTCAATAAAAATAAAATGATGAGCATAAGTCATATGAGCTTAAGAACGTAAATAATTGTTTTTATATAATGATGTTGTACTTGTTTTAAAAATAAAAAACACGCGTTTTTATGGTATAATGTTTATAAAAAAATAATGTTGTACATTTAAATATATTTAAGAAAAAAAGCAAATAGTCAACAAAACTAACAATGTCTATAAAAACTCCTCTCAATTTTTTATAATTTGATCTCAACTATTGATTAAGAAAATTAATTGTTGAGATTAACTTTTATACTTTTTTAGATTTAAAACTTTTTTTAATTGAACCCTTTCCGATTAATTAAACTACATAATAATACTTTAATCTATCCATTATAATGAAAAAAAGTTTTTACATGGACACTTGTCATAATTTTAGACCTACTAATTCTAATTTTCTCGTTTATATCTTCTATTAAATGATTACATAAATTACAAATGATATTATTTAAATAGTTTTAGATTAGAAATAGTTTTTAATAAACTTAGAAAAAAGTCTTTTATAAATATAATTTCTAAAGAAAAATTTATAGAATAAACTTTTTTTCAAAATCATCAAGTTTTTTTGAAATGCAAAGTATTTCAAAAAATAGTGTTTTTAAAAAATAATTATTTTATGAACCAAATAATTAAAATTTTGAGTTATAATTAGGAAATTTTAAAAACAACATTTTTTGTTAGGACCTAGTATTTGACCGAAATACCGAGTGATTAGCGTGTAAACTAGATCAAATAGTGCGGAATCCTATTTGATTGGTGATCCAATCAGTGAGAACACATGAAGAATCAATCAAGAATTGAAACTAAGGTTAGAAGTCGATTGAGAATCGATCTAATGTGTTCTGTGAACTTGAAGAACGAATTGGGAGGCTTCTGGACGGCTAGGGTACGTATGGAGTCGAAATAGAATGAATGCTTACGTTTTTGACGAATTGGGTTGTATTTATCGGTTAGTATTGTTCATTCGGGCGACTGGACCATAAGTATGGTTCAGTCGTGCGATTGAACCATGCGGTTGATTCATCCGCACGACTGAGTGTTCAGTCGTGCGACTGAGCCAATCTTATGTGTCAATCATACGACTGATCCAGTCTCCTGGTTCAGTCGTGCGACTGAGTCAATAATATGAAGTTATTCATGCGTGTGGTCCATTCGCATGGGCCATTCGCATGAGAACTTCATTATGTTAAGTTTGAATGTATTAATTAATATAACATTATGTGTAACCATTCAAACAATCACAAACCTAATTAACCAATTCAATATCGACTCATTAATGAAATATTAGACATTACAAATCACAAACAATCAATATCATTTCATTAATCATTTCAAATTACATCAGAATCAGATAAACAAGATCTATTACATTTCATATCCTGATCTAGGGACATACATGCATCAACAAACTCCCCCTTGGACCTAGATCTCTCTATTGTCTTGCTTTCTGCATTACCTCCTTGTATTTCTTGTACTTCTCCTCTTTTGTGACTCCCGCGTGAATCTCAAACGCGAAGCAGAGTCGTATAACGTTCTGGAACTGGAGGGCTTGTACAATATCCTGCGTATCATAGAATAGTGGCCACTTGTATAACGTGTAGACATCATTTGCTGACAAGTTGGTAAGCCACATTGGGTCGAATACCCTGATCGTATCCATTTGGCCCTCTTTGTTTAGGACTATGACCGCTTCTGCTGTTCTCCAATCGTAGCACCACCACTTAAAGTGTGGAGTGAAGTCCTGTGGCATTTCCCTGAGTGGGATTCTTGACATTGTGCGCAGAGGACTCCACTTCAACACTATCTTGGGCTTGCCAGTAATGGCATCAACCTCAGACCTTCTGATATACTTAGTAGGCTGTTAGGGTCTGAAGTTAACCCATCTGGTGTGGTACTCCTTCTTTAGGGCAACCTCGAACCATCCTGACATCTTCCTCGGGTCAGCATACAAACGTTTTAGCTTGGCCAGCTGGTTGAGCTCAAAACCTAGTAGAGTCTTCAGATCATATGGGAATCTGAAGTACTCTATGCCCTTTTCCCTCTTAACAACATATACGTTAAGATCCTTAAAATACGCCCATGCTATGATCCTGCCAGACACCTTATGATGTTTCTTGACTCTGTAGAGTTTGGTGTAGGTATCCTGTTTCGGTGCAGCACGTTGGGCTCTAACTTCTTCAAAACATGCAGCCCACTCAGCCTTTCGGATATCGACATCATCATTTGAGGCTTGGGCCGTTCCTTCTGCTTTCTCTGTTTCTTGCTCCATTTTGTCTAGCACCTCAAAGGTATCGCTAACGAGGGATTCACCCAGATTGGAGACCACATTTCCCTCATTGTCAGCATACTGAGCGTAGGGTAGTGCTCGGCAGTGACATCTTCAATCTTGACTTCATCAACATCGTTGAGCTCTTCGTCACTAGTCGAATCGCATGTCGGAGCATCCTTCACTATCTCATCTGGATTGAGTTTGAAGATCTCTGCGAGTTGCTCGTTTGATAGGTCGTGAATTATTTCCCCTTCTTCAGGGGTATAACTCACTGACCTCCTTACAATCCCTTGCAGATCAAGAATTATTGTTAGCTGAGTCTTGACCTGCTGAAGGGGAGCAATATCAAACTCATCCCTTTGGTAATTTGGATCTGTTTGATTTAAACATTCAACACATAAACCATTAGTAATTAATCAAAACAGATATGCATTAACATTAATATAAACATTTATACATAGGTTTCAATACATGATTCCAATACAAAAGTAATTAAATACATAAATATCTAGTCTTTACTTTTGTCCTGGATCATCGTCTCGTCACTTGGTGGAGCAGAGGAAGAAGCTAGTTGGTCTTGTCTGTTCTTTGACCTCCTCTCTTGACCTGAAGCAGAGGCCGATGCAGCTGCATCCCCTCCTTCTGCATCATCATCATCATCCTTCTCCTCTATCCTTTCTCCTTCAGTTTCCTCATCCTCCTCTATATCATCCTCATCATCCTCATCATCATCTTCATCATCATCATCACCATCATCTCCGTCTCCCTCTTTGATCTTCAAGGGCTCCTCCTTAGATCCCTTGAGCTTTAACATGATAGTCTTCTTCGCCTCCTCCAACTCCTCTATCTTCTTAGTTGATGTGACACTTTGCTCCTGGAGTTGGGTATCTCATGGCTCTGAGCAGTCATCTATTGGCCTGCTCCTCTATCACTCGAGCCTGCTCTGCAATCTGGTGAGACTGTGCAGCAGTCAGGTCAGCAAGCTGGCGGATCTGAGCCGCCTTCTCCTCATCTGCAGCTAATAGGCGCATCACCATCCGGTTGAGCGCAGACAGCTGTTCCTCTACCCTAATTGGAGGTAGAGGTGATCCATAAGTATGAGAGGGATGGGCTGAGGGTCCAACTTGGTGGGTAGTGGTGGTGGTGGTGGCTGTAGTGAAGATGGGTCTGTGAAATGGTGGAGATGATGTGGGAGTGAAAGGTATGGTGGTAGATGGAATCTGTACAGTGGTGGGAGGTGTGGTGGATGTGGTGGCTGTGGTGGATGTGGTGGCTGTGGTGGTGGATGGTGTGGCTGTGGAAGTGGTAGTGGTGGTGGTAGCAGTAGTGGCTGTGGTGGTAACAAAGGTCAGCCGTCTTTTCTTCTTCTTCTGACCATGGGGCTGAGCCATCCTTTTCCTCCTCGTTCCCGTTGAGGTGGATGCTCCCCCTACAACCCTGCTAGCTGACTCCGGTGCATAACTCGGATCAGTAGCTGTCTCCCCTGAGTCTCTTGGGCGTTCACCAACCGCCCTTAGCCCATGTTCTGTGGGAACAACTTTGCTTCCCACAGTTCGTGTTAGGGGCTCCTCGTCCTACTCCTCTTCCATTTGCGTCTCCCCGGCGCTACATATCTCTCGTTGGCCAAATGGCCGATTAACCTCTTAACCTGGGCTTCACCTGCTTGCCCCTATACACCCTCATCCGACCTTAAGTCATGTCATCCATAATCTCCAAAGCAACTACATCATGACTCTCCTTGGGTAGAAGTGGCAGCTTCTCGTTGAAGATCAGCTGAAGGAACCTGGGGTACATACAAAATCCTTCCTTCCCCTTTGCCTCCAGGTTCTCCACCAAATAGGAGAAGATCATACTTGAAAAACTGAAAGGGTGGTTCAGCACCAGTGCCATGTAGGCATTCTGAATCTGGTCTGATAGGTCATCGAACCCACCCATCCTCGAAGCAATGCACTTTAGGATCACATGCGCCAAGTACTTGTACTGGGGGCACAGGTTGCTCTTGTTGAGCGCACTTGAGTTTATGTCCCCAGCGTACTTGATCCTGAGAAAGCATCCTCGGACAGTCAATGGATGTAATCTGGTGGGGTGATCAGCATCGTCCCCAAACTCAAGAACTCTCTGGATGTCTGCAGCAGTAACCTCGATATCATGACCCAGAATAGAGCTCCGAATACTGTAGGGCTCACGAGAACGATCCACGGAGGCATTCTCCCAGAATGCCTGGTGTAATGATCTGTAGGGTGTGCAAGGTGTAGATATAGCCTTATGTATCCGGGAACGTCTAAGGAAAGCTATAATCTCTGTGAACTCGGCCCCGTTCCGAGTAGTATTGTCAAGATCAGTGATCACAAGTTTGAAGTATTAGAGTGTAATGCAGCGGAATGAAAAGAAGAATTAGTCAAATTATAGCAAGAGTTTGTTACTTGTAAACAAATGCGAGAGAAATTTTTCTGTGATAAGGAATGTTTCAATAATGCCCATATTATTACTAAATCATTCACAGTTACAATAAGGTTGGCACTCCTTATATAGAGTGCAATCACTGCTGTAATCACGGGATGGTGATTACTAGCAGATCTAGTACAAAATAACTAATACTTAATAAACTACTGAAATGTTCACAACTACTGAGAACATGTCAGAGTGCTAAGTATAAAACATAAACAACTGAAAAGAAACTACTGATACTACAACGACTGAAGAACAAACTCTTCAGTCGTTTTACAAAACTACTGAAAAGAGAAAATATAAAACTACTGAAAGCAAACCGTCACAACACAACTACTGAAGAAGTCCTCTTCAGCTGTTATGACAACGTTTGATACTTTGTCTTCAGCACTTGTCTTCAGACTATGTCTTCAGTACATGTGTCTTCAGACTTTGTCTTCAGCACTTGTCCTCAGACTTTGTCTTCAGTACTTGTGTCTTCAGACTTTGTCTTCAGCACTTGTGTCTTCAGACTTTGTAATCATTTGTTGTCTTCAGCTGTTGTTGACTTCAGTAGTTGTTGTGACGTCTGTGGGACTTAAGGTTTTTCTGATCCGGCTCATTGGTTCTTTTGGTCCAACAAACTCCCCTGAACCAATGCAGCCAAAACCTTTAACTTTATTGAGGTCCCACTTATTGTTGGCAAAATGGTTGGTCTTTTTTCCTTCTTGATCAGTTGAGAAGATGACCCATATAAGCACCGGCCTGGAAGTAAGTCTCTGATGATTTGGTTGGCAAGTATGGATGGGAGCCTGTATTGGGGATTGGACACTGAGCTGTTCCCCATCCATGGGACTCACTTCCCATGTATAAGCCTGTAGGATTCTCTGTGTATGCTCTGAGAAACATGATTTGTTCTTCCATAGTAAATTCTCTGGTTCACCATCGAACAATCCTTCACGCCCATACAGCTCTGAGATGTATTTGGCCTGTTTGCCATTTTTGAGCTCAACGTTGTGATCTATCTGTAGGCAAACTCATCTGGGTGATTACCTTCAAGTAACAGACTGAGCTCATTTTGTTTGAAGTTCTCAAGCTTCTTGTAGACTAACCCCTTCTTGATTACTCTGTTTTCTAACATCTTTGGGGAGGCTGTTTAGTCTCATAAGCCTTCTTGAAGTCTTCTACAATTTCCCAGGGTGATACTACAAGGACCACTGTGATCTCTTCATCTACGATCCTTTTTATCTGGCCCTTGTATCTTGTAGGAATGTCCTTCTTCACAATCTGTGAGCCACCCTAGGATCAGGCCATATCCTCACCTTTTCCTTTTGATATTGAAATGTGTTGGCAAGGGTGTACAGTCTCAGAGCTTCTTTCTTCATACTTATTATTGATGAAGAAGCAGCAATAAGTTTTGTCTATGCTCTTCAGCATCTCCTCATCATGAAGCCTTTGCTGCTGTCTCTTCTCCATCTTACTCTCACACTACTCTCACAGTTTCCATCTGTGAGGTGGGAGTGATGGGCATAGATTTGGCTTTAGCAAAGTTAAGAGGCACCTATCTTCTTCCTCATCAATCCTCTTCATCTCTTCTTCTAGCCTCACATCCTTCTCTTCTTCTTCTTGGATGCATCATCGCTGTTGGTTGCATTGGTTGCAAGGGTTTGAGTAGTAGAAAGCCTTGTGCTCACAATCTCCTCCACCAGTGGCTGTATGATTGAGGGAAGTCTGTCATCCAAGTTTTGATCACAATGTCGTTGATCATTGGGGTGATGAGAGGTAGGGATTTATGAAAGATAGCAGCTGTTTGCTCAGAGGGGTTCTGTCCCTGAGAAGCAGTGCCAGAGGTAGAGGCTGGTGGATTGAATGTTTTTAGTGGCTGAGTGTTTAGGAGACCTTCAGGTGAAGGTGCCATCTGTGGGTGTATGGTGTATCAGATGGACTTGCTTCTTGAGAGAATTGGTCAAGTAGTCTTTGTAGTCTACTGACTTCTTCCTCAAGAATTGTGTTCTAGGCTAGAACATCATAAAAGAAGCCCAGGTCATCATCAGCAGATGCTGAATCACCCTGACCTCCTGCTAGTAGCAAGATGTACATGCCCTGGGTGTAGACCAGATGTAGCATGTGCCCCTTTTTCTTGGAACTGGGGACTTCCAGCCTCAGGACGATGTCCTTCATCAGCTGTTGCCTCTGATGAGGTCTTAGCCATGTTACCAGCCTCAGTCTGATCATGTGCTGATGCAGAAGAGGTGGCAGCCTCACCAGATATTCTTATCTCCGTATCTACACTAGGAGACTGAACATTTAAACCCCTGTGCTGTGGGTTGTCAGAAGCATGTTGATCCTCTTCCTCAATATCTGTGGTTTTCCCTTTAGGTGGTTGTTGGGGAGAGGAGAGGCATGCAGCTGAGTCAGCACATTTGCAATTATAAGTGTTGGACTTTGGGGGGCATTTTCATGAGGAGATAGGGTAGTATGCACCTGGGGAGAATGGTGTGTTTCAATGGCAATCTCCTCAAATGAGGAAGATTCCAGATTTGTGGGTACCCCTTCTTTGGTTGCTTCAGGTTCCTTTTGAGAGGAATCCTGAGCGGCTGTGGCTGGGTGAGTCTCTGATACTACTGGGGGTTTACACCAGTAAGTATATCCTGTCTTGGTGGTACAGGAGCATCTTCAGGGGACTCATCTTCCTGAATAGCTGTTTTGGTTCGTTTTGTTTTTGGTTTGGTGGGGACTTTGGATTTTGTGGTGGTGGCTGTGGGTTCCAGCTGCGTGGGTTTGCGCAGCTTGGCAGCCATTTTGAGTGATTGGTCAGAGTTGTGCCGGGAGTATACTTCAGGCAATACAGCCATAGCAGGGACTCCCAGGCCAACAAGTCCCTCAGCTTGAAGCTGGTTTTCAATTATGGCCATTATGAACCGAGGATATAATATCCAACGGTTAGAAAGTTGTTTTTGGGCCATATCCTTGAGCTCTAAGAATAGTATTTCAGAAAAATTTAAAGGTTGTTGCTCAAGGATAGAGTACAATACCTGTTGCCACCTTGTGGACATTTGATCCCATGATGAAGTCTTGGGGGCCAGGCAGACATTGACCATATGAAAGATAAGCCGTTCAGCATCCTGGAAATGTTTCTTCAATATGGTAGAGGCACTCAGGTTGCCTTCGTATCCATGGTGGGCAAATGATAGATCAGTGGTGCCCTTGGATAACTAGTCGGGAAAGTGGCATCATCCAGATTGAGGGTTTGGCGAAGAATCTCTGGAGTGATGACCACCTTTTGGCTATGGACAAACGAATGAAGTGACTCTGTGTCATTCTCCTCAGAGACAAGAGTGACGTTTGTCCAGAATTGGCTAAGGGATTCGGCATATATGGTGGGGTTTATCAGAAAAGCTGTTTTGTAAGGTGACTGGACCATTAAATCAATGGCGTTGTGAAACTTGGTCCAGTATGGTGATTTGGTAAGGTGAGCGACACAGTTGTGTCGTGGTTTTAGTTGCATGGTCGCCATGGATGAAGAGAGGGTACAGAGTTTTTGAACGTTAGGTTTGAGAGGAGAGGTGAGAAAAACTCTGGTGAGATAAGGTATTTATAGGGTAGGGTTATGAACCGACTGAAGGTTTTGGTGTTAGTCATCATTTTTGAAACTACTGATGACGTGGCATTAACTTTCAGAGGTTTGAAATGACTGACCGTATTGGTGTGATCATCAGTTGTTATAAAAAACTGAAGACTTGGTTTTAACCGTCAGACATTGAAACAGCTGAAGTCTTTGATTTAGTCTTCAGTAGTTATAAAACTACTGAGGACAATTCCGACTTCAGGTGGTGAAACAACTGAGGACATGGTGTTTGTCATCAGTAGTTGTGAACTACTGAAGACAGTGGTTTTGTCATCAGTTGTTGTAAACAGCTGAAGACTTAGTGGTAGTCTTCAGTAGTTGTAAACTACTGAAGACATAGTTGTGGCTTCAGTTGTTTAGAAACAGCAGTTGTAGAAACAACTGAAGAGAAATTACTCATCAGCTGTTGTCGTCAATTCATAGCTTTTCAGCTGTTTCAGTCTGACCTCCACATTTAAATCCGAGTTTATGTTCATTGGTCATCAGTACTTATCTGCATTTCTGACATCAGCGTTGTAGTTACATCAGCTGTTGTGATTTCATCAGCTGTTATAACTACATCAGCTGTTTTAACAAATGAAGTACTTATATATGACATGGTTACCAATGATCATCAGTATTTATTACTGAGATTATCGGTAGTTGTCACTTATTCTAGCTGCAGCATACCAAGCCTTAACACCAGGTTGTGGAAAGTTGAACTATCCAAAGGCTTAGTAAAAATGTCTGCAAGCTCATCAGCACTAGGAACAAATTTTGGATCAATCAGACCTTTTTCAAAACAATCTCTAATAAAATGATGTCTGATTTCAATATGTTTAGTCCTAGAGTGCTGGACAGGATTCTTGACAATACAAAGAGCTGAAGAGCTGTCCATTAACAATGGAGTCTTAGTCTCAGTTATGCCATAATCCAATAATTGGTTTTGAAGCCATAATACCTGAGATGTACAACTTGCAGCAGCAATGTACTCGGCTTCAGCAGTTGATGTAGCAACTGAGGTTTGTTTCTTACTCTGCCAAGAAATCAAACAGTTGCCTAGGAATTGACATCCACCAGAAGTTGATTTCCTGGTCAACTTACACCCTGCATAGTCACTGTCAGAAAAAGCAACTAATTTACCAGAATGTCTAGTAGAATACCATAAACCTAGAGATGGAGTGCCTTGCAAATATCTAAAGATCCTCTTGACTGCAATCAAATGAGACTCCTTAGGTGCAGCCTGAAATCTAGCACAAACACATGTAGCAAACATAATATCTGGTCTAGAAGCTGTTAAGTACATCAAGGACCCAATCATACATCTGTAAAGTGTTTCATCAACCACTTTACCTTTCTGATCTGTATCCAGTTGTGTGGTGTTGCACATGGGAGTAGAACAAGGTTTACAATTTTGTAAATCAAATTTTTCCAAAAGATTTTTTGTATATTTGGACTGATGAATGAAAATTCCATCAGCCTTTTGTTTGATTTGCAAACCCAGAAAGAATTGTAATTCCCCCATTGCACTCATTTCAAACTTTTGTTGCATCAACTTTGTAAAGCCATCACACAACTGTGGATCAGAAGATGCAAAAATAATATCATCTACATAAATTTGAACAAGTAGATTATGCTGCCCTGCTTTCTTAATGAATAAAGTTTTATCTATGGTGCCTCTAGTAAAATTATTTTCAAGAAGAAAGTTTGATAATGTCTCATACCAGGCTCTAGGAGCTTGTTTCAACCCATAAAGAGCCTTATCAAGCTTATACACCCAATTAGGATGTTTGTTGTCCTCAAACCTGGTGGTTGACATACATAAACCTCTTCTTTAATTTTCCCATACAGAAAAGCACTTTTGACATCCATTTGAAAAACTTTAAGATTTTGATAAGCAGCATAAGCTAAAAACAATCGAATTGCTTCCAGTCTGGCTACAGGAGCAAAGGTTTCATCATAATCAATACCTTCTTCTTGTGCAAACCCCTGAACACCAGTCTGGCCTTGTTCTTAACAATAAGCCCATTTTCATCAGTCTTATTCCTAAACACCCATTTAGTGCCTATTGCACACTTACCTGGAGGTAGAGGAACCAGTTCCCACACTTGTTGTTTCTTGAACTGAAGAAGCTCAAGCTGCATGGCATCAACCCATCCATTGTCCTTTAAAGCAATGTGATAATTCTTTGGCTCTTGCTGACTAATGAAGAGAGCATAGAAGCAGAAATTTGACAATTGACTTCTTGTTGATACTCCAGCAGTGATATCACCAATGATTTGAGACATAGGGTGATTCTTCAGATCTTGGTACACAATGAGATCAGTGCAAGTGTTTGTAGCAGGCTCAGCAGCAGCAACAGATGGTGATGGTGAAGTATTTCCTTGAAACCAATCAGTAGATGGTAGTTCAAAGGAAGTTGAAGTTGTAGAAATCTCATCAGCATTTGTTGTGGATTGTGCTGCTGGAGCTACAGGAACATCAGGTCTAGCTGAATCAGGCAGTTGATCAGTAAACTGAAGAGGTGAGTACTACTATCATCATCATCAGCACCAGCAGTACCACCAGGTGGAGAACTGTTGACAGGAGCAACAGCAGGAGTTTGATGAGGAGCATATTGTAGTATGTCCAAATCAAATATCTCCACAGGGTTTGTGGAATCTTGTCCTTTGGAGATTCATTAAACTTAACATGTAGAGTCTCTTCAACCATCTTTGTTCTACAGTTGAAGACTCTGTATGCTTTGCAAGTTGATGAATAACCAACAAAATATCCTGCATCCACCTTAGAATCAAATTTTTGGAGTTGATCCCTGTGTTGAGAATGAAACAAGGACATCCAAAAGCTCTAAAGAAATTAGAGGGCCAAATGATGAAGAACTTCATATGGAGTTTTCATCAACCTCTTATTCACTAGAGCTCTATTTTGTACATAACAAGCTGTATTGATAGCTTCAGCCCAAAAAGTCATTGGCAATCCAGAGTCAGCCAACATGGACCTTGCAGCTTCAATAAGGGTCCTGTTCTTTCTCTCCACTACTCCATTTTTGTTCAGGAGTTCTTGGAATGCTAAAATGCCTCTTGATTCCCTTTGAGAGGTAGAACTCATCAAGTGTATTGTTTCTAAATTCTGTTCCATTATCACTTCTAATACACTTGACTGAGAGGGAATACTGCTTCTCAACATACAACACAAAGTTGATAATCTTCTGAGGTGCTTCATCCTTTGAATGCAAGAAGAAAGTCCATACAAATCTGGAGTAATCATCCACAATTACTAGACAGTATTTCTTCTTAGCCATACTCATCACTCTCACAGGACCAAAGAGATCCATGTGAAGAAGCTGTAAGCAGGCTGTGGACTTAGGTTCTTCTATGGAGGGAAATGAAACTTTGTGCTGTTTTCCTTTTAGACAAGCAGTGCAGTCATCTTCACATTTAAACTCCTTCATAGGCAATCCCCTTACTAAACCATGGTTGATCAGCTGATTTATGTTTTTGAGATTAACATGACCCAGCCTTCTATGCCATAGTGTAGATTCTTGAGGGGAAGCCTTGGAAAATAGGCAAGGATGGCCTTTGAGATCTATTTTCTTAGAAAGATCTAAGGCATACACTCTTCCTGTCCTGTTGGCCTTAAGGAGAGTGTGTTTATCCAACACCTTGTCAATCAAACTCAGAACTTTGGATGACAGAATCCGGCAGTTCTGACTTGTGAAAAGAGCAACATGGCCTTTGTCACACATTTGACTGACACTCAAGAGGTTGTACTTGAGATTTTCCACATGGTTAACATCATCAAACTTTATTTCCCCATTGGAAACAAAGCCTTTGCCGATGATGTAACCCTTTGCATCATTGCCAAAAGATACAAATCCCTTCCTTCCTTGAGAGTAGTCATTAAGAAGTGATCTGTTTCCTGTCATATGCATGGATCCTCCACTGTCTACATACCAGATGCCTCTGTGGCATGTTGAAGAACCCTGCAGAACAAAGCAAATTAGTTAGATTTTGAGACCCAAACCTTTTTGGTTTTGGGCCTATTCACATCAACAGATGGTGGACTAACAAGTTTGCTGGAAATAACAGCTTGAGAGGAAGAAGATGGTGGAGAAGAGGAATCCTTTGGCTTGGACCTCCTTTTCTGTGGATTCAACATAGGAACATCTAATTGGTTGACTCTTCCCAATAGATGTTGAACCATCATAACCAGCTGTGTCTGATTTTGTGATAAAGCTTTCAGCTCTTCAGACACATTAGCACTGGAGTTTGATAAGTTCTTATGTTGCACCTTCTTCTTTTGAGCAACCTCAGCTGTTACCTGTTTAACCCCTTCCTTTTGGATTTCTTTTTGGACTTAAGGATTACAGGATTTGATGTTGCTGGTACAAATGTGGCTTTAAACTCATTTTTCATTTTAACCATTTTCTCTTTAATTTCATCTTTATGTTTGAGTTTGGATCCTCTTTTGTACCAACAATCATCAGTGAGATGATTAAACAAACCACATACTTCACATGGTTTCTTTTTCATCTTATGTTGATCATCAACTAAAGAGGATGAAACTACTGAAGACTTGCTCTTCAGTACTTTGGAAGCACTATTTGCTTTCTTGACTTCCTCTTTAGTAGTCTTCAAACTCTTTCTACTGACAGTTTTCTTCTTTTCAGTGCTGTCAGTAGTTGGAGCTTGAACTTCAGGAGTTAAATCTTGCTCTCCAGTCCTTTCAGGACTTTCAGAAATAACTCCTGAGTTGACCAACTCTTTGATCATGTGAGTGTCAGCAATTGAACCATCAACATTCAGCTGATAGGTCGAGAGAGGGCTTAGTGCTGACTTCAACTTTTGATGATGCTTTATCAAAAAGTGAATCACATGATGAGGTGGATTGGTTATTGCTTTCTCCATCAGATTTCACCTCTACTCTTGGAGCAAAATCTGTAGGAGGAGCAGTGTGATTATAACCAATGCCAAACTTCACATTGGAAGCTGATTGCTTACTAAGAAGCATCTCAAAACCTTTGCATGATTGTACCCATCGATCACACTCTACTTGGGTGACTGCAAGGGTTTCTTTAAGACTTTCTGGTCTTCCAGAATAACCTCTAGCTTAGCCTTTCATCATTTAATTGGCATTTAAGCTTATAAATCTCATCATTTTTACTATTAAGAGCAGACTCATACTCAGCTTGTCTTTTGGAAATTGTTTTCTCAAACTCAAGTTTTTCATTTATTAATGCTACATTTGCCTCTCTAATAGAGACAAAGGCAGCAATGCAAGATTCAGAACATAACTTGGCTTTAGCCTCTGAAGATACCTGAGTTACCTGTGAAGATGATGCAGTTGAGCAGGAACCCTCAGTTGATTCCAGAGCCATAAGTGCCAGATTCCCAAAAGGACTATCACCACCATGTTGATCAGCACTTGTGAACAGTTGTTCATGACCAGACATGTCATCTGGCAAGCTGCTCCAATCAACAACTTCTGGGGTGAAGAAGCTATGTTGTTGAGGTTGAGGGGGTTGATGAGATGGTTGAGGTTCTGGGAGTGCATGAGGTTGTGGTACCATAGGAGCTTGAACTTGACTGGTTTGTGGCATGTAAACACGGGTAAGGGTAAGGCATTTGACCCTGAGGAACAAAATATGCAGGAGATTGTAGTTGAGACTGATGACTAGAATTGACAGGATGTTGCCCTTTGTTTTGTTGACTATTGCTAGGAAAAGTCACAAAAGGTGCAGAGGAATTAGATCCAGATGATCTACATTCTCTAGCAAAGTGTCCAAGCCTTTGGCATCTGTGACACCTCAACTTACTCTTGTCAAAACCAACTTTGGTTTTGCCAGAGAGTCCTGGGAACTTTCTTCCAGTTCTTTTGTAGAACTTCTGAGATCTGATATTTATCAAGGCCATTTGGCTCAAAATATCCATCTCTTCTAAGTCATCATCAGCAATCCCCTTGAGATCATCCATGATGAAGCATAGATTGTCATTATTACACCCAGAAAATTGACTATCAACACTCACAAATGCTGAATCAGAAATGTTTGAAGAGAAATCAATATGCTCATCATACTGGCATTCAGATGAAGCATATTCTGACTCATGACTAACCAGAGCAGTGTTGCCTGGTACAAAGTCCTCAGTGAGCTTACCCGATGAAGACAGTTTTCTCTTTTGTTCTATCTCTCTCTCAAATGTGAGCAATTTCCCATGAAGTTGGGTGAGAGATAGTTTGTCCAAATTTGCACTGGAGCGTAGGACAATGGTATATGTATCCCATCTCTCAAGCAGTGATCTGAGAAATCTGTTATTCATCTGAATATTAGTATACTCATGTTTGACCATTTTCAATTCAGAGATCAAACAAGAGAACCGCTCAAACTGTTGAGTCAGTTTCTCACCCTTCCTATGAGAGAATGTCTCATATTGTTGGGCAAGGATCTCTCTATTATTTGCCAAGACCTCATCTGTTCCTCCAAATTGTTCTTTCAAGGCATTCCAGAGGTCATGGGCAGATTCATAATGCATTAGCCCAGAATAAATTTCATTGGGTAGTGCCATGGCCAGAATTCCTTGAGCTTTTGCATCTATCTCAAACAATTTCTTATCCTCATCTGAGTATTGATCCTTCCTCTTCGGAACCATTTGATTGGTTTCTGGGTTATTCACCATAGGCTTGTGTGGACCATGTACCACTGATGTCCAACAACCTGAGCTGTTAACAGACAGGTGATGGAGCATACGACGTTGCCATATGTTATACTCATTCCTAACCAGCATTGGAGGCTTGGTTGAGGAACCAGTATTGTGAGGATCATTGGAAGGAGTAGTCATTTTGGATCCAAAAACAATTTTATTCAAGCAAAAAAAAATTATTTAGACACACCACAACAAACTCAATGAAAACCAAGAATAAGTCTCAGGATGAATGATTAAAAGCACAGAAAATTCAATCTCTATAACAGTTTCTTGCAAAAATGCTAATTCAATCAAACTTGGATCTTGAAGAGCAGTTTCAATGATCAATTATTAGATATATCAATGATTAACATGCTCTGATACCATTTATCAGGATCAGCGATCACAAGTTTGAAGTATTAGAGTGTAATGCAGCGGAATGAAAAGAAGAATTAGTCAAATTATAGCAAGAGTTTGTTACTTGTAAACAAATGCGAGAGAATATTTTTCTGTGATTAGGAATGTTTCAATAATGCCCAATATTATTGCTAAATCATTCACAGTTACAATAATGTTGGCACTCCTTATATAGAGTGCAATCACTGCTGTAATCACGGGATGGTGATTACTAGCAGATCTAGTACAAAAATAACTAATACTTAATAAACTACTGAAATGTTCACAACTACTGAGAACATGTCAGAGTGCTAAGTATAAAACATAAAACAACTGAAAAGAAACTACTGATACTACAACGACTGAAGAACAAACTCTTCAGTCGTTTTACAAAACTACTGAAAAGAGAAAATATAAAACTACTGAAAGCAAACCGTCACAACTACTGAAGAAGTCCTCTTCAGCTGTTGTGACAACGTCTGATACTTTGTCTTCAGCACTTGTCTTCAGACTTTGTCTTCAGCACTTGTCTTCAGACTTTGTCTTCAGCACTTGTCTTCAGACTTTGTCTTCAGCACTTGTCTTCAGACTTTGTCTTCAGCACTTGTCTTCAGACTTTGTCTTCAGCACTTGTCTTCAGACTTTGTCTTCAGCACTTGTGCCTTCAGACTTTGTAATCAGTTGTTGTCTTCAGCTGTTGTGGACTTCAGTAGTTGTTGTGACGTCTGTGGGACTTAAAGGTTTTTCTGATCCGGCTCATTGGTTCTTTTGGTCCAACAAAAACTGGTAACTCCTAAGGTAACACAACGAGAGTAGACCTAGAGGTTGCTAGACCACAAATGATATGTCGGTAGATTCAACACAATAGATGATTAGACCTGACTGGTGATCTCAAGATCAAACTAAGTTGTTCAACTGACTGTGGGCTTCCATCTTATCACTGGTTAACACAATCAACAGTATTCCAATAAGGGGTAGAGCATGTAAATGCCACAAATATGTGCGGATGACCATAAATAGAGCAAAGCAAAGAAAAAAATGAAAGACAAATGCTACAAAGCTAATGACTTATGTTGTTGGTGCATTTTGTGCAAAATAAAATAAGCTGCTCTAACAAGGAGATAGGTTGTGTGCCTCTCTGCTGTGCGATGGCACTGACTTGAGGATAAGCATAACCTAGATATTCTAGAATTCATTGTTGTTTGCCGCCTCTCTGCTGTGCGATGGCACTGACCTGAGGACTGGCTTCTCTTTGAAAGCTCTAAGAATAGTCTCTTCTTGTAATCAATACCCGTAGACCGCTCAAAAGCTCCTGAGGAATGTTGATTACCATATAAGTGTGGGATCCACAAATGTTAGTTGAAATAATTAAACCTAAAACAGTCACCAGTCTGTGTCAAAAGTCTGTGTATGGATTTAAGTGGACAAACATATTGACAATCATTGTGGCTGCAATTCTTGAAAGTTCAAATCAATGTGGAAATCTAAGAGTTCCAGTATGATTTCCTAAAGTTGCTAACGACTCTAGATGAACACCAAGAATTGAGCATCAAAAGATTTTGATAACAAGTCCCAAATGATTTGACTTGCCTGTATGATTCCAAGATTGAATTGGTCCAGGTGTGGTCAATCCAAGTTGAAGCTGTCTATTCCGGAACAAAATCCAGTAGATTTCCATCTTAGGATTTATCTCTCACAAAAAAAAAAAACCAAAAACAAGTCTTGTTTTGATTATTTAGTTTAATTTTCAAATTTAGTTAGTCGTTTTAATTTGTTTGTTTGTCGGACTACATCAGGAAAATCAGTAAGGAATCAACTCACTAAAAGGGTCATGTCTGAAATGACCACATGTGCTTTAAAAGTTTTAAACAGTCACGTCTGATGTGACAACGTGTTTAAAAAAAGGTCACGTCTGAGGTGACTAAATTGTCTAAAAGGATCACGTCTGAGGTGATCAAAAAGTTTTCAAGTTAAAATGATCATGTCTAAGATGATCAAAAGCTCACAACGTTAATTTCAAAAGTTAAAAGGATTTTAAATATAAATTGGCCAAAATGGCAGAAAAATTACTAAGTGTGACCCATTCGCACGATTGGACCATGAGTATGGACCAACCATGCGAATGGCTCCCATTCGCACGACTGGACATGAGATTGAGCCATTCACACGAATGGCTTATCAGAATGACCCATTCGACCGATTGGAAGGGGGCGAATGAGTCAGTCGACCGACTGAGACTCATTCGGTCAACCAAACACGCGAATGAAAGGTACGATTGAGTCAGTCGACCGACTGAACCTCGGTCGGTCAACTGCATGCGACTGACTGGACCAATCGCACGATTGAGCCTCAGTCGCCCGAATGAACTGAGCGAATGAGGCCAGTCGGCCGATTGAACTCAGCTTCAGTATTTAAAGGGCACAGTCGATCGCATTTCACTCATCACACCCAATCGCTCTCAAATCGCACACTATACCGTTACTCTACCAAAATTTCAGTAGGCCGTGTTTTCATCTTGATTCTGATTCACTGACTTTCGCTATTGATTATACAGGTAGATTGAAGTCTTATTTCACCGAAATCAGAAGGATTGAAACCCTAATTTGGTGATATTCGAATGAAAACAAGAAACGGACTGAACTTGACCTAATAACCTACTTAAACTATGCAAAATGTTAAAATTAAGGTTAATAGGTTATTAGTAACAAGTATGTGAGTCTGTTGAACCGGTAATCTATGTTAAATCATCTGTTTTGATAAAGATTCGAACAACAGGCGACTGAACTGTGGGACAGGCGACTGGTCGTCCGGATGAACTCCAATCGCACGATTGAATCTTGAGATTGGGTCAACCAGTCGAATGAACCATGAAATTGAGCTCAGTCGGCCGACTGAACCAATCGCAGACTCAGTCAGCAGATTGAACCCAATCGCATGTCTCATTCACCCGAATGAGCTCAGTCGCATGAAAGGACGGCCGACTGACTTCAGCCGCATGATTCATTCGCACGAATGAATCAGAATGAATTTCAACATTACACTTAGAACAGAATTTTGATGTATTATGTACTAATGGTTCTGTGTCTTATGTTTCAGGAAAATGGCTGATAGATGGTCCATAAATCCATAGCACAACATCTGTGCTCACTTGGATCATACTACTCGGAACAGGGCCGAGTTCACCGAGATTATAGCTTTCCTCAGACGTTCCCGGATTCATAAGGTTATATCTACTCCCTGCACGCCCTACAGATCACTACACCAGGCATTCTGGGAGAATGCCTCCGTGGATCGCTCTCGTGAGCCCTATAGTATTCAGAGCTCTATTCTGGGTCATGATATCGAGGTCACTGCTGCTGATATCCAGAGAGTTCTAGAGTTTTGAGATGATACAGATCACCCTACCAGATTACATCCATTGACTGTCCGAGGATGTTTTCTGAGGATCAAGTACGCTGGGGACATAAACTCAGGTGTGCTCAACAAGAGCAACCTGTGCCCCCAGTACAAGTACTTAGCTCATGTGATCCTTAAGTGCGTGCTTCGAGGAGGGGTGGGTTCGACGACCTATCAGACCAGATCCAAAATGCCTACGTGGCACTGGTGCTGAACCACCCCTTCAGCTTTTCTAGTATGATATTTTCGTACCTGGTGGAGAACTTGGAGGCAAAGGGGAAGGAGGGGTTTTGTATGTACCCCAGGTTTTTACAGCTGATCTTTAACGAGAAGCTGCCACATCTTCCCAAAGAGAGTCATGATGCAGTTGCACTGGAGATCATGGATGATACGACTCTAGGTCGGATGAGGGTTTATAAGGGCAAGCAGGTGAAGCCCCAGGTTAAGAGATTGATTGGCCACCTGGCCAACGAGAGATATGTGGCACCGGGAAGACGCAAATGGCGTCATGAGGATAGTGATTCTGATGATGAGAGGCTGCTGCTCCCAGAGCATGACTCTGACGATGATGATAGTGGGGACGCTGGGGACGATATGCCTGCTCCACCGAGAGGCACTATGTCTGATGTTATACCTCCAGTGTCTGCCCCAGCTGGAGATGTTGCCGAGTCAGCAGGATTTCATCAGGATTTTGTTTCTGGTGCGGAGGAGGAGGAAGAGTCGGATGAGGAGCCCCTAACGCGAACTGTGGGAAGCAAAGTTGTTCCTACAGAACATGGGCTAAGGGTGGTTGGTGAACACCCGAGAGACTCCGGAGAGACTGATACTGACCCAAGCTATGCACCGGGGTTAGCAGGCAGGGTTGTAGGGGGAGCATCCACCTCAACGGGGACAAGGAGGAAGAGGATGGCTCAGCCCCATGGTCAGAGGAAGAAGAAGCGTCGGTTGACCTTCGTTACCACCACAGCCTCTACTGCTACCACCACCACTACCACGTCCACAGCCATACCATCCACCACCACTGCCACCACATCCACCACAGCTACCACAACCACCACCATACCTCCCACCACAGTACAGATTCCATCCACCACCATATCCTTTACTCCCACATCACCTCCACCATTTCACAGACCCATCTTCACTACAGCCACCACCACCACCACCTCACACCAAGCAGGACCTTCAGCCCATCCCTCACACACTTATGGATCACCTCTACCTCCAATCGGGGTAGAGGAACAGCTGTCTGCGCTCAACAGGATGGTGATGCGCTTACTTGCTGCAGATGAGGAGAAGGCGGCCCAGATCCGTCAGCTTGCCGACCTGACTGCTGCACAATCTCACCAGATTACAGAGCAGGCTAGAGTTATAGAGGAGCAGGCCCAACAGATGGCTGCTCAAAGCACTGAGATAGCCCAACTCCAAGCACATAGTGTCATATCAAGCAAAAAGATAGAGGAGTTGGAGGAGGAAAAGAAGACTATCCTGTTAAAGCTCAAGGGATCTAAGGAGGAGCCCTTAAAGATCAAGGAGGGGGATGGAGATGATGATGATGATGATGATGATGATGATGATGATGATGATGAAGATGATGATGAGGATGATGAGGATGAGGCAGAGGAGGAAACTGAAGAGGATAGGACAGAGGAGAAGGACGATGATGATGAAGCAGAAGGAGGGGATGCAGCTGCATCGGCCTCTGCTTCAGGTCAAGAGAGGAGGTCAAAGAACAGACAAGACCAATCAGCCTCTACCTCTGCTCCTCCAAGTGACGAGACGATGATACAGGATAAAAGTAAAGACTAGATGTTTATGTATTTATTTACTTTTGTATTTGAATCCTGTATTGAAAACGATGTATTGAATGTTTATATTAAGTTAATGCATTTCTGTTTGATAAATTACTAATGATTTATGTGTTGAATGTTCAAATCAAACAGATCCAAATTACCAAAGATATGAGTTTGATGTTGCTCCCCTTCAGCAGGTCAAGACTCAGCTAACAATGATTCTTGATCTGCAAGGGATTGTTAGGAGGTCAGTGAGTTATACCCCTGAAGAAGGGGAAATAATTCATGACCTATCAAACGAGCAACTCGTAGAGATTTTCAAGCTAAATCCGGATGAGATAGTGAAAGATGCTCCAACATGCGATTCGACTAGTGATGAAGAGCTCAACGATGTTGATGAAGTCGAGATCGAAGATGTCACCGCCGAGGATTACCCTCAGTACGCTGACAATGAGGGAAATGTGGTCCCCAATCTGGGTGAATCCCTTGTCAGTGATACTTTTGAGGTGTTGAACAAGATGGAGCAAGAAACAGAGAAAGCAGAAGGAACAGCCCAAGCCTCAAATGATGATGTCGACATTCGTAAGGCTGAGTGGGCTGCATGTTTTGAAGAAGTTAGATACCAACGTGCTGCACCAAAGAAGGATGCCTACACCAAACTCTACAGAGTCAAGAAACATCACAAGGTGTCTGGCAGGATTATAGCATGGGCGTATTTTGATGATCTTAATGTTTATGCAGTTAAGAGAGAACAGGGCATAGAGTACTTCAGATTCCCACATGATCTGAAAACTCTACCAGGTTTTGAGCTCAACCAGCTGGCTAAGCTAAAGCTTTTGTATGCTGACCCGAGGAAGATGTCAGGCTGGTTCGAGGCTGCCCTAAAGAAGGAGTACCACACCAGATGGGTTAACTTCAGACCACAACAGCCTACTAGGTATATCAGAAGGTCTGAGGTTGATGCCATTACTAGCAAGCCCAAGATAGTGTTGAAATGGAGTCCTCCGCGCACAATGTCAAGAATCCCACTCAGGGAAATGCCACAGGACTTTACTCCACACTTTAAGTGGTGGTACTACGATTGGAGAACAGCAGAAGCGGTCATAGTCCTAAGCAAAGAGGGCCAAATGGATACGATCAGGGTATTCGACCCGATGTGGCTTACAAACTTGTCAGCAAATGATGTCTATACGCTATACAAGTGGCCACTGTTCTATGACACGCAAGATATTGTACAAGCCCTCCAGTTCCAGAACGTTATACGACTCTGCTTCGCGTTTGAGATTCACGCGGGAGTCACAAAAGAGGAGAAGTACAAGAATTACAAGGAGGTTATGCAGAAAACAAGAAATTAGAGAGATCTAGGTCCAAGGGGGAGTTTGTTGATACATGTATGTCCCTAGATCATGATATGAAATGTAATAGATCTTGTTTATCTGATTCTGATGTAATTTGAAATGATTAATGAAATGAGATTGATTGTTTGTGATTTGTAATGTCTAATATTTCATTAATGAGTCGATATTGAATTGGTCAATTAGGTTTATGATTGTTTGAATGATTACACATCAAGTTATATTAAATAAAACATTCAAACATAACTTAATGAAGTTCTCATGCGAATGGCCCATGCGAATGGACCACACGCATGAATAACTTCATACGATTGACTCAGTCGCATGACTGAACCAGGAGACTGGATCAGTCGTATGATTGACACATAAGATTGGCTCAGTCGCACGACTGAACACTCAGTCGTGCGGATGAATCAACCTCATGGTTCAATCGCACAACTGAACCATACTTATGGTTCAGTCGCCCGAATGAACAATACTAACCTATAAATACAACCCAATTCGTGGAAAAACGTAAGCATTCAAACCATTACGACTCCAGACGTACCCTAGCCGTCCAGAAGCCTCCCAAATCGTTCTCCAAGTTCACAGAACACATTAGATCGATTCCCAATCGACTTCTAACGTTAGATTCAATTCTTGATTGATTCTTCGTGTGTTCTCACTGATTGGATCGCCAATCAAATAGGATTCCTCACTATTTGATCTGGTTTACACGCTAATCACTAGGTATTTCGTTCAAATACCAGGTCCTAACAAGGATGAAACTACAAGCCTTAATCCCCTTGTAGTTTCAATGACTCCACCAGCTGAAACCGCTCAGGTATCCTCTCAACAGGATCCTGATGCAACCAATATTGGGGAAACCACATTACTGGAATCTATCTCACTTGAGAAGATTGCCATTGAAGAGCACCACTCTCCCCAGGTGCAAACCTTTTCACCTCCATCTCCCACTGATACCACCCCTACAAGCCCAACTGCAATCATTGCACAAGTGCTGACTCAACTACATTCCTCTACCCCTCCCTAGAAACCTGTTAACACTGGGAAAACCTCAACAGCTGAGGGAGAGGATCCTAATGTAGTTGACAACCCACAGCATAGGGATTATAAAGTTCAATCTCTTAGTGTAGATGTGGAGACTAGAACATCTGGTGCGGCTACCTCTTCCCCTGTTTCAACACATGAACAAGATGAAGCAGGTATCATCTCTAAGACCTCACCAGAGGCAACTGCCAATGAAGGACTTGCTCCTGAGGCAGGAAGTCCCCAGTTCCAAGACAAAGGGGCACATGTGAGTACTGATCTACACTCAACACATGTTCATCCTGATTCATTCAGGAGGTCAGTTGATTCAGCTTATACTGATGATAACCTGGGCTTTTTCTTTGAAGTCTTAGCCCAAAACACCATTCTTGAGACTGAGGTTTGCAGATTAAAAGAACTGCTTGCCAAAATGTCTCAGGAATCAAGTCCATCTGCTTCCCAATTAACCCAATCAATTCAGGAGGTTTGCAGCTTCTGTTGAAGCTTTCCCAAACACTGAGCCACTCAAATCAACCAAGCCACCAACCTCTGTTTCAGGCACCATTTCTCAGGGAGAGAACCCCTCTGAGCAAATGGCTGCTGTTTTCAAATCTTCCTTACCTCTCATCACTCCCATCATCACATCTATTGTCCATCAAACCATTGATGAGAGGATTTCCTCAGATCTTAAAACCCTTGTGGATGATGTTGTGTCAAACAAACTTTCTGACATTCAAACCCCTGAACCCAATGCAACCAAAAAGGGGGAGTCTAAGTCAGTGAAAGATGATAAAAGGAAAAGAGTTGAAGAGGAAGAAGCCAAGGAGGAAAACAAAGGCAAAGAGATCACCACTTACAAAAGAAAGAAGAGTGTTGGTGAACAAACTGAGGATGAGAAGAGGTTGGATGAGATGATCAAAGAAGCTGATGAGCAACATAGCAAATCCATGGACAGGATTATTGATCAGCTCTTCAGGCAAGGATTTGATACTGCCAAACTTGACTCAGAGATCAGAAGGCTTGAGATTCAGGAGATTGAGAACCGATGGGCAGGCTGCAATGAAGAAGAAAGGGAAAGACTAGAGGCTATGATCAGATTCCTATCCAAACACTTGGGAAGACCTATCATTGAGATCAAGTCATGGTCCAGAGATAGCATTTTGGAGATAACCACCAAAATATGTTCATCTGAAAGCTTCAACAAAGGTTTAATCATTGAAGCTCTGGATGAAGCTGGTGCTGGGAAGAGATCTGACATGGCTAAGTTATCCAAAGCCACCCTCACCAACAAAATGATAGAGCAGCCCTTAAAATCTCCTCAACCAAAACAACCAATCTCAAAACCCTCAAAACAACCAACCTCTCAACCTCCAAAACAATTACCCTCACAATTCTCAAAACAACCAACCTCACAACCCTCTAAGCCAACCCCTTTACCTAAGAAACCCATTCAATCTACCACCAGTGATGCACCTAAAAGAAAAAGAAGGCTGCTGAGGATGGAAGAAGAAGAAGAAGAGGATGAGGAGGATAATCTGCCAATATCTGCTATTCTTGAAATGAAGAAACTTAAGCCTAGGAGTCAATCACAAACAATAACTCCTGAAACTCAAAGGCAAATGGTTAAAGTCAAGATTGAAGAAGAAGAACAGCAGAAGCAGCATGATGAGTAATTTCTTAAAATGGTTGACAAGGACTTCCCTTAGTCCTCATCCATTCAAGCAATGAAGAAACAAGCTCAGAGGCTGTACACTCTTAGATATACCTTCCAACATCAAAGAGAAAGAGTGAGGATTTGGCCAGACCCCGGGGTAAGTTCCAGAATACACAAGAAAAACTTACCAAGTAGATATCATGGCCAAGTAAGAAAGACTTTGAATGCTGCAATTATGTTGGCCATGGTAGTCTCACCTTGGGAAATTATTGAAGAATTCAAGAGAGGGGGTTGTTATACAAAATCAACCCCTTTATCTATACTTGAGAACAAAATGATCAAGAAGGGGTTGTTATACAAAATACTTGAAGATCTTCAAAAGAGTGAACTCCAGTTGCTGCTTGAAGGCTCTCATCCAGATGAATTTGCTTACAGAGAGATAACAACTGTTGAGTTGAAGAATGGGAAGACAATAAGGTATTTGTCTGAATACTATGGGCCTGAATTCTTCTTTGAGGGAGAAGCAGAAGAACTCACCAAGGAGGAACAAGATGTTCTCCTTGAGGCCTATTCAAGGGAGTCTTACAGACTCATCAATGGGAAATAGGTTTCATGGTTGGGACAAGACTCTGTGTCCAGTTTCCCCAAGACAGAGTTCCCTTCCACTTAGCCAATCAAAAGATTAGAAACCTTTTCCCGGCCTATGCTTATTTGATTACCTCTGAAGCTGATCAAGAGAGTATTTCTGCCAAAGAATAAGTGGGATCATCAATAAAGTTAGAGGTTTTGGCTGCATTGGTTCAGGGGGGAGTTTGTTGGACCAAAAGAACCAATGAGCCTGATCAGAAAAACCTCTAAGTTCCACAGACATTACAACTGCTGAAGAAGATCACAATATTTGAAGACATCAGCTGATTACAAAGGTCTAAAGACAAAGTCTGAAAGTAAAGAGCTGAAGACAAAGTTTGAAAGTGAAGTACTGAAGACAAAGACTGAAGACCAAAGTGATCAGTAGTTGTCACAATAGCTGAAGTTGTTAACTTCAGTAGTTGTGATGGTTTTTCCTTTTCAGTACTTGTAATTTTTCCTTTTAGTAGTTTATTGTTTCAGGTAGATCAGTAGTTTTATGTATTTCTACTTAGCATTCTTTGAGATGTGATCAGTTGTTGAGAACATTTCAGTAGTTTGCATTATTTCAGTTGTTTGTATAATTCTGTTAGATGTCACTATCAAGTGACATCAGCAGACGTCACATTCCTCTATATATGGGATGTTGACCTAGTTGTATTCTAACCGAAGCATTACGCGTGAATGAAAACATTCCTTTAACAGAAATATTCTCTCTATAATTGTTATTGTGTGTTTGCATATTCATTATCTTCTTGCTTGAATTCGATCTTATTTTGTTATATTCCGCTGCAAAATTCAAATCTATTTAATCCGATCCTATCATAAGCCTATACAAAATGGACTAGATCTACTGATCCTAGACCTAACAATTTTTGTGATCAACTTCACAAACCTAGACATCTAAGCCTCTAATGTTTAACCAAGAATATGATTGAACATATTGAATTCTTGGTTGAGCATATCCTCCTGCTCTCTCTGATATCTTTATTTCCCATGATCTGTTCCTCCATAGCATCCCACAAATCTTTTGCTTTTGTATAATCCTTAAACTTTTGAGCAATCTTAGTTGTGAGTGCCATAGTGATTGCTGCATAAGCTTTGTCATCAAGCTCCATTCTTTTAAGATCATCTTCATCCCATAGATGTTCAGGTTTAGTAATCCATTCCTCTTTCTCATTCTTATACAAAGGAATGTATCGACCCTACTTGATAGAACGCATCATCCGGGGTTTAGTGTAAATGACATGATTCGGAAAACGATAGGCCCAATTTGGATAATCTTCTTCATTTAAAAGACGTGGAGGCTTTGTGCTTGTGCCTATCTTATTGTCTAGATTCAGAGTAGATGTGATATTCTTTAGATTTGCCATAGAAAATTCTTCAAACAAACGTTGAATTTAGAAAGAAATCAAACTTCTCGCGCGAGTCCTCAGAAACTTTTCGCGCGAAAAGTTCAACCACAGTAACTGTGCGAAATGTTCAAGTTTTCGCACCTTTAACAAACTTTGTAACTGTCTCATGCGAAGAATCAGGTTTTCACGTGAAGTAATTGAAGATCATGTACAGGTTGGACTCACCTTAGATTAGATTATGTTTATATTCCTTTGTAATAGGTTTAATGTTAGTTTACTTTTGAATGTTGTTTATTTGGTGTAGTTTTGCTGCCCAGCGAAACTATTAGCGAAACTGCAGTTTCGCTCATAGTCAGCTGTTAAGTTCACCCGACGAAACTGTTAGTCTCTGCCCGACGAAACTATAGTTTCGACAGCATAGTTTCGCTGACAGTAAAACTGTCAGCGAAAGTATGACTTCTATAAATAGTTTTGATCTTGCTCATTGTTGAGCATCCTAGCAAAACCCTAATCGAATATTTCTGTTGCAAGAGGCTATTGTAAGCTGTTAATTTACTGAAATATATTCAGCTTTGTTTCTTTTGATTGTATTGGATCCTTATTGATTATATTTGAATACATTTTGGTTGTTCTTATTCATCTTCATCTTTGTTGTTTGCCTATTGTTTCTGATATTGAACGATTGAACATATCAATTGTACTGATTTTCAATCAAATGGACCTACAAAATAGTATCAGAGCCTTAGTGCTCTTGATTTTTTGAGGTTTTTGGTTGTTTTTGTTCAATATAAATATTTCATCAATTCCGGATCAAATTTGAGTGTATTTGATATGGAATTTGATTGAATTTTGCTTGCTATTGGTTGGAAAAGCTATGTTTGTTGGACCAAAAGAACCAATGAGCCGGATCAGAAAAACCTTTAAGTCCCACAGACGTCACAACAACTACTGAAGTCCACAACAGCTGAAGACAACAACTGATTACAAAGTCTGAAGACACAAGTGCTGAAGACAAAGTCTGAAGACAAGTGCTGAAGACAAAGTCTGAAGACAAGTGCTGAAGACAAAGTCTGAAGACAAGTGCTGAAGACAAAGTATCAGACGTTGTCACAACAGCTGAAGAGGACTTCTTCAGTAGTTGTGACGGTTTGCTTTCAGTAGTTTTATATTTTCTCTTTTCAGTAGTTTTGTAAAACGACTGAAGAGTTTGTTCTTCAGTCGTTGTAGTATCAGTAGTTTCTTTTCAGTTGTTTCATGTTTTATACTTAGCACTCTGACATGTTCTCAGTAGTTGTGAACATTTCAGTAGTTTATTAAGTATTAGTTATTTTTGTACTAGATCTGCTAGTAATCACCATCCCGTGATTACAGCAGTGATTGCACTCTATATAAGGAGTGCCAACCTTATTGTAACTGTGAATGATTTAGCAATAATATTGGGCATTATTGAAACATTCCTAATCACAGAAAAATATTCTCTCGCATTTGTTTACAAGTAACAAACTCTTGCTATAATTTGACGAATTCTTCTCTTCATTCCGCTGCATTACACTCTAATACTTCAAACTTGTGATCGTTGATCCTGTCAAATGGTATCAGAGCACGTTAATCATTGATCGATCTAATAATTGATCATTGAAACTGCTCTTCAAGATCCAAGTTTGAGTGAATTAGCATTCTTTTGCAAGAAACTGTTATAGAGATTGAATTTTCTGTGCTTTTAATCATTCATCCTGAGACTTATTCTTGGTTTTCATTGAGTTTGTTGTGGTGTGTCTAAATTTTTGCTTGAATAAAATTGTTTTTGGTTCCAAAATGACTACTCCTTCCAATGATCCTCACAATACTGGTTCCTCAACCAAGCCTCCAATGCTGGTTAGGAATGAGTATAACATATGGCAACGTCGTATGCTCCATCACCTGTCTGTTAACAGCTCAGGTTGTTGGACATCAGTGGTACATGGTCCACACAAGCCTATGGTGAATAACCCGGAAACCAATCAAATGGTTCCGAAGAGGAAGGATCAATACTCAGATGAGGATAAGAAATTGTTTGAGATAGATGCAAAAGCTCATGGAATTCTAGCCATGGCACTACCCAATGAAATTTATTCTGGGTTAATGCATTATGAATCTGCCCATGACCTCTGGAATGCCTTGAAAGAACAATTTGGAGGAACAGATGAGGTCTTGGCAAATAATAGAGAGATCCTTGCCCAACAATATGAGACATTCTCTCATAGGAAGGGTGAGACACTGACTCAACAGTTTGAGCGGTTCTCTTGTTTGATCTCTGAATTGAAAATGGTCAAACATGAGTATACTAATATTCAGATGAATAACAGATTTCTCAGATCACTGCCTGAGAGATGGGATACATATACCATTGTCCTACGCTCCAGTGCAAATTTGGACAAACTATCTCTCACCCAACTTCATGGGAAATTGCTCACATTTGAGAGAGAGATAGAACAAAAGAGAAAACTGTCTTCATCGGGTAAGCTCACTGAGGACTTTGTACCAGGCAACACTGCTCTGGTTAGTCATGAGTCAGAATATGCTTCATCTGAATGCCAGTATGATGAGCATATTGATTTCTCTTCAAACATTTCTGATTCAGCATTTGTGAGTGTTGATAGTCAATTTTCTGGGTGTAATAATGACAATCTATGCTTCATCATGGATGATCTCAAGGGGATTGCTGATGATGACTTAGAAGAGATGGATATTTTGAGCCAAATGGCCTTGATAAATATCAGATCTCAGAAGTTCTACAAAAGAACTGGAAGAAAGTTCCCAGGACTCTCTGGCAAAACCAAAGTTGGTTTTGACAAGAGTAAGTTGAGGTGTCACAGATGCCAAAGGCTTGGACACTTTGCTAGAGAATGTAGATCATCTGGATCTAATTCCTCTACACCTTTTGTGACTTTTCCTAGCAATAGTCAACAAAACAAAGGGCAACATCCTGTCAATTCTAGTCATCAGTCTCAACTACAATCTCCTGCATATTTTGTTCCTCAGGGTCAAATGCCTTACCCTTACCCGTGTTATTACATGCCACAAACCAGTCAAGTTCAAGCTCCTATGGTACCACAACCTCATGCACTCCCAGAACCTCAACCATCTCATTAACCCCCTCAACCTCAACAACATAGCTTCTTCACCCCAGAAGTTGTTGATTGGAGCAGCTTGCCAGATGACATGTCTGGTCATGAACAACTGTTCACAAGTGCTGATCAACATGGTGGTGATAGTCCTTTTGGAAATCTGGCACTTATGGCTCTGGAATCAACTGAGGGTTCCTGCTCAACTGCATCATCTTCACAGGTAACTCAGGTATCTTCAGAGGCCAAAGCCAAGTTATGTTCTGAATCTTGCATTGCTGCCTTTGTCTCTATTAGAGAGGCAAATGTAGCATTAATAAATGAAAAACTTGAGTTTGAGAAAACAATTTCCAAAAGACAAGCTGAGTATGAGTCTGCTCTTAATAGCAAAAATGATGAGATTTATAAGCTTAAATGCCAATTAAATGATGAAAAGGCTAAGCTAGAGGTTATTCTGGAGGACCAGAAAAGTCTTAAAGAAACCCTTGCAGTCACCCAAGTAGAGTGTGATCGATGGGTGCAATCATGCAAAAGTTTTGAGATGCTTCTTAGTAAGCAATCAGTTTCCAATGTGAAGTTTGGCATTGGTTATAATCACACTGCTCCTCCTACAATTTTGCTCCAAAAGTAGAGGTGAAATCTGATGGAGAAAGCAATAATCAATCCACCTCATCATGTGATTCACTTTTTGATAAATCATCATCAAAAGTTGAAGTCAGCACTAAGCCCTCTCAGAACCTACCAGAAAATGTTAATGGTTCAATTTGCTGACACTCACATGATCAAAGAGTTGATCAACTCAGGAGTTATGTCTGAAAGTCCTGAAAGGACTGGAGAGCAAGATTTAACTCCTGAAGTTCAAGCTCCAACTACTGACAGCACTGAAAAGAAGAAAACTGTCAGTAGAAAGAGTTTGAAGACTACTAAAGAGGAAGTCAAGAAAGCAAATAGTGCTTCCAAAGTACTGAAGAGCAAGTCTTCAGTAGTTTCATCCTCTTTAGTTGATGATCAACATAAGATGAAAAAGAAACCATGTGAAGTATGTGGTTTGTTTAATCATCTCACTGATGATTGTTGGTACAAAAGAGGATCCAAACTCAAACATAAAGATGAAATTAAAGAGAAAATGGTTAAAATGAAAAATGAGTTTAAAGCCACATTTGTACCAGCAACATCAAATCCTGTAATCCTTATGTCCAAAAAGAAATCCAAAAAGGAAGGGGTTAAACAGGTAACAGCTGAGGTTGCTCAAAAGAAGAAGGTGCAACATAAGAACTTATCAAACTCCAGTGCTAATGTGTCTGAAGAGCTGAAAGCTTTATCACAAAATCAGACACAGCTGGTTATGATGGTTCAACATCTATTGGGAAGAGTCAACCAATTAGATGTTCCTATGTTGAATCCACAGAAAAGGAAGTCCAAGCCAAAGGATTCCTCTTTTTCACCATCTTCTTCCTCTCAAGCTGTTATTTCTAGCAAACTTGTTAGTCCACCATCTGTTGATGTGAATAGGCCCAAAACCAAAAAGGTTTGGGTCTCAAAATCTAACTAATTTGCTTTGTTCTGCAGGGTTCTTCAACATGCCACAGAGGCATCTGGTATGTAGACAGTGGAGAATCCATGCATATGACAGGAAACAGATCACTTCTTAATGACTACTCTCAAGGAAGGAAGGGATTTGTATCTTTTGGCAATGATGCAAAGGGCTACATCATCGGCAAAGGCTTTGTTTCCAATGGGGAAATAAAGTTTGATGATGTTAACCATGTGGAAAATCTCAAGTACAACCTCTTGAGTGTCAGTCAAATGTGTGACAAAGGCCATGTTGCTCTTTTCACAAGTCAGAACTGCCGGATTCTGTCATCCAAAGTTCTGAGTTTGATTGACAAGGTGTTGGATAAACACACTCTCCTTAAGGCCAACAGGACAGGAAGAGTGTATGCCTTAGATCTTTCTAAGAAAATAGATCTCAAAGGCCATCCTTGCCTATTTTCCAAGGCTTCCCCTCAAGAATCTACACTATGGCATAGAAGGCTGGGTCATGTTAATCTCAAAAACATAAATCAGCTGATTAACCATGGTTTAGTAAGGGGATTGCCTATGAAGGAGTTTAAATGTGAAGATGACTGCACTGCTTGTCTAAAAGGAAAACAGCACAAAGTTTCATTTCCTTCCATAGAAGAACCTAAGTCCACAGCCTGCTTACAGCTTCTTCACATGGATCTCTTTGGTCCTGTGAGAGTGTTGAGTATGGCTAAGAAGAAATACTGTCTAGTAATTGTGGATGATTACTCCAGATTTGTATGGACTTTCTTTTTGCATTCAAAGGATGAAGCACCTCAGAAGATTATCAACTTTGTGTTGTGTGTTGAGAAGCAGTATTCCTTCTCAGTCAAGTGTATTAGAAGTGATAATGGAACTGGATTTAGAAACAATACACTTGATGAGTTCTACCTCTCAAAGGGAATCAAGAGGCATTTTAGCATTCCAAGAACTCCTGAACAAAATGGAGTAGTGGAGAGAAAGAACAGGACCCTTATTGAAGCTGCAAGGTCCATGTTGGCTGACTCTGGATTGCCAATGACTTTTTGGGCTGAAGCTATCAATACTGCTTGTTATGTACAAAATAGAGCTCTAGTGAATAAGAGGTTGATGAAAACTCCATATGAAGTTCTTCATCATTTGGCCCCTTAATTTCATTCTTTAGAGCTTTTGGATGTCCTTGTTTCATTCTCAACACAAGGGATCAACTCCAAAAATTTGATTCTAAGGTGGATGCAGGATATTTTGTTGGTTATTCATCAACTTGCAAAGCATACAGAGTCTTCAACTGTAGAACAAAGATGGTTGAAGAGACTCTACATGTTAAGTTTAATGAATCTCCAAAGGACAAGATTCCACAAAATCCTGTGGAGATATTTGATTTGGACATACTACAATATGCTCCTCATCAAACTCCTGCTGTTGCTCATGTCAACAGTTCTCCACCTGGTGGTACTGCTGGTGCTGATGATGATGATAGTAGTACTCACCTCTTCAGATTTACTGATCAACTGCCTGATTCAGCTAGACCTGATGTTCCTGCAGCTCCAGCAGCACAATCCACAACAAATGCTTGATGAGATTTCTACAACTTCAACTTCCTTTGAACTACCATCAACTGATTGGTTTCAAGGAAATTCTTCACCATCACCATCTGTTGCTGCTGAGCCTGCTACAAACACTTGCACTGATCTCATTGTGTACCAAGATCTGAAGAATCACCCTATGTCTCAAATCATTGGTGATATCACTGCTGGAGTATCAACAAGAAGTCAATTGTCAAATTTCTGCTTCTATGCTCTCTTCATTAGTCAGCAAGAGCCAAAGAATTATCACATTGCCTTAAAGGACAATGGATGGGTTGATGCCATGCAGCTTGAGCTTCTTCAGTTCAAGAAACAACAAGTGTGGGAACTGGTTCCTCTACCTCCAGGTAAGTGTGCAATAGGCACTAAATGGGTGTTTAGGAATAAGACTGATGAAAATGGGCTTATTGTTAAGAACAAGGCCAGACTGGTTGTTCAGGGGTTTGCACAAGAAGAAGGTATTGATTATGATGAAACCTTTGCTCCTGTAGCCAGACTGGAAGCAATTCGATTGTTTTTAGCTTATGCTGCTTATCAAAATCTTAAAGTTTTTCAAATGGATGTCAAAAGTGCTTTTCTGTATGGGAAAATCAAAGAAGAGGTTTATGTATGTCAACCACCAGGTTTTGAGGACAACAAACATCCTAATTGGGTGTATAAGCTTGATAAGGCTCTTTATGGGTTGAAACAAGCTCCTAGAGCCTGGTATGAGACATTATCAAACTTTCTTCTTGAAAATAATTTTACTAGAGGCACCATAGATAAAACTTTATTCATTAAGAAAGCAGGGCAGCATAATCTACTTGTTCAAATTTATGTAGATGATATTATTTTTGCATCTTCTGATCCACAGTTGTGTGATGCCTTTACAAAGTTGATGCAACAAAAGTTTGAAATGAGTGCAATGGGGGAATTACAATTCTTTCTGGGTTTGCAAATCAAACAAAAGGCTGATGGAATTTTCATTCATCAGTCCAAATATACAAAAAATCTTTTGGAAAAATTTGATTTACAAAATTGTAAACCCTGTTCTACTCCCATGTGCAACACCACACAACTGGATACAGATCAGAAAGGTAAAGTGGTTGATGAAACACTTTACAGATGTATGATTGGGTCCTTGATGTACCTAACAGCTTCTAGACCAGATATTATGTTTGCTACATGTGTTTGTGCTAGATTTCAGGCTGCACCTAAGGAGTCTCATCTGATTGCAGTCAAGAGGATCTTTAGATATTTGCAAGGCACTCCATCTCTAGGTTTATGGTATTCTACTAGACATTCTGGTAAATTAGTTGCTTTTTCTGACAGTGACTATGCAGGGTGTAAGTTGACCAGGAAATCAACTTCTGGTGGATGCCAATTCCTAGGCAACTGTTTGATTTCTTGGCAGAGTAAGAAACAAACCTCAGTTGCTACATCAACTGCTGAAGCCGAGTACATTGCTGCTGCAAGTTGTACATCTCAGGTATTATGGCTTCAAAACCAATTATTGGATTATGGCATAACTGAGACTAAGACTCCATTGTTAATGGACAGTTCTTCAGCTCTCTGTATTGTCAAGAATCCTGTCCAGCACTCTAGGACTAAACATATTGAAATTAGACATCATTTTATTAGAGATTGTTTTGAAAAAGGTCTGATTGATCCAAAATTTGTTCCTAGTGCTGATGAGCTTGCAGACATTTTTACTAAGCCTTTGGATAGTTCAACCTTCCACAACCTGGTGTTAAGGCTTGGTATGCTGCAGCTAGAATAAGTGACAACTACCGATAATCTCAGTAATAAATACTGATGATCATTGGTAACCATGTCATATATAAGTACTTCATTTGTTAAAACAGCTGATGTAGTTACAACAGCTGATGAAATCACAACAGCTGATGTAACTACAACTGCAAATGTCAGAAATGCAGATAAGTACTGATGACCAATGAAACATCAAACTCGGATTTAAATGTGGAGGTCAGACTGAAACAGCTGAAAAGCTAAGAATTGACGACAACAGCTGATGAGTAATTTCTCTTCAGTTGTTTTTACAACTGCTGTTTCTAAACAACTGAAGCCACAGCTATGTCTTCAGTAGTTTACAACTACTGAAGACTACCACTAAGTCTTCAGCTGTTTACACCAACTGATGACAAAACCACTGTCTTCAGTAGTTTCATAACTACTGATGACAAACACCATGTCCTCAGTTGTTTCACCACCTGAAGTCGGAATTGTCCTCAGTAGTTTTATAACTACTGAAGACTAAATTAAAGACTTCAGCTGTTTCAAACCTCTGAAAGTTAATGCCACGTCATCACTAGTCTCAACAAATGATGACTAACACCAAAAACTTCAGTCGGTTCATAACCCTACCCTATAAATACCTTATCTCACCGGAGTTTTTCTCACCTTTCCTCTCAAACCTAACGTTCAAAAACTCTGTACCCTATCTTCATCCATGGCGACCATGCAACTAAAACCACGACACAACTGTGTCGCTCACCTTACTAAATCACCATTCTGGACCAAGTTTCACAACGCCATTGATTTAATGGTCCAGTCACCTTACCAAACAGCCTTTCTGATAAACCCCACCATATATGCCGAATCCCTTAGCCAATTCTGGACAAACGTCACTCTTGTCTCTGAGGAGAATGACACAGAGTCACTTCATTCGTTTGTCCATAGCCAAAAGGTGGTCATCAATCCAGAGATTCTTCGCCAAACCCTCAATCTGGATGATGCCACTTTCCCGACTAGCTATCCAAAGGGCACCACTGATCTATCATTTGCCCACCATGGATACGAAGGCAACCTGAGTGCCTCTACCATATTGAAGAAACATTTCCAGGATGCTGAACGGCTTATCTTTCATATGGTAAATGTCTGCCTGGCTCCAAAGACTTCATCATGGGATCAAATGTCCACAAGGTGGCAACAGGTATTGTACTCTATCCTTGAGCAACAACCTTTAAATTTTTCTGAAATATTATTCTTAGAGCTCAAGGATATGGCCCAAAAACAACTTTCTAACCGTTGGATATTATATCCTCGGTTTATAATGGCCATAATTGAAAACCAGCTTCAAGCTGAGGGACTTGTTGGCCTGGGAGTCCCTGCTATGGCTGTATTGCCTGAAGTATACTCCCGGCACAACTCTGACCAATCACTCAAAATGGCTGCCAAGCTGCGCAAACCCACGCAGCTGGAACCCACAGCCACCACCACAAAATCCAAAGTCCCCACCAAACCAAAAACAAAACGAACCAAAACAGCTATTCAGGAAGATGAGTCCCCTGAAGATGCTCCTGTACCACCAAGACAGGATATACTTACTGGTGTAAACCCCCCAGTAGTATCAGAGACTCACCCAGCCACAGCCGCTCAGGTTTCCTCTCCAAAGGAACCTGAAGCAACCAAAGAAGGGGTACCCACAAATCTGGAATCTTCCTCATTTGAGGAGATTGCCATTGAAACACACCTTTTTCCCCAGGTGCATAATACCCTATCTCCTCATGAAAATGCCCCCCAAAGTCCAACACTTATAATTGCAAATGTGCTGACTCAGCTGCATGCCTCTCCTCCTCCCCAACAACCACCTAAAGGGAAAACCACAGATATTGAGGTAGAGGATCAACATGCTTCTGACAACCCACAGCACAGGGGTTTAAATGTTCAGTCTCCTAGTGTAGATACGGAGACAAGAATATCTGGTGAGGCTGCCACCTCTTCTGCATCAGCACATGATCAGACTGAGGCTGGTAACATGGCTAAGACCTCATCAGAGGCAACAGCTGATGAAGGACATCGTCCTGAGGCTGGAAGTCCCCAGTTCCAAGAAAAAGGGGCACATGCTACATCTGGTCTACACCCAGAGCATGTACATCTTGCTACTAGCAGGAGGTCAGGTGATTCAGCATCTGCTGATGATGACCTGGGCTTCTTTTATGATGTTCTAGCCCAGAACACAATTCTTGAGGAAGAAGTCAGTAGACTACAAAGACTACTTGACCAATTCTCTCAAGAAGCAAGTCCATCTGATACCACCATACACCCACAGATGGCACCTTCACCTGAAGGTCTCCTAAACACTCAGTCACTAAAAACATTCAATCCACCAGCCTCTACTTTTGGCACTGTTTCTCAGGGACAGAACCCCTCTGAGCAAACAGCTGCTATACTCCACAAATCCCTACCTCTCATCACCCCAATGATCACCGACATTGTGATCAAAACCTTGGATGACAAACTTCCCTCAATCATACAGCCACTGGTGGAGGAGATTGTGAGCACAAGGCTTTCTACTACTCAAACCCTTGCAACCAATGCAACCAAAAAGGGGGAGAGTCAGTCAGTGAAAGACAAAGGGAAGAGCATATTGATAGAGAGAGAACAGGAGGAAGAAGAGGTTGTGAAAGAGACTGAGAAGGAGGAAGAGTATGTGAAGGGAGCTGACACTGATCAAGTGAGTGAAAGTCACAAAGACTTTCACATCACATATAAGAAGAGGAAGATTGAAAGAAAAGAAAAAGAACTCCAACTTGATGAGATGGTCAAAATGGCGGATGCTACACATAGTAAATCTATGGACTCCATTATTGATCAACTATACAGACAAGGGTTCGATACTGCACAGCTTGACTCAGAGATTAGAAGACTTGAAGTTGAAGAAATTAACTCAAGATGGGCAAGTTATGATGTGCTAGAAAGAGAAAGACTGGAGATCATGATCAGATTCATTGCAAAGTATCTTGGAAGATCATTGATAGAGATTAAGTCATGGACCAGGGACAGTATCTTGGCAATAACCACCAAGATCTGTACGTCTGAAGCATACACAAAGGGATTAGTGATTGAAGCACTAAATGAAGCAGGTGCTGGAAACAGAAATGAACTAGCAAAATACTCCAAAGCCTCACTCATTACAAGAATGCTAGAACAACCTGCAAAACCTACCACTTCAAAATCACCACTACCACAACCCATTAAACCAACTCCTTTACCCTCAAAACCAACAGCCGATGATGCATCCAAGAAGAAAAGAGAAGGATGTTGAGGCTAGAAGAAGAAGAAGAAGAGGATGATGAGGAAGAAGATAGGCTGCCTCTTTCTGCAGTCCTAACTTTGCCTAAAGCCAAATCTATGCCCATCACTCCCACCTCACAGATGGAAACTGTGAGAGTAAAGATCGAAGAAGAGCAACTGCAAAGGCTTCATGATGAGGAGATGCTAAAGAGTATAGATAAAACTTATGCTGCTTCTTCATCAATAATAAGTATGAAGAAAGAAGCTCTGAGACTGTACACCCTTGCCAACACATTTCAATATCAAAAGGAAAAGGTGAGGATGTGGCCTGATCCTAGGGTGGCTCACAGAATTGTGAAGAAGGACATTCCTGCACGATACAAGGGCCAGATAAAAAGGATCGTAGATGAAGAGATCACAGTGGTCCTTGTAGTATCACCCTGGGAGATTGTAGAAGACTTCAAGAAGGCTTATGAGACTAAACAGCCTCCCCAAAAGATGTTAGAAAACAGAGTAATCAAGAAGGGGTTAGTCTACAAGAAGCTTGAGAACTTCAAACAAAATGAGCTCAGTCTGTTACTTGAAGGTAATCACCCAGATGAGTTTGCCTACAGACAGATCACAACAGTTGAGCTCAAAAATGGCAAACAGGCCAAATACATCTCAGAGCTGTATGGGCGTGAAGGATTGTTCGATGGTGAACCAGAGAATCTTACTATGGAAGAACAAATCATGTTTCTCAGAGCATACACCAGAGAATCCTACAGGCTTATACATGGGAAGTGAGTTTCATGGATGGGCGAACAGCTCAGTGTCCAATTCCCCAATACAGAGCTCCCATCCATACTTTACCAACCAAATCATCAGAGACTTACTTCCAGGACGGTGCTTATATGGGTCATCTTAACTGATCAAGAAGGAAAAAGACCAACCATTTTGCCAACAATAAGTGGGACCTCAATAAAGTTAAAGGTTTTGGCTGCATTGGTTCAGGGGGAGTTTGTTGGACCAAAAGAACCAATGAGCCGGATCAGAAAAACCTTTAAGTCCCACAGACGTCACAACAACTACTGAAGTCCACAACAGCTGAAGACAACAACTGATTACAAAGTCTGAAGACATAATTGCTGAAGACAAAGTCTGAAGACACAAGTGCTGAAGACAAAGTCTGAAGACAAGTGCTGAAGACAAAGTCTGAAGACAAGTGCTGAAGACAAAGTATCAGATGTTGTCACAACAGCTGAAGAGGACTTCTTCAGTAGTTGTGACGGTTTGCTTTCAGTAGTTTTATATTTTCTCTTTTCAGTAGTTTTGTAAAACGACTGAAGAGTTTGTTCTTCAGTCGTTGTAGAATCAGTAGTTTCTTTTCAGTTGTTTCATGTTTTATACTTAGCACTCTGACATGTTCTCAGTAGTTGTGAACATTTCAGTAGTTTATTAAGTATTAGTTATTTTTGTACTAGATCTGCTAGTAATCACCATCCCGTGATTACAGCAGTGATTGCACTCTATATAAGGAGTGCCAACCTTATTGTAACTGTGAATGATTTAGCAATAATATTGGGCATTATTGAAACATTCCTAATCACAGAAAAATATTCTCTCGCATTTGTTTACAAGTAACAAACTCTTGCTATAATTTGACGAATTCTTCTCTTCATTCCGCTGCATTACACTCTAATACTTCAAACTTGTGATCGTTGATCCTGTCAATGTTAATCATCAGATCTCAAATCCATTGAGAATTAGGCGATTTCACATTAATTTCGTGTTGAAAAAGCCTTTCAGATTCATCCAGCGAAACTGCATCATCATCCAGCAAAACTGCATCATCATCCAACAAAACTACAAGTGTTTTACACTTTGTAGTTGTTTTCAACATCTTAGCGAAAGTAGTAACCTTGAACGAAAGTTCAACAGTGCTTGTGTTCAACTTCCAAGCGAAATTGTTGTCGAAAGTATCACTGAACGAAAGTTCAAGCTTGTGTCGTGCGAAATGGTTAGCAAAACTAAGCAGTCTTAAGCTTTTGGCTAGCGAAACTGCTGCCGAAATTTCCAGCGAAACTACTGCCGGCTCTGTGAAACTAGTCTCCACTGCGAATCTAGCTTTTTCCTGCGAAACTACAATTTTCTACGAAATTGTTGTTTCTCCTGCGAAACTAGAATGTCAAAGGTGACTACTCTCACCCTCGCCGATTTTGAAAGTGTAGCTCCCAACAGACTTTCGAGACTCATAAACGGAGATAACTTCGAAGATTGGAAGAGATGTCTCAAAGCCTTTTTCTTCTACACCGACCACAACCAATGGGAATCTATCATCTCTGGCCCGCACATACCAACTGTCACTGTTGTTGATGTCGTGTCTCAAAACATGGTCCCAGCCACGTTCAACGAGAAGGATCTAAAGCTGATTGATCGAGACCAGAAAGCTTTTGGAGCATTAACCCTATGTCTTGCACTAGACATCTACAATCGATTTGCTGAACATAAGAATGCTAAGTCTTTCTTCGATGCTCTTTGTGAGTTGTATGATGGTAACGATGAGCTGGTAAAAGACAAGGGTATTCAACCTGAGAAGGAGTTCAACTCTTTTGCGGGATACAAGAACGAGAGTCTCACAGATCTTACAAAACATTTTTTGATAGTTTCGAGCACACTGAAGAAATATGATGAGAAACTTTCTAATAGTGAGCAAGTTAACAGGTTGTTAGACTCTCTCCCACCTCAGTGGAGTCTACATGTGAGAATGTTAAAAACAAAGAAAGAGGTTTCATGACTACAAGCTTATGGACATCATCAATAAGCTTAAGTCCTTTGAGTTAGACATGAAGAGAAGGGAATTCAACCAAACCATGATGCCTACATCTGGTTTCACTCAGAATGTTGCATTATTGTGTTCCGCTGCAAGCTCTCCAATGCAGGAATCTCGACAAGGTGGAGTGAATACTGGTGATTATTCTGGTGGTAGTGGTGGTGCTGGGAGAGATCAAGCCAACTTGAAAGCAAATGCTGAAAGTTCAGTTCCATCCAAAACAATGGCTCTCTTTGGTATGTTTGTTCAGAGTTATGAAGCTCTGGTGGTAGAGGAGTTGAAAGGTAAAGGGATGACAATGGAGGATATGTATCAAGTATATCTTGATGATCTTGAAGCGACTAACATTCAGTGGCAAATGGTAATGTTGACACTCAGAGCCCGAAGAATCATGGAGCGCACTGGAAGGAAGAATCTCGGAGGTCAAAGTTCTAACTACAGATTGGGATTTGATAAGTCTAAACTGAGGTGTTTTAATTGCAAACAGTTGGGACACTTTAAACATATTGCCGATCGTCACTGATCCTAGTAATTCAAGAGTCCCACGACTGGCTTCAAGGAGGAATAAAGAAGAAATGAATAACAAGAAAGAGACAACCTTGATCTCTAATTTTGATTGGAGTGCTGAAGTTGAAGAGACGAGAGAAGAAATTAACCAAGCGTTGGTGGCTGAGATTGTGGAAGAAAAGAAAAAGGTGAACAGTGAGGATGAATTTGATCTGTTCAAAGAACTTAGAGATGAATTTGATCTGTTCAAAGAACTTAGAGATGAAGTTGAAGTATCTTTGAAGGTGAAAGAGGATGAGATGGTGATAGAAAGTAAGGATGAGAAGATGCAGAAGGAAGGAAGTGAGCCCACTGAGCAAAGTAATGGAAAAGATGATGGTACTACCACTGTCGAGGAAAACAAGTTGAGTACTCCGGTGTGCTAATGTAAGAAAGCTTTAGCAGCAGAAAAGGTGGTGATGGGACTTCCTTATGAGGTAATTCAGGATATGTGTTCTTCAGCATGTAAAATTAGGTTATTTGGGGTTTACAAAGACAATCGTGTATTAATAGATAATGAAAAATATTTAAAACGAATTAATAAAGAACATAAAATAAACGAGTCTAAATATTTTGTTAAATTAAACGAAGCTTTGAAAGAAAATGATCATTTAAAAAGAATCGTGTTGGAAAGAAATGTTGAAATTAACACTTTGACTGAAAGGGTTGCACTTGCTGAATTTGAAACAAGTAAACTTTAGTCAAAGCTCGATAAATGGACAATATCGGGGATGAAACATGATGATTTATGCAAATCTCAAAGGGAGGCTAGGACTAAAACAGGTTTGGGTTATGAAAATGCTAAGGTTTATCCTCCTCCTAATACTTACTGCTATTCACCTATGCCTGTTCCTCATCCTTCTAATGATTTGATCACAATAGATACTAATAGTATGTCTGCAGGTTTAGAAGGTGTGAACACTAAGCACGTTTGTGAGGACTATTGTTAGGTCTAGAATCTGTAGATCTAGTCATTATGTATAGGCTTAGTACTTGAATCAATATTTGTAATGAACTTTTGTAATTCATTATTATGTATGCATTAAATATATAGGTTAACCCATTTATATATGTGTTGATGTATGTATGGCTGCAGGTACAAACATAATACTTGATCAATTTTGAAATTGACCAAGTGTAAGAAACATCTACGGATGAACAAATTAGTCTTCCGTAGATGTATATCTTACAAGTAACAATACATCCGAAGATCATCTGCGGATGAACAACAAGCCACCTTCGGAAGAACAATACCTTCGGAAGAACAAGTTACCTTCGGAAGAACATTATCTACGGAAGAACAAAATTACTACTGAAGACAATATCCCTGCGGAGACCAAACACTTGTGTTATACAAGTGGTACAAGTCAACAGGTCAACAAGTCAACAAGGCGGTTATACGAATCCCGAGAAATCCGTTGATTCCTTATCAGAAACAAATCAAATCCCAAGAGATCCGGTGTTTCCTATAACTGAAACATCTGTCTATAAATATGGATCCTAGGTTTCGATTCAAGGACGATTGAAAACAGACGATTGATTGATTGAGAACAGCAACAGCATTACAGCAATCATCAAAAGTCTTTCGATCATCATAACATATAGAACATCATAGCATTCATTGTTTCATTCTTTTGTAATCTTCAATACATTATAATAAAACATTAATTAATCTTTAATTGTGTTTTGTGTCGTGTGTTCTTGATATTTTATTAACATTGAATGTTGTTTAAATACAATTAAACCAAATCAACGTTAATTCCGCTAACGTTGACTTGAAATCAATTCTCACTGATAATTCCTGTCGACGATCCTTGGATTCACAGGTGGTATCAGAGCCAAGTGCTCATTGATTTAGATCAATTGATCTATCAGTGTTAGTTGTGTTTAATTGTGTTTGTTTTCGTTTACCAATCTATATTCAAATCAATTGAATAGTAGATCCTGTAAGCATCATGAGCAACTTCAGTGGTTCATCTTACCAACCCCCGAAGTTGGAAACAAAAGCAGATTTTAAGTCATGGAAAATCAAGTTCAGGAATCATGTAAACTATACTGATTCTGACTTGTGGATTTCCATTACTGAAGGTCCTTATATTCCACCCACTCTTGGGCCGGATTATAATGACAAAAATCAACCAATCAGCACAAAAGATCTATCACCTGATGATGTCAAAAAGGTTAAAGTCGATATAAAAGCATACAGTCTGCTTAGTATGGCCTTACCTGAAGAGATATTAATCAGGTGTGAGAACTATAAAACAGCTCACTCCTTATGGAAGATTCTTCACACTCTCTGCGAAGGGAGTGATGAGATAAGAAGCATAAGGAGAGACACCCTCAGATCACAATATGAAACCTTTCATCATATTGAGGGTGAATCAATTCCTCAGCAACTTCATAGATTCATGCAGTTAGTCACTGAAATGAATATTCTAGAGTTGAAGTATACTAGTGAGGAATTAAACAAGAAAATGCTCCACACTTTGCCAGAAAGTTGGAAGCATACTGTGTCCATGTTCAAGAATACTATAGATCTGAAAGCAACTGGTTTAGATACTCTGGTTGCAAAAGTGGAAGCTCTTGAAATGGATGAAAAATCAAGAAACAAGAGTGTGAGAACTCATGTCTCACCCTATCACTTCAAAGAAACAAATAATGTTGGAAGTGCATTTATTTCAAATAATGAAAGTGATAGCTCTTGTGTTAGGAGTGATGATGAGGAGGAAGTTAGCTTTTATGCTTCAAAACCCTCAAAGAAATCATCTCAAGACAAGCAGCAGAAGAATAAAGGGAGAACTACTGATAGACAAGAGACATCTGCAGCAACAACTAAGTCTTCCTTTTCAGCAAATCAGTCAGAACCAATAACTGTGATATTGGATTCTGAAGAACAAAGAGCAGCCTTTGCAGCTTTTAGCTCAAGTTTTCAAGCATACCTGGGAAGCTCTCTAACATCAGCCAATATCTGTCAACAAGATTTAGAAGAACTACCCCCAGATGTAGTGGAAGAGATGGATCTACAATGGCAGATGGCCATGATTGCTTATAGAGCTAAGCAATATCTCAGGAGAAACAAGAACTTGGCTTCAGCAAGCAGAACATCAAAGATTGGTGTTGACAAATCAAAAGTAAGGTGCTACAAATGCAATCTCTATGGACATTTCTCAAGAGAATGCAATCAACAGTCTTATCCAGAGATGAGACAACATCAGCAGCATCAACAACATCAGATTCAAGCAAATCAACAATCTTCTCAAAGACCTCTGCACAAGCAATCTCAACTGATGAATACTTCCCCACCAGCCACCAAAGAATCAGCAGGACCAAGTAACTCAAAGGAGTCAGGGCTGATCATACTTCAAGATGGAACGTGTGACTGGAGTCTGTATGAGAAGGAAGTTTTGGAAGAAAATCAAGCATTGATGGCTCATATGGATCAAACAGTGCCACCAATGGCAAAAGAGGTAAAAGAAAGATTGTGTTCATCAACTTGTGTTGAGGAAGTTGAACGATATAGAGTCCATGCTCAACAGTTGGCTGATAAAGTAAAAGAAACAATGATTTTGAATGAATCTCATGTTAGAGAACATAAACTATATCAAATAAAAATTAATTCTTTACAAAAGGATTTAGAAAAATTTGTTTCTGAAAATTATAGCCTGAAAGCCCAAGTTGAGCATTTGACCACTTCCTTAACAAAATCCATGGCTGATCATGCATCAACTGAAGTGAAACTTCAGAAGTTTCAATTATCATCTCAGCAATATGAGAAATTACTATCTTCTCATATTGAATCAAAGAAAAGGTCTGGGTTGGGTTATAATGCGGTTGCACCACCTATAAATGATAATTACACATCCTTACCTACAACAATGACAAACACTCTGTCAAATCATTTTGTGCCTAGCACCAAATTTGAAAAAGATTCATCTAAAACTAAAATTAATGATAAAGCTGAGGTGAGTGAAACTGAATCATCTGAATCAGAATCATTAGATCAAAATGATTCAGAATTTGATTATGATAAATGTGATGACTTGGATGATTCTGATGAACATGATGTTGATCAAACAAGCACTGGTAAAAATTGTCAATTGAAAGCCCATATTCCAAAAGTGCTTGAAGAAACAAAGTTGCCATATCCTCCTAAACAAAGAAACATGCTGAAGACCATCTGCAAGAGGATAGCTCAATTGAATGAAGGTCTTCAAGAACTAAGTATGCAAGAATCCTCCAAGAAATTAACTGATGAATCTGTCATCACTGAGGAAAGAGGAAAATTCAAAGGAAGGAACAAGGCATCAGCAGATCATCAACTGAACAAGAAAACTTCAGCAGCTGATCTACGGAAGAGAAATTCAACTCCAAAGGAACAAAATGTGAACAAAAATGAAAAAGCTGAAGCACATTCAAAGCTAAAGAAGAAAGAGCAACTACAAAAATCAGCAAACAAAAGGAATGATTCTGAGAAAGAATCAGAAGAAAAGTATTGCAAATGGTGTGACATGAAAAATCACAACACTGAAGATTGTTACTTCAGCAGTTATTGTTCTATTTGCAATATGAACAATCATATGACTGCTGATTGTTACTTCAACAAACATTGCTCTATTTGCAACAAAAATAATCATTCCACACAGGAATGTTATTTCAACAAAAAGAACAAGATAAAAGGATCAAAGAAGAAAGAATCAGACAAATCTGAATCAGATTCCCAATCCACAGATTCAGCAAAGGGTGCAAAACTGAAGAAGCATGAACAAAAGTCAAAGGAAAAACCAAAGGACAAATCATCATCAAGTGTTAAGATACTGAAGAAAAGATCAACTTTTCAGCAGTCAAAAACACCACACAAAAGAGTGGATTTGTCTGACAAGGAATCAAAGGATGATGATTCATTCTTTGATAAATTTGAAAAAGGCATTCATATCCCTCTTTCAAAAACAAAAGACAGTGAAACATTTAAAGGTTCACTATCAAAACAAAAGAATCAAACAAATGAAGTTGATCTAAGTAAAGCAGACAATATGAATCATGAATCTACTTCATCAACATCCCATTCAGCAGAATCATCCTCATCCAAATTAAATCAGAATGAATCAATCAAATCTGAAACAGAAACTTCAAAAAATATTCTTGAAAGAGTAACTGTTTTAGATCCTGTTGACAAACCCAAGATCACTAAGGCTTGGGTTGTCACTTCTAACTGATTTTCTTTTCTGATTGCAGGAACAATATTGGAGAGCTGACAACATGTGGTATGTTGACAGTGGTTGTTCCAGGCATATGACAGGAAACTGTTCTCTTCTCCATGACTTCAAACATAAAAATGCTTCTTATGTGGCATTTGGTGGGGATAAAAAGGGAGGTAAAATTGTTGGTGAAGGAATGATAACCAATGGTGTACTTAAGTTTGATAAAGTAAATTACTGTAAAAACTTACAGTATAATTTACTAAGTGTATCTCAAATCTGTGATCAAAATTACACTACAATGTTTGATGACACTAACTGTTACATTCTTAAGCCAGGATTTATTGTCCCAGAAGATTGGATTCTCCTCAAAGCAGCAAGAAAAGGAAACACTTATGTGTTGGATATGAACAACACTTCTCTCACAAAACATGAAACTTGTCTTATTTCTAAACTTTCAGAAGATTTGTCACAATTATGGCATAGAAGACTTGTTCATTCTAACATGAAAAATATGAATAAATTGGTAAAACATGACCTGGTCATTGGCTTACCAAATAAAGAGTTCCATTGCTCAACTCATTGCTCTTCTTGTTACAAAGGAAAACAACACAGAGTGTCACATAAACCAAAAACAATCAATACTAATACTACACCACTCAAATTGCTTCACATGGATCTATTTGGTCCAACCAATGTAATGAGCATTGGAAAAAGGCAATATTGTTTGGTGATAGTTGATGATTTCACTAGATTTACATGGGTCTTTTTCTTAAAACAAAAGAGTGAAACATCAGAAACATTAATGGACTTTGTCATCAAGATTGAGAATCAACTTGATACAAAAGTTAAAATTTTCAGGAGTGATAATGGTACTGAATTTGTTAACTTTGAACTAGATTCTTTTTGCAGGAGCAAAGGAATTGCAAGACAATTCAGTGCACCAAGGACTCCACAACAAAATGGAGTTGCTGAACGAAGAAACAGAACTCTCATTGAAGCAGCAAGAACAATGCTAGCTGATTCACAACTACCTATTACCTTTTGGGCTGAGGCTGTGAATACTGCATGCAATGTTCAAAATAGAACATTAATTGTCAAAGAACATAACAAAACTCCTTATGAGCTCCTATTTAAAAGAAAACCTTACATAGGATATCTAAGAGTATTTGGGTGTCAAGTAACTGTTTTGAACATCAAAGAGTCATTAGGAAAATTTTCAGAAAAAGCATATGATGGTTTCTTTGTTGGATATTCTTCAACATCAAAATCATATAGAGTGTATATTCCACAGCATAACATTGTGGAAGAGACACCTAATGTATCTTTTGATGAAAATGTATTCATTAAGTCAATTAAAGGATCATCATGGTTATTTGACATAGATGCCTTGTCTAAATCTTTTAACTATGATTATTTGACAAATACAGGTTCTGATGAAGTATGCTATCCATTTGTTCCACCGATTATGACTGAAGTACCTTTATCTGCTGATCCCCCAAGGATACATACATCTACAAGTGCCAACAATTCAACAGAAGCAGATACTACATGTGGAACTGAACAAAATGCATCAGTAGAAGCTCCTACGGAAGAACAACATGCATCAGGAGAAGCTCCTTCGGAAGAACAGCATGCTTCGGAAGAAATTCCTTCGGAAGATCAACATGTATCCGAAGAAATTCCTTCGGAAGATCAACATGTATCCGGAGAACTTCCTTCGGAAGACCAACATGTATCCGGAGCAGCTCCTACTGAAGAACAAAATACTTCCGCAGAAGTTCCTGCGGAAGAGCAAAATCCAACAGAGACTCAATTTGATTACTTCTTGAATTCTCAATTTGAGATGAATCAGTCAGAGGCAATGGAAATGACTAATCTGGAATCATCCATTCCAGTTGAGTCAACTCCCTCAATGAGAATTCATAAGTCTCATCCACTTAACAATATCATTGGCAATCCTGAAAAGAGAACTACAAGGAGCCAAAGTGGTACAGCCAACCTTTGTCTATTCAACTGTTTTCTTTCTCAAGTGGTGCCTCCAAACATTACAGCTGCTTTAAAAGACAATAGCTGGATTGAAGCTATGCAAGAAGAGCTTCAACAGTTCAGAAAGCAAAAAGTATGGTGTCTTGTTGACTTACCTGAAGGTCAACATCCTATTGGAACTAGATGGCTATACAAAAACAAACTGGATGATAGAGGTATTATTGTCCGAAACAAAGCAAGGTTAATAGCACAAGGTTACACTCAAGAAGAAGGCATAGATTATGATGAAGTTTTTGCACCAGTTGCAAGAATTGAGGCAATAAGAGTGTTCTTGGCATATGCATCATACAAGAAATTCACTGTGTATCAAATGGATGTCAAGTGTGCTTTCCTATATGGAAAAATAGATGAGGAAGTTTATGTGTCTCAACCCCCCGGATTTGAAGATCCTCATTATCCTCACAGGGTATACAAACTAGATAAAGCCTTGTATGGTCTTCATCAAGCACCAAGAAAATGGTATGAAACATTATCATCCTTCTTACTCAAGCATGGCTACAAAAGAGGAACAATTGACCAGACACTCTTTCTCAAACAAGAACATCAAGATCTCTTAGTAGTCCAAGTATATGTTGATGACATTATATTTGGATCCACTAATAAGAGATTGTGTGTGAATTTTGAAGAGCTGATGAAATCTGAATTTCAGATGAGCTCAATGGGTGAACTAACATTCTTCCTTGGCCTTCAAGTTCATCAAAAAGCAGATGGAATTTTCATCAATCAAGAAAAATATATACATCAAATTCTGAAGAAATACAATTTTGCTGAAGTCTCCTCTTGCAAAACACCAGCATCAACAATTGATAAGATTGCACCTGATCCCTCTGGAAAATCTATTGATCAAAAATTATTTAGATCTATGATAGGTTCACTTATGTACTTAACTGCCAGTAGACCTGATATTATGTTTGCTGTGTGTGTATGTGCTAGGTACCAATCTGATCCAAAGGAGTCACATCTCAATGCTGTCAAAAGAATTTTCAGATATCTCAAGGAAAACCAGGACTTGGTCTATGGTATCCCAAGGATGGAGACTTTACACTCTACTCATACTCAGACAGTGATTATGGTGGATGTAACAGCAATAGAAAATCAACAACCGGTGGATGTCAATTCATTGGACCCAGGCTAGTGTCATGGCAGTGCAAGAAACAAACAAATGTTTCTGTATCCACAGCTGAGGCTGAGTACATTGCTGCTTCAGCCGGGTGTTCTCAAGTGCTTTGGTTACAAAACCAATTGCTTGACTATGGTTACAACTTTCTTCAAACTTCAATCTATATAGACAATTCAGCTGCTATGTTTATAACTGCTAATCCTGTGCAACATAGTAAAACTAAACATATAGAGATTAGGTATCATTTTCTGAGAGATTGCTCAGAAAAAGGATTGATCAAGTTAGTCAAAGTGGATACATCAAATCAGCTTGCTGATTTATTCACTAAAGCCTTTGATTCAGTCAGATTTAATTTTCTGATTGAGTCTCTAGGTATGATTAACTTAGATTAAATAAAGTTCAAACAAACAACATGCTGTGTGCAATAATGCATCAGTATGCCTTATGCATGGGAAATGATAGTAAACTATAGCTTTGCCTATTTCTGCATAAACAAATATCAATATATCTCAACAAGTTTCTTGATATGTGAGTAGGTTCAACTTGAGTGGAAACAAATCTTAGTGCTTGCATAACATAATATTATCATAATTGTCTGTGGGAAACTTCATTTTGAGAAAACAAAGTGAGTCTTATCCTAATGTGATCAAATCATTCATCTGCACACACTATGTAAAAGACTTTATACTATCTATCTTTGCAACTCATACTTCCTCTGTTTTGTGTGAACAAAGACCTGGGTGTATGATCACCATACTGAATCTCAGTATCAAAGGTGAAAAGATCATGTTCATCATCATCCCTCTGTTTTGTGTGAACAAAGACCTGGGTTAAAGGCACCTCTGTTTTACGTGAGTAAAGACCTGGTGACCTGATGATGATCATATCTAAAGCTCTCAAAAGAATCCTAAGTGATCAACTGTATATTATCCTGAGCTTTATAAACATTGCATCAATGAGATGTCAAACACATCTCAAGATAGCTATTATAATTTAAAGTACATAGTCACAAGAGTGCAAGAATGATGATTTGACTTACAAAGGGAGGACAACACCTTTGTGAATCAACTGTGAAGCCCATGACAGTTATTGCTAAATCAATAAAACATGATAAACAGCAAGCCTAGTTGATACATGAGCTCTTGTATGGATTTATAAGGACAATATACTTGCAATCAGAACTTGTTCCAGTATCAACTATACAACATAACTAATCAGGAAGAGGCTTAGCAATGTAGTATGATCCCATCTTAAGTGCATCTGATCATTATCATATATTCAGTGTTTATGTTATTCCTCTTAAAGAAATTTTGATAAATGCTTAAGTTCATCATTAATCACAAATTTAGGGGGAGTAGTATTCATGAAATAACATCTATATCAGCAGCAGCAATGTCTATATCTTTATCAAGTTGAAGAAATTGAAACCTGAGCATCACATTAGCCGTTGGTTACATGAAATTTATTTTAAGTTTCCTTGTACTAAATTGTCATGTATACAAAGCCAACGAGGTCCTATAGCAATAATTGGTTCAACCAATGGAGTTGGGCCATACATACAACTGTGTGTAAATCAATATTAGTAGATTAATGTTTATCCGTAGATTGGTAAACTACGGATAAACAAAGATCAATCAGTAGAAGTTGTTGATCCGTAGATATACTACGGAAGAGTAAGTTGTCGATTACAATTAATGTGATATTACTTCTACGGAAGAGTACAATGTGGGACCCACTGATAAATCCGAGAAAATTAATGTCTGAGGGTATAAATAAAGAGATTTGACTTGTCAAATGCATTATGCACTTTTTCAGCTCACTTTTTCAGACCTAGAAAATCTCGCAACAAATTTTTCCCACTTTCTCAACATTCAAAATTTATCAAATCAAACCTTAAGCAAACGTATATCTGAGTTCTTAATCAGCGTCTATTAAGGTAAAACATGTTGTAATCATCAAGAATGAACAAGTTGATTCTTGTTTTATCTCATAACTGTTCGTATTCTTATATCAATAACATGATTCTAATGAAGTCTTTTCTTATGAACAGATGGATCATCGATTTGCAAAAGAGCATAATGTATGTGCTTTCTTGAACCCTGACGATCCTGTGTCGGAAGGATGTCAAGAAATTATGAGATATTTGAGAAGATCAAGGGTTTTCTATGCATTATCTGCAGAGCCAACGATTTATCGATCGCACATCAGTGATTTCTGGAATTCTGCGCGTATAGAAGAAGATGATGAAGGAATTATTGCAGAAGTAAGGAATCGAAGGCTGAGAATAGACGAACAAACTATAAGAAGGGTACTAGAACTGGGAGATGTTGAAGCAGGACACCCTGATGTATTCGATAATGAATACATAGAAAAGGTTTTCCTTCTAATGGGATATGATGGAGACTTTGAAAAGGGAGAAATCAAGAAGGGAAGACTCTGCAAACCATACAGATTTTTGTGTCACACTTATCTGAAGTGTATGTCAAATAGAAAATCTGGGCTTGACAGATTTTCTAGACACATATCATCTGGTATTATTGGAATCTTTGAGGGAAGGACGTACAACTACTCAAAGTACATCTTTAACTGCTTGTGTGATCACATCAGAGTACAGAAGGCTGATAAGATGTATATGTTCCCAAGATTCATTCAACTCATCATTAATGCAGACCTGCCTGGAACAAATGTGGAGGGTGGTGTGTTCATACAAGCACACCTTGGCAGATCTGTGCTGAACAAAATCTCAGGGAGATATGAAGGAGAAGATGTAGACATGTTTGCACATGTGATTGATGCTAATGCAAACATACCTCCAGAGCTAGTTTGGGAAGATGAGGAAGAGAGCTCTGCTACCAGCTCTGCTCAAGACACACCATCACCAGTAGTATCACCACAACAACCTCAAACACCCCAAACACAATCACCAGCCAGCCAAACTACAGAACCCATCTCTCCAATCCTCAATCTATCACCACAACAACAACCAACACCCCAAGCTCAATCACCTGCCAGTCAAAATACTGAACCAATCTCTCCCATCCAACCCCAATCACCAAATCAGCTTCAGATGCAACTCTACCAACAACCTCAAAACTCAGATACTGAGAGCATCTACACTGGAGAGACAGAATTAGTCTCAGATGCAAGTACAGTCAAACTGTCACTATCAAAGACTGAATCCCCTGTGCACTCAAATGAAACTGAACAAGTTTCTCCCATGATTGATCAGCAACAACAACAAACTCTTCAAGAGCCGGAAGATCAAGCCACTGAAGCAAAGTCAAGCTCAGCAAGTGTTGATCATGAGGAGGTAAAAGAAGAAGAGATTGAGTCTGAGCATCAGGAAAGAGATACAGAAGCAGATCAGGTTGATGTGATTGCCTATAATGAAGATGATCTGAGTGATGATGACATTCCTGTAAGCAAGAGTTATCTGGTGGCTGAGTACAACAAACTGGTGCTCAAGTCAAATAAAAGAAAGGCAAGAATACAAGAGCTGAAGGGCATAATTAAAGAAAAAGATGAAGAATTGATAAATCAGCAAGAAAGGATAAAGAGACTGAGAGAAGATGCTCAAAGTGATAAAGAAGTGATTGATGCTCTGCTAGACAAGGAAGCTGAGCTTATAGAGTCAGCAGAGAATGAGAAGAAAGATAAAGAAAAGATCATGAAGAAACTTGAACAAGCATCTGACACTATGACTGCTCAGTCAAACATACTAAAGACAAAAGAAGAAGAAATTGAGCAACTTAAACTGAAGATCAGCTCATTGGAATCTTATGCCAAAACTTCAACTGCTCAAACAAAACAAAGTCATGAGGCATCAAAAGAAGTGATCTGGTACTCAAGGAAAAGAAAGTACCTTGGTACTACTGAGAAGAAGCAAACTGATGAAAGTAGTCCAAAGAAACAAAAGCTTTCTCCTGAACACACACCCATAATAGACTTATCTGCTGAGGAGCCCATCACTGAACAGAAAGATGAAAGTGACAAAGAATGGGAAGAATTAATCAAAGAAGACACTCCTCCAAAGCAAGAAGTTTCAAAGGCTGATGATCTTCTGACTACAAGTGACATACTTGAAGAGAGGCCTGAATCAACCATGTTCATGACACTCATAAATCATGGTTTCCCTTATGACATGGTTGAAAGACTGAACATGTAGATGATGAATTCATGAAGAGGATTGGATACAACAACAGAAACAAAGCAGCTCTTAAATGTATTGAAGGGACTCAATTCACATACCCAATCACTGAATGGGGATACGTAGAAAAGACAAAAGAATTGGTCCTACTGAGAAATGCTGAAAACAAGAAAGCAGAAAAGATCAGAATCTTTGATCCTGTGGAAATCAAACTGCTTCATCCCAGCTACACTTCATACTTAAATGACAAATTCTTTCCAAAGCTGTCTGATGAACAAGCACAAAATGATTTATTTCTACATGTTCATGTGATTCAAGTAGTAGACAAACTTCATGCAAAAGCATATAAAAGAAGAAGATTTAATGCTGGATTGCTGAAGGGAACAACATATGATGAAGTAACAGAACTAAGAATAACAGAACAAGATGAGCTAGAAGTGGTGAATAACAACAAGGTGTTAGACACACTCACTACAGAAGAAGATGTTCTGGGAATTAGTTATGAGACTTTGAAGATGATGAGCAAGATGAAGATCAAGTATAAGTATGATGATCAGAAGACTGCTGTCTCCTACTTCTACAACAAGATGATCGCTAGAATCAAAGATCTTGCAGTTTTGAAGGAATGAGTACAAGTAGCTAAGCCTAAGGGGGAGTATTGTTAGGTCTAGAATCTGTAGATCTAGTCATTATGTATAGGCTTAGTACTTGAATCAATATTTGTAATGAACTTTTGTAATTCATTATTATGTATGCATTAAATATATAGGTTAACCCATTTATATATATGAGTTGATGTATATATGGCTGCAGGTACAAACATAATACTTGATCAATTTTGAAATTGACCAAGTGTAAGAAACATCTACGGATGAACAAATTAGTCTTCCGTAGATGTATATCTTACAAGTAACAATACATCCGAAGATCATCTGCGGATGAACAACAAGCCACCTTCGGAAGAACAATACCTTCGGAAGAACAAGTTACCTTCGGAAGAACATTATCTACGGAAGAACAAAATTACTACTGAAGACAATATCCCTGCGGAGACCAAACACTTGTGTTATACAAGTGGTACAAGTCAACAGGTCAACAAGTCAACAAGGCGGTTATACGAATCCCGAGAAATCCGTTGATTCCTTATCAGAAACAAATCAAATCCCAAGAGATCCGGTGTTTCCTATAACTGAAACATCTGTCTATAAATATGGATCCTAGGTTTCGATTCAAGGACGATTGAAAACAGACGATTGATTGATTGAGAACAGCAACAGCATTACAGCAATCATCAAAAGTCTTTCAATCATCATAACATATAGAACATCATAGCATTCATTGTTTCATTCTTTTGTAATCTTCAATACATTATAATAAAACATTAATTAATCTTTAATTGTGTTTTGTGTCGTGTGTTCTTGATATTTTATTAACATTGAATGTTGTTTAAATACAATTAAACCAAATCAACGTTAATTCCGCTAACGTTGACTTGAAATCAATTCTCACTGATAATTCCTGTCGACGATCCTTGGATTCACAACTATGATTATGGACCAACTAGCGGGTTTGGATGCACTAGTCTTAGTACACCTGAATCTCAGCATTTTGTCTTAGATCATAAATCTAGTTTAAATTTTATTTATGTTTCAAGTCAATCTGTAACAGACACCATCTCATCTTGTTCTAGTGATGTTTTGATTTCCTCTTTAAATACTGTGGATTGTAATGATGATACCTCTTTTGATTGTGTTAATATTGTGAATGATTCCACTATGAAGAGTAACGAGAAAATTCAAAATAATTGTTTTAAAAAATTCTTTTCTCACCCTATCCCATCTTTTACCCCAACTAATATTTCTTTATCAAGTGAAAGTGTTAGGACCGTGTACGTACGGAGTACTAACTGATTTTGCGTTTATATCGGATCAAATAGTAAGAAATCCTATTTGATTGGCGATCCAATCAGTGAGAACAATTACCCGATCGATATAAGATTGAAACTAAACATTATGAACAAATAGAGATCGATCAGGAATGATCTATGAACTTGGACAGGCTGTTTGGGACGTTCTAGACGGCTAGGGTTCTTGTGTTTTCAATTGTAGTGTTTTTTCACGAATTATGTGGTATTTATAGGTTAGGGTTTCCAATCGTAGTGCGACTGAACCATTAGCATGGTTCAGTCGTGCGACTGAACCATTAGCATGGTTCAGTCGTGCGACTGAATCATGCGATTGAGTCATACGCACGACTGAAGGTTCAGTCGTGCGACTGAGTCAATCTTATGTTTCATTCGTACGACTGATCCAGTCGCCTGCTTCAGTCGTGCGACTGGTCCATAAGCATGATGTATTCATGCGATGGTCCATAAGTATGGTCCATTTGCATGAAGACTCATCCGACTAGGTTTATAATATAGTCATACATATACATTACATTTCAACACATAATAATGTGAAATAAATAAACATGAATAAACATCAATCACATATTATATTTCATTGAACCATTTCATTACATATGTGTAAGACATGAAAGACTTTTACATTTAAGCTCATAAACTAGGAACATATGCATCTACAAACTCCCCCTTGGTCCTAGTTTCCTCTATTGTCTAACACTCTTCACATGTTCTTCAAATTTCTTGTACTTCTCCTCTTTTGTAATCCTGCATGTATTTCAAAAACAAAGCAGAGTCGTATGACGTGTTGAAACTGGAGAGCTTATTCAATATATTGCGTGTCATAGAATAGTGGCCTCTTGTATAATGTGTAGACATCTTCAACCGACAAGTTGGTTAGCCACATAGGTTCAAATACCCGGATAGTCTCTATATTTCTTTCTCTATTCAGCACTATGACCGCTTTACCTGTCCTCTAATCATAATACCACCATTTGAAGTATGGAGTGAAGTCCTGAGGCATTTCCTGCAAGGGAATCTTAGACATTGTGCACGGCGGACTCCACTTCCGCAGAACCTTAGGCTTCCCAGATATAGGGTCCACTTCAGACTTATGAATGTACCTCTTCGGTTGTTGAGGTTTGAAGTTTACCTATCTGGTGTGGTATTCCTTCTTTAATGCTGCCTCAAACCAACCTGACATCTTTCTTGGATTAGCATATAGTAGATCTAAGCATGCCAGTCGGTTGAGCTCAAAACTAGGAAGAGTCTTCAGATCATGAGGATATCTGAAGTACTAAATCCCTTTCTCTTTCTTAACAACATACACGTCCAAATCTTCAAAATACGCCCACGCTATGATCTTGCCGGACACTTTCTGATGACGTTTGACTCTATAAAGCTTTGTGTAGGCATTCTGCTTTTGGGGCATGCGCTGGGCTTTCATCTCAGCAAAACAAGCTGCCCATTTGGCTTTCTTGATATCAACGTTTTTGTATGTAGCTTGGGCAGTGCCTTCTTCTTTCTCCTTTTCTTTTTCAACTTCATCCAGCTTCTCAAAAGTACCACTGCCAAAGGTTTCACCCAAATTGGGGATAACATGTCCGTCCAGATCAGTGTACTGAGGATAGTGATCAGCAGTGATGTCCTCTATCTCGATTTCGTCAACATCGTTAAGCTCATTGTCACTTGCCACATCAAATGTAGGAGCATCTTGACCAAATCATCCGGATTCAGCCTGAATATTTCAGCCAGCTGTTCATCCGTTAGGTCATGTATGATCTCTCCCTCCTCTGGAGTGTAGCTCATAGACCTTCTAACTATCCCTTGCTAGTCAAAAATCATGGTTGATTGAGTCTTGACCTGCTAAAGGGGTTGGACATCAAATTCATCTGTTTGTTGAGCTTCATTTTTGTCTTGAATAGTGGGTTCTTCAGCTGGAGGAGCGGAGGATGAGGCTCCTTGATCTTGACTCCATTTGGTCCGCCTCTCTTGAGCTCGAGGAGAGGCTGATGCAGCAGCATCACCTTCCTGGTCATCCTCGTCCTCTTTATCTTTATCACTCGACCCTTATTCTCCAACATCCTCCTCGTTGTCATCTTCATCCTCCTCCTCCTCCTCCTCATCATCATCATCATCATCATCATCATCATCATCATCATCATCATCATCATCATCATCATCACCATCACCTTCCTTGATCTTAAGAGGCTCACTCTTTGACCCTTTCAGCTGAAGCAGTATCTTCATATTTTTCTTCTCAAGCTCCTCAATTCTCTTTATCGAAGCCAACACCAGTTCATTTTGACTTGTAAGTGCCTGGTGAGCTCGGCCTAAAGCCCTCTCATGCTGATCACTACTCTCAGTCAACTCCGTAAGCTGCTTTCCTTGGGCGTTGTTGATTGATATAAGCTGGTTAATCTGATTTGCCCGCATGTGATCTGTAGCTAACAGCTTTAGCACCAACCTGTTAAGGTTTGCCAGCTGTTCCTCTAACCCAACATTGGGTAGAGTGGAATCACGGGTCATTTGGGCTTGGCTGGATGTCCTGGCTTGGTGGGTGGTGGTAGTGGTGGATGTGGTGAATATGAGAGGTGGAATAGGAGTGGAATGTGGTGGAATGGTTGTGGTAGTGGCGGTGGATGGAGTGATAGTGGCTGTGGGAGAAGTGGTGACTGTAGTGGTGGTGGCTGGAGTAGTGGTATTGGTGGTGGCTGGTGCAGAAGTTGTAGTCACTGTGAACCTCAGCCTCTTTCCCTTTTTGCCGTGAGGCTGCGCCATTCTCTTCAACCTGGAGCCCTTTGCAGTAGGCAGTCCCCCTTTGCTGTTGGACTGGTTAGGGGTGTATGTAGGATTTGTGACATCAGTAGTGTCACCCCTAGAGTCAGCCTGGCGTCCACCAACCGCCCTGATCCCTCTCTCAGTGGCCACGATCCGGCTCCCAACCGTTCGTACCAGAGGCTCATCATCTGTCTCCTATTCTTCATCTATTAGAAAATCAGGATGAACAGCAACCTGCTCAGATCCACCTGAGCCGAAGAAGTAGTAGGTGGAGGTAGTGAAGATATAGAAGAAGTATCACTGGCCCGTGAAGTACTAGGACCTGTATCTACCCCACCTTGACCGTCATCTTGGTCATCATCATCGTCATCGTCGTCGGATGTGGCAGTCATGAGGGGCTCAATATCTGAATCACTGTCATTGTGACGCCATATCTTGCGAGCAGGCGCCATGTAATCCTTCCTGGACAAGTGCCCAAACAATCTCCTGACAGGGGCTTCACCTGCTTCCCCCTGTAAACTTTCATCCTGCCTAAGGTGGTGTGATCCATCACCTCAAGCACCACTGCATCATCTCTCTCCTTTGGCAGCATAGGAAGCTTCTCATCTATGATCATCTGTAAGAAGCGTGGATACATACAGAATCCTTCCTTTCCTTTAGCCTCAAGGTTCTCGATCAGATAGGAGAAGATCATGCGAGAGAAACTGAACTGGTGGTTCAGTACCAGTGCAACATATGCATTCTGGATTTGGTCGGAGAGCTCGTCAAATCCTCCACGCCTAGAGGCTATACACTTCAGGATCACATGTGCCAGATACTTGAACTGAGGGCACATGTTTCTCTTGTTCAGTACGCCGTCATTTAGGTCACCGGCGTACTTGATCCTCATGAAGCATCCCTAGACAGTCAGGGGATGTAGCTTAGTTGGGTAGGCTCCGTCCTCACCCAGATCTAATACCCGCTTTAGATCAGCCTCAGTAATCTCAATTTCTTGACCAAAAATGGAGCTCTGTATACAGTGTGGCTCAACGGACCGGTCAACCCTAGCGTTTTCCCAGAATGCCTGTTGTATGGATCTGTAAGGTGTGCATGGTGTCGAAATAGCTTTGAAGATCCTCGATCTCCTAATAAATGCAATAATCCCAGCAAAGTCGGAAACATTCCGAGAGGTGGCATCCAAGTGAGCACAAATGTTGTGCTTTGGGGTCATGGTCCATCTATCACCCATGTTTCTGTAACACAATAAACATATACATCAGTGATGTGCATAGCAGAAGACAATAGAAGCTTAAACTGTTTTAATCAAACTGACTCAGTCGCGCGATTGAACCATACGACTGAGTTCAGTCGTGCGATTGAGCCTGCGATTGAGTTCAATCATGCGATTGAGCTTGCGACTAAGTTCAGTCGTGCGATTGAGCCTGCGGCTGAGTCAGTCGTGCGACTGAACCCATTCGCATGATTCATACGTGCGATTGAATCGTGCGTCTGGCTCAATCGTGCGACTGAGGTTCTTTCGGAGTGTCCATTCGCAGAAGTCTCTATGCGACACTCCGACCTTGAATCTTGGTCAAAACTTGATCTTAGACTTCATGTTTAGACTTATTAGGTTCGCAGAGACTCTAAATAGCACTTAACGTCCTTTAAATCAACTATTTTGTTCATTTAAGTGGTCTATTTCAGTGGTTTTACTGAATTCTTGATTTTAACCAATTAGCTCATTTAGGGTTTGATTTCACCGGTCATTTTGATCTATTTCAGTCCCACAGTACCTGTAGATGAATAACAGATCAGTTGGAAACACAATCGGCAAGAAATCAAGCTAGAACGAAATTTGGGCAGAGTGTCTACGTATGAGCAATTTCAGAACGATTTGAGGGGTGGTGAGAAATGCGACCGACTCACCCCTCTTTTATACTGACTTAATGTTCAATCGTACGACTGGACCCATACGCATGTTCTAGTCGTGCGACTGAGCCCATACTCATGCTTCAGTCGTGCGACTTGGGTTCAGTCGTGCGACTGGCTCATACTCCTTCATCCAGTCGTACGAATGGTTCATTCTGGTGATCCATTCATATGGATGTTCCATACTCATGGTCCAATCGTATGATTGCCCCATACTCATGGTCCATTCGTGCGATTAGCTTATACTTATGGTCCAATCGTGCGATTGGTTCATACTTATAATTCAATCGTGCGATTGGCTCAAACTTATGATTCAATCGTGCGATTGGCTCATACTTATGAGTTTGACCTCAAACACTTTCACACACTTAAAGTTTTACCTTTTGATATAACATTTTGCATAATGATCATCTCAGACATGATCTTTTAATTTGACACACATTTGATCACCTCAGACGTGATCCTTTTAATTTAAAACCATTTGATCACCTCAGACGTAATCCTTTTGATTTGAAAACCTTTGATCACCTCAAGCGTGATCCTTTTAATTTAAAACCATTTGATCACCTCAGACGTGATCCTTTTAATTTGAAACTGATTGGTCACCTCAGACGTGACCCCTTTTAGTGAGTGATCCACAGAGTTCATCTAGTTGTATAGTCCGACTTTTACCTAACGAAAAAAAACTAGAAAAATAGAAAAACAACTTGAAATCAAAAACTGAACAAGACATATTTTTTGGGTTTTGATAAAAGATGGATTGAAATATTTTAGAAAACCGTCTAGTAGATTTTTCTTCCTAAACAGCATAGCTTCAAATTAATTTGATCATCACTGGAACGATTCATTATGGAATCATACAGGTATGTCAGAATCATTTGGGACATTTTAATAAAACATTTTGATGCTAGATTCTTGTTTCGATCGAGAGTCAATAACAATTTTAGGAAATCATACTAGAGCTATAAGATGCAACAATGATTTTGACTGTCAAGAATTGCAGCCACGATGATTGTTAGTATATTTGTCCTCTTAAATCCATACATAGATTTTTGACACACACTGGTGATGAGTTAGGTTATATTCTTTCAACAAGTATTAGTGGATCCCACACTTATATGGTAATCAACATTCCTCAGGAGATTTTTGAGCGGTCTACGAGTATTTGACAAGAAGAGACTATTCTAAGAGCTTTCAAAGAGATGCCAAGCCTCAGGTCAGTGCCATCGCACAGCATAGAGGCGCAAACAAAAATGAATTCTAGAATATTTAGGTTATGCTTATCCTCAGGTCAGTGCCATCGAACAACAAAGAGGCACACAACCTATCTTCTTGTGAGAGCATTTTTTCTTTTCTTTTTGCACGTAACGCACCAACAACATTAGTCATTAGCTTGATTGCGCTTAACATTTTTTTTCATGTGCTTTGCTTAATTTTTATGGTCATCCGCACACATTTGTGGCGTTTATTTTGCTCGTCACCCCTTATTGGAAATGCGTTGATTGTGTTAACCAGAGATAAGATGGGAACCCACAACTGGTCGAACAATTTAGTTTGAATTTAAGTCACTAATGAGGTCTACTCATGTATTGTGTTGAATCTACCGACACATCATACAATGGACTAGCAACCTCTAGGTCTACTTTCTCTATGTTACCTTAATAGCAGATTAGTTTTACTATCACTTTTCCTTTAATTTTGCTTAGACTTCTCAGAGTTATACTTTAAATTTTGCATCTTAATGATTTAGGTGCTTTTGTGGTCCCAAACAATTTGTTCCCTGTGTACTATCATTTTCCATAAACGTTGAATCAGAATCACAGATTTGATTTCATTTCTTTTAGCTAAGCTGCTCTCCTCCCACGTTTTGTTTTTTTTAAGTAATTGAATACTGCACAAATTAAATACTAAACTAACCTATTCTCCTCTTAAAATTCTAAAACCGAAAATCTTTTTGTGCTTTTGGATTTTAATAGACAGGAAAATGAAATAAATAAAAGAAAATAAAAAGAAACAAAAAAACTGGTCGGACTACGCACTTTCGTCTTCTAGAATCACTTCACTTTTCTTTTTAACGCCATTAACCTCTAACAGATATAAAAACCTTGGTTTATCAAATGCTTTTGTGTAGAGGTCGGCGCGTTGAAAATCCGTATTAATCTTAATGATTAATTGCTTTTCAAAATAGTCACGTATAAAGTGATATTTAATACCGATGTGTTTAGTTTTAGGATGTTGGACTGGATTTTTGGTGACAGCAATAGCAACAGAATTATCAACAAAAATAAGGGTGTTAGAAAATTGCAAATCGTAGTCGCGCATTTGTTGTTGAATCTAAATGATTTGAGAACAGCAGCTTGCAGCAGCAACATATTCAGCTTCACAAGTTGACAGTGCAACTGATGTCTGCTTCTTACACTGCCAGGTGACTAACCGTCTACCAAAGAACTGACATCCCGCAGATGTTGACTTGTAATTCATCTTGCAACCACCATAATCCGAGTCACTATATGCTGTAAGCTCAAAGTCATCATCATGAGGATACCACAACTCGAGTGTTGGAGTACCCTTCAGATAATGAAAAATCCTTTTTACTCCTATGAGATGGTTTACTTTTGGTTTCGCCTGATATCAGGAGCAAAGACACGTCACGTACATGATATCTGGACGTGAGGCTGTGAGATACATGAGAGATCCGATCATTCCTCTGTACATAGTAGCATCAACCAAATCACCATTTTCGTCGTCATGGTTAGTGGCAAGTGGAGTTCCAGCAATTGAAGCATTCTCCATGTCGAACCGACTGAGGATATCACCTACATATTTGGTCTAATGCAGGAAGATTCCTTTGGATGTCTAATCCACCTGTAATCCAAGAAAGAACTTCATCTCCCCCATAGCACTCATCTCAAACTCTGCTTTCATTACAGATTCAAATTCTTTTCATAATTCTTCATTCTTGGAACCGAAGATTATGTCGTCAACATATATCTGTACCAGCAGTAAGTCACCATCTTTTTCTTTGATGAACAATGTACAGTCAATCACTCCTCTACGAAAAGCATGTTTCACCAGATGAGTTGAGAGTTTCTCATACCAGGCTCTAGGGGCTTGATGGAGCCCGTAGAGAGCCTTGTCCAGCTTGTAAACTCTGTCCCGATGATAAGGACCCCAAATCCTTTGGGTTGACTGACGTAGATGGTCTCACGGATTTCACCATGAAGGAAGGCACTTTTCACATCCAATTGATAAACTTTGATCTTCATGTAGGATGCATAGGCTAGAAAGATACGGATTGCTTCCATTCGAGCCACAGGTGCAAACACTTCATTGTAGTCAATGCCTTTGACTTGTCTGAATCCTTGAACTACAAGTCGAGCTTTATTCCGAATTATGACCCATTGATCATCTTTCTTGCATTTCAAAACCCATTTCGTGCCAATCATCTTAGCACCTTTTGGTCTGTCCATAAGGGTCCATACTCTTGACTTCTTGAACTGTAGGAGTTCTTCTTGCATTGCACTGACCCATGCCTCATCGTTTAGGGCTTCACTCACATATTTTGGCTCAAATTGAGGCACAAAATATCGATATGCACCATCGTGAAGATATCCTTTTTCCATAACTGAGGCATAATCAGCCGAGTATAGCTGATTTATGGTTTGTACTCCTGATTGAACATCTCCAATGACATTGTCCAAAGAATGATAAACATTTATCCGGAATCCAGGAGTGGTGGGAACAGCTACCTCATTATCCAGATTGTGAACCACAGCTTTGGTATCTGAAGCTGTTGGAGTATGAGGTTTCGAAGTGTCAAAGGCATCAGGATTTGATGCTTGTGTACTTTCAATGGTGGGAACCTATTCCTCTTGATTCACATTTTCAGTCTCAACTGCTTCATCTTCAGAAGAAGAATCACTTACTTCAAGCTCTCCCCCTGAAGGGCTTGAAGTATCATCTAGTGGAGCCGTTGATGTCAAGTCTGGTAGAGGAGTGTTCAGAACATCGTACATCATCCTCGCAGAAAGCTCATCATTAGTGGGAGAAGGCATTAGATTGAAGGATTTGAAGAATCCATCATAGTCAAAGAAGAATGAGGGTCCTTTTCCAGCAGGGGGGTGGTGTATCTTTGAACATCAACATTGCACCACACTTCTACCTCACCCGTTGAGTTATTATAAACTCTCTTGTCTGGTATGCTGTATCCGAGAAAAGTACCTTTTTCTACCTTCTCACTAAACTTCCCAGTCTGAGTTTTCTTCAGCAGCATGCACGGTGCGCCAAACGGTTCTAGATACTCCAAGTTTGGTTTACGTCGCTGGAGCAGTTCATAACATGTTTTCCCATGTCGTTTGACCACTAAGACTCGATTGAGCGTGTAACAAGCATTAGCCACTGCCTCATTCCAGAATTGAATAGGCAGTTCTGAGTCAGCTAGCATTGTTCTGGCAGTCTCTATCAGGCTCTGATTTTTTCTTTCAACAACACCATTCATCTGTGGAGTGTAGGCAGATGTAAATTGATGTACAATTCCTTTCTCTCTACAGAATGCCTCCATCCACTGATTCTTGAACTTTGTTCCGTTGTCTGATCGAATCTGCCTTACTTTCAGCTTGTAGAGTGATTCCAAAGTAGTAACTAGATATTTGAATGATTCAAAAGTTTTTGATTTGGCTTTCAGAAACATCACCCAAGAGAATCTTGAGTAATCATCTGTTACTACAAAGCAATACAGATCACCAGCAATGCTTTTTGTACAGACAGGGCCAAACAGATCCATGTGTAGAAGCTCAAGAGGAAGATCTATTGAATGAACTTTCTTTGCTTTGTGAGACTTCTTGGTCTGTTTCCCTTTCTTACATGCTACATAAAAATCCGGGAGTTGGAAGTTTTTGACAGTTACTCCATTCACTAAATCATTTTGAACTAACTGATTCATCTTCCTTGGATTAATGTGTCCCATTCTCCTATGCCAGGAGATTGAATCCCTCTCAGTTGCATTTGACAAGAAGCATTGAAATGTGTGATCAGTTGTGGAGGCTTTTGATAGATCCAAGACATACAAGTCTTTATATCTTGAAGCTAACATAAGAACTGTATCCTCCTCAATCACATAGTCCTTCTTCAACATGTAGCACTTCTTGTTGTCAAATACAACCTTAAATCCCTTATCACAGATTTGGGAGACTGAAAGCAAGTTGTTCTGTAGTTGTTGAACGTAGTTGACCTTATAAACTTCACTTTCTTGTTTCCCACTTCGCCTTGTGCTGTGATGTATCCTCCTTTGTTCCCAACAAATGAAACATGTTCCCCTTTAATTTGTCTGACATTGAAAAGGAGAGACGAACTCCCTGTCATGTGCCTGGACGCCCCACTATCAATAATCCAGGTATTTGTGATAGCACTGTACCGGACACCCTGCACATACAAAGGAAATGATTAGTTTAGGTTTGGAACCCAAGCCTTAACTGGCTTGGGTGACCCGGAGGAATCACACATCACAAACTCAACCCATTGTCCTTTAGAGGATGAGGGCATATGTTTCTTCTTATTGTTCTCACTATCAGACTCTTTGCTTGATTTTTCTTTCCATAAGCTAGTCTTGTGTAAGGCCTATTTGTGGTAAACAGACACCTGACTTATGGTTTGAACTTTAGGTTCACTAACATTCTTAGGTGGAGTGTTAGATCTTGTTTTAGAAGAACTTGGTTTTGCATCAAAAAGTTCAATTTTCTTTTTGGGCATCTGATAATAAGGACAATTAGGAGAAATATGTCCTCGTTTTCCACAATTATAGCAAGATCTCCCTTCTACAGAATGAGGAACACTTTTGTGTGATGTTGAGTTTAGTGAAGGTGTGAGGTGTTTCTGGTTTGGTTTTGTCACTACTCTTTAAGATGTTTCATCCTATTAACTAACTAAACTGTTTTAACATTTTGAACCTCTTTAACTTGCACTTTGGTTGGACTTTGATGATTAATACATTTGTGGTTAACTGGTTTAGTCAGTTTGTGTTCTGAAATGGACGTTGGTGAACCTGACTGCAGGACCGTTTAAGGGCTTTAACACAATTACAACACAACAACACAATGAGGAGATTAACTAAACTTTAATCAAACAGTGAACTGGATTAACCAAGGTGATACAAAGAACACAAGTAAAGTAAAGAGACAGAACAAGAGAGTTTGGGTTTCAAGGAGGCAGTATATTGCTTTCTCAAGTTCTTTTACAAGTGTTACAAAGCATAAAGAAAGATACAAGAACTTGAAATACTTATACTACAACCTACAGCCGGCTATACTTTGAAAGCCAGCTGGATACAATTGACTAGACACTAACAAAATCAATTGTAGGATCAAAAGGCATATCTGCCTTTTGACCTTGTGACTATGACATGCCATAGCTCACATCCTTATACATTACAAAAAGGATAAAGTACATAAAGTGGAAAGTTACAGACTCAAGACCTCAATGTACAGTTACCAAAAGCATGGACCTTTTCACCAACTCATGTAAGTTGGTAACTTTACAGAGATGCAGCGGAAAAGGTGCTTTATGGAACAGTACATCAGAGAAAGCATGTATACTAAAAGTCTTCGGAAGAAATCTGTCTTCATAGATTGAAGCTTCGGAAGACTTTGTCTCTGAGGCTTCGGAAGACTTCATGTTTGGCTTCAGAAGATATTGGTCTTGGCTTCGGAAGATTTTACACTTAGAGTATTTTCTAATGCATTGTGTAAAACTTCCGAAGCATTCTTCACTTCAGTACTTAGTGCATGCTGCAGAGACACTTTGGATGTTTTGGGTTGCATCAGACTTAAGGAATCCTTACAAACTCCCCCTAGGCTGATGCTACCAAAACACTTAGAAGATCTTCAGATGTTGGTAGTCTTTAGTACAATCAAGACCATTCCTTTCTTCATTAGATGGTCAGGATCATCAAGACTCTCATAGTATCTTCTCATCTCAAAGAGATCATGCAGAGGTAAGTTGATTATGTCTTGCCAAGAGTAGACATTCTCAACACCTTGATCTCTGATAACATGCCATCTTTCTGGATTAGTAGAGTAAGTCAAGGACAAGATGGGTGTCTCAGTTGTTAGAGGAGCCACTTGCATAGGAGTTGATTGGGCTGCCTCATCATGCACTTCCTCAGGTTGATCTGATTCAGCCTGAGGTGCAGAGGTAGATGACTTAGGCTTCTTCTTCTTAGTCTTTGGTTTAGAAGCCATTCTCTTCTTCCTCTTAGATGACTTTAACTGAGAAGGCTGGTCTGCAGCACCATGTTGATCATCAGTGTCTTTCTCAGTTGGGTGTTCCTCCCTCACAGGTTCAGAAGGAGAGGGAGTTTGACCCTGCCTTGGATCAGAAGATGAAGCTTGCTGAGGCTCAGCTGGAGGTTCTGGTTGAGGTGTCTAAGGTTGTTCAAACTTGACCTCTACTTCAGGTGGGACTTGACTTGGAAGAGAGTGCAAGTCAATCAGTTCTCCACTCTTAATCTTCTGCTTGATCACCCTTATATGCTCATCCATAGTGGATAGAGACATGGGGCCAAGTCTCCTTCCGGAGAATCCATATAGCTTCAAGAAGCTCATCATTCTTTGTCTGTCAGCAGACTTCTTTGCATTCTTTTGAATGATGTCTCTTGACTTTGCAGCTTCTTCCCTTAGCTTCCTTTTGGTTGTCTTTCTTTCTTTGACTAGCTCAAGCTCAAGTTGCTTTAGATACTCAAACTCAATGAAGTCATAGGACAGGGGAAGAAGTGCATCTGACTAATAGAAGCCTGTGGCACTCAGGTAGTTGATCATCTTGATCCTATCTTCTTCTTTATCTACCTGAGGTTCTTGTGGAGCCACATCTTCCTGTGCAGGACTTTCTTGAACTGGAGAGAGAGTGGGAGCATGCTTGTAAAGTCTTTTCTGTCTCTTCTCCTCTTTGAATTGGAGAAGTAACCTTGCATCCTCTTTCTCCTTCATCTCTCTTGACACTTCCATGTCAGCCAGTTCATTTAACTCTTCTAAGGGGAGGGAGATGATTTCATCAATATCATAGTTCCTGGTCTGTAAGTAGGTAATCCTGACTGCCCTTAACTCATCATCTTGTGTATTTGGTCTGGGGGCAGCCCTGATTGCAGCTTGCATGAAGCTAGATGACCAAGTAGAACTTTCTCCCCTTAGCCTCCTTTTCCTCTCTCTCTCTTCCTCCTCAATTTCCTCAGGAGTCATTATCTTTTCCCTTTGTCACCAACAGACCTTTGTGACTCAGGGTGGATTGAGGCTTGGCCTTCATTGCTTGGTGTAGCTTCCATGCTCTGGCCAGAGAGAGGCTGAGAAACACCTTCACCAGCAGGTGTCTCAGAGGGAGTTTGGACCTCTGCAGCAGTTGTTGATGATGAGACAAGGGTCTCAGGTTCTGCCACTGGGCCTTCAGTCAAGGTTTCCCCTGTGAAACTAATCTTAGGGTCCACCTCAACATCCAGTTGACCGATGACATTACCTGATTGCCTAAGTCTCCTTCTTAGAGAGAACTCTGCAAGGATCCTGTCTTGGATTCTTTGAGCCAGCCTGTCAGCTTGTCTTGAATTGCTTGGATTGACAAGTGGCATGTTGACTAAATCCAAACTTTCATAGAAGTTCAGGCTTTGGAAATTAAAAACTTCTTGTTGACCTTGAACTCTGTGAAGTATAAGGGCTCTTCTGTCATCATCATACCTCCACCTTATGATGTAGTTGCCAGTTCCTTGTGGTGGAGATGAGACAGCCCTTGGTATACCTTCCTCAAAGAGACTCCTGATGATTGAGTCTATAGAGTCCACATTAATGTGAACTTGAGGAAGTTGCTGAGAATGCACAACAGCAAGTGAGGATGGTGAGTCCTCTATGTCCATTCTCTGTGAAGAACTCCCAGGTTCTGTGGTTGTAATAACTTTCTCCCCCTTTTTGGTAGCATCACCCACTTGCATAGGTGAGCTGGAGGATAAGTCAATCACTTCCACAGGTTCTTGTGTTCCTGGTTGAGCTCTCCTTAAAGGTCTCCCAGCTAGTTTTTCCTTTAGATATGAAATCTGAAGTTGCTGATCATTGACCCTGTTATGTAAGGTAGTCACCTGATATTCCAAGTGACTAACCTTAGAGACTAAATAGGAGCATGTTTTTGACAATTTCTGCACCTTTAGTCTCAAATTCCCCTCATCTTCATCAGAAGAATCGTTGGGGGATGAGATGATTGGACCAAAGTCCTCTCTCTCACCACCAGCTTGAGGTTCTTGGCTGCTGGTTTTCCTCTGCTCACTGGCAGCCTCAGTTGAGATGCCAGTGGGCTGAGTTGCCATGGTTGAGGTCATTAAGATGTAATCACTTTCAAAAGTGAGAGCCTCTTCCATATGGACATCCTGAACATGTTCAGAAGTGTCCACCTCAGTAATAGGTGACTGATGTGGGATAGACTGAGGAGAGTCAGAGGTACTCATCTCTCTTTGAGTAGGGGAAGAGAAGAGAGACTCATGGTACTCACTAAATCCTAAGTCTTCATCAGTATAGAAGGATAGGTTGGGAATTGGTTGGTTGAGATCTAAAGGCTGGGGATGGTAGCTGTCCCCTGAAGGTTGTTCACTTGAGTGTTGAGACTAAGAGTGAAGGCTTAAGGCTGTTGGGCTAGTGAGCTCATCAGGGTGAGCATGAGGAACCTCAGCCCTGATAGGTGAAGAAATGGGAGTGGTTTGCTCCTCAGGAGAAGTGGGAGCTCTAGTGTCCACTTCTTCCTGTAAGGTTGAGTATATGGGGGCCTGCACAGACTCAATAGCCTGAGCAGGGGTTCGTTTTGATTTTCTTTGGTAGGTGAGGGTGATTTCTGGCCTTTTTAGTGGTAAGGATAAAAGAGGTGTGGGTTCAACACTAGCTTGTGTTGCTAGGTTGTCACCTTGAGCAATAAGCTCTAACATTTTTGGGACTATGGCAGTTTCTACCCCTGAGAAGCCTACAGTTGGCTTCTTCATTATTTTAAAGATGACGGGCTTCATCTGTCCCAATTTAAGAATATTACTTGTTTCCCTAAACTGTGAGCCCAGTTCACAGTTGAGAATGTGTTGAACATATCTAGGAAACATGTAATACTCTAAGGAGTCTAAGTTTGCAAGTAAATTAGTATAAACAAATTGTGAATACCTGAACTTGAGCCCCTGAACCATTCCATGAACTATAAAGGAGAGATCCTCAGGAATCTGGTCACATCCACCATGCTTGTTTGATAAGCTGTGGATAACCACATGGAGCAGGTATTTCCACTGGGATGAGACCTTCCCTTTCCTGAAGGTCTGTACAGAGAAATCTCCTTCATAGCCCATCTGCTCAAAGGAATGATTAACAGCTTCCTTTGGAAAGGACACCTCACCTTCTTCATCATCTAACTGCAAATGTTGGTTAATGATGGCCGGAGTGATGAAGATTGTCCTCCCTTGCACTGTGGCAGACAGTGCCTTCTCCCCATCCATAATGACCACCATAGTCACTATCTGTATAGGCATACAGATTGAAATTAGGATTCTTTGGATACCATAGACAAAGTGTTGAAGCACCTTTGAGGTATCTTAAGATCCTTTTCACAGTGATTAAGTGAGACATCTTAGGGTTGGCTTGATATCTTGCACAAATACATGTAGCAAACATGATATCAGGCCTGCTAGCTGTAAGATACATAAGAGACCCAATCATAGCCCTGTATAAGTGTTCATCTACACACTCCCCCTCAAGATCAGGTCCAAGGGATCAATTAGTCATATTGAACCTCTTGAGTATGTCTTGAACATACTTTGACTGACTTATGAAGATGCCATCTTCAACCTGCTTCACTTGAATTCCCAGAAAGAAATTGAGTTCTCCCATTGAACTCATTTCAAATCTGTCTTTCATCAGCTTTTCAAAGTCTTTGCAGAGCTTTGGATTAGTTGAACCAAAGATGATGTCATCTACATATATATGAACTAGCAATAAGTCATTTCCCTATCCTTTGATGAAGAGAGTCCCATCTATAGTACCTCTTCTGTATCCATGTTTACAGAGATACTCAGATAGTGTCTCATACCACTTTCTGGGTGCCTGTTGCACCCTATAAAGAGCTTTGTCAAGCTTGCAGACATAATCAGGATGATCAGGATCTACAAAACCAGGTGGCTGTTTGACATAAACCTCTTCATCAATCACTCCATATAAGAAAGCACACTTTACATCAAGTTGATAGACTTTGAAGTTCTTGGATGCAGCAAATGCCAGGAATATCCTAACAGCTTCTAGTCTTGCTACCGGAACAAAGACATCAGTGTAGTCAATCCCTTCTTCTTGTGTGTATCCTTGAACAACTAGTCTTGCCTTGTTCTTGATGATGATTCCTCTATCATCCTTCTTATTCCTAAAAACCCATTTGGTTCCAATGATAGTCTTCCCATGAGGAAGAGGACAAAGGTTCCAAACTTTCTGCCTTTTGAATTGAAGCAGCTCTTGTTGCATAGCTTCAACCCAACTTCCATCCTTTAGAGCTTCATCAACTTTCTTTTGCTCTATCTGAGATAAGAAACAAGAGTGAAGACAAACATTTGCTTCATGGGTTTGTCCTCTTGTTCTTACCCCTGTGACAACATCTCCAATGATGTTTGTGGTGGGGTGAGACTTGTGGATCCTTAGCTAAGGGATCACAGCAAGTTGTTGAGAAAGATCCAAATTTGAGAAATTTAGATCTGGCCTGGAAGATTCACCCTCCACATTATCACACTTATCAAGATTAACTTGATCCAATGAGTGTGTGACATCATTGATGTTGTCATCTATGGTATGGTTATTAGCATCAAGAAATTCCTAATCACTATCACCATCACCATTGTTGTCTTCTACAATTGAGGTGTCTTTATCTAGTTGAGAAGCCTCTGAGCTGGAATTTGAAGGCATACCAGATGTATCAGCTGAATTTGTCATTGTTGTGCTGATAGAAACCTCATTTGCTGAAGTAGTTCCAACTGGAGCTGAAGATGTATAAGTTGAAGATCTTCCTAGCTCAAATCTTGGATCAGGATCACCTGTATTTAAGTTTTCTGCAGATCCTGAAACATGCTCACAAGATTTGTTAAAACAGTTGGTAACTAAATCAAGATCAAACAGCCAATCCAGACCAGAACCAGCCACACAGTGTGTGTGCTCATTGAAAGTCACATTTGCTGACTCCTCAACAATTCTAGTTCTGAGATTGTATACTCTATAAGCTTTAGCTTGGGAAGAGTATCCAATGAAGTGTCCATCATCTGATTTCTCAGCAAACTTGGCAATTTGATCTTTGGTATTCAAGATGGTGCAGGGACATCCAAATGACCTGAGAAAACCAATGAAAGGTTTCCTCTTGTGCCAAAGTTCATAAGGAGTCTTAACATGTGTCTTAACTACTAAAACTCTGTTTTGCACATAGCAAGCAGTATTAACTGCCTCTGCCCAGAAGGTGATGGGCAGTTTAGAGTCAGACAACATAGTTCTTGCAGCTTCAATAAGTGTCCTGTTTCTCCTCTCAGCAACTCCGTTTTGCTGAGGAGTCCTGGGAGCACTATATTGTCTTGTAATACCTTTTTCATCACAAAATGTATCAAGGATTTGGTTCTTGAATTCTGTTCCTTGATCACATCTTATGGTTTTGACCTTGTGATCACATTGATTCTTAACTTTTAAGATGAAATTCTTTAGAATCTCAGGGGTTTCATCCTTAGTTCTAAGGAAGAAGACCCAAGTGAATCTTGTAAAATCATCTATGATCACTAAACAGTAAGAGGTCCTTCCTAAACTCATTACACTGGTGGGGCCAAAGAGATCCATATGTAACAAGTGTAGGGGAGTTGTGATGGAGTTCTTTTCCTTAGGCTTGTGAGATACCTTGTGTTGCTTCCCTTTCAGGCATGCAACACAATGATCATCACTTGTAAACTCTTTCTTTGGCATTCCAGTTACCAGATCATGTTTAATTAACTTATTCATGTTCTTAAAGTTTACATGGCACATTCTTTTATGCCATAGGAAAGACTCATCACTATTTGCTTTAGATAGAAAGCATGAAACTTCACCAGAAGGAGAAGTTTCTTGCAAATCCATCTTGTACATGTTCCCTTTCCTGGGGGCTCTGAGCAGGATGTGCTCATGAGGAATGACCACTCCAGGTTTGAGAACAATGCACTCATGCTCAGTAAAGAGCATGTTATGACTCTGATCACAAAATTGGGATACACTCAGAAGATTGTACCCAAGCTCCTTGACAAAGTTTACCTTCTCAATGCTGAACTTACCATTTGTGACCTTGCCCCTTCCAGAAATGTAACCACCTTCATCTCCTCCAAAAGCAACTGGTCCTCCATCAATTCTCTCAAAACTATGGAGTAGAGACCTATTGCCTCTCATGTGCCTGGAACAGCCACTGTCAATTATCCAGACATTTCTGTTTGTCTTGAGCTGTTCCTGCACAAAGAAGATGATTAGTTACATTTAGAAACCCAAGCCTTACTTGTCTTGGGCTCATTAAGTGTAATAGAAGGTAATACAACAGTAATAGATCCTATGGTTGTACTATGGGGATCTTCAGCTGTTGTTGATGGAGAAACTTCAGTCATTTGGTCTTTCTTAGACTTCCACACCACCTTTGGAGTCTTGGACTTGACCTTCAAAACCTTAGAAGCTTTTGGGACTTCACAAGTTTTGATGACTGGACCTTCGGAAGAGTCTACAGTTACTGCAGACTTCAGTGCTTCGGAAGAACTCCTTTCTTCCGAGACCAATTTTACTTCCGAAGGTAATTTTCCATTTACCTTCTTCTTTGATTTGGAGCTTCCGAAGGAAACAAACTTTCCTTCCGAAGCTTGAGACTTCTTGAAATTCTTTGAAGTCTTTGTATTGGTCATGTGGATAGTACTTTTAGGATTGTATGGGCAATCCTTAGCAATGTGAGAAGTACTTTCACACATGATACATAACATTTTCTTCTTCAAAGGAGTCTCCTTTTGAGAATAAGACTGGCTTTGGTCACATCCCTTCTCCACCTTCATCTTGGTAGATGCTGAGACAGTTCTTTTGGGCTGTGAACTGTTCTTGGATGTTGATGGTCCAGGCTGTGCAGCAGTGGTACACAGCAGCTCAGTCTTCTTCTTTGCACTGAGATGATTTGAACAAGAACCAGGACTCTTAGTTGAGGAGTCTTGGTTGATGTCTTCAGTCCTTACTACTTTGAAACCTGCAGAGATAAAAACTTGTTTCTGCTTAGCATCAAAAGTAGCTTTGATTTCTTGAGCCTTCTTTGCTTTCCTCTTGCTCTTCCTAATCAAGTTCTTTCTCTTGGACTTGGTCATCACAGTTGATTTCTTCTCCTCAGAAGGATAGTGGCCCTTGGAAGAATCCTCTTCTTCACTCTTCTCAGAGGAATTCTTCACTATCACTTCTTCATCATCCTCACTTATAGGATCTATGAGAGGAAGCTCATCTTCACAAGTTCCACACCTAGGAGATCTTACAGACAAGATTGTGTGTGGAGGAGCTATCTCATTTGATCCCAGTCCCTGTCTATTTTGATAACAGACTTTGTTGTGCAGGGATGAGGATATCATGTTCTTGAAGGTCTCTTCTTCAAGAACACTCTTTTCTGCCTTGGCTTTGCTGATCACAAGCTCAGCCTGGCACTCAGTCAACTTAGTTATGAGATCTTGATCTGAGTTCTAAAATCTGTATGTTCATGTTTTAGTACTGAAATGGTTTTCTCCAAGTCCTCTATCTTTAACTTGTAATCATTTTCAGACTTTCTAAAATCAGATTTTAATATGTTTAATGACTCAAGATCAGATCGCATCCCTAAGTTGTAGGACCTGTATCTATTTACTTTAGCAATGCATTCAGGAGTACAGAGATGTACCAATACCTTGGCTTCATCATGATCAGCCATCAGTGCTTGGTTTGGAGAAGCATCTTCCACCTGAAAGCTCCAGTCAAAGCCTCCCTCTTCAACAGCAACAGCAGCATGTTGCTTTGGCTTCTCAGTCTGAGGGGCTTTGTCAGTGTAGTTTGGTCTGGGTTGTGTTTGGCCCCCATTTGCTTTAGGTGCCTTACACTCCCTAGCAAAGTGTCCCATAAGGTTACAGTTGTAACACTTAACTTTGCTTTTATCCAGCCCAAACTTACCACTGGTAGCATTGCTTGGAAATCTTCTTCCTGTTCTCTTGTAGAACTTCTTGGCTCTGTGAGTGAGGAGAGCCATTTGCTGAACTATCTCCATGTATTCCAGGTCATCTGGATGGATACAGTCCAGGTCTTCAAGAGTGAAGAGATAATTCCCTCAGCTTTCATCAGTAGACACAAAGGATTGAGAAGAACTTGTCTCTTGGAATGGGCTTCCTTGAGTAAAGTTCTCCCTTGGTGTCTCCGGGAAGGTGATGAAAGGACCCTTTGTGAGTTGTCAGGGTAGCATATGAGATGATGTTGGGGTTCTATGCTGTCCCTTACAACCACATGAAGGGCTGAACCTATTTGATTGTTGGAGTTGCCAGATGAACCTTGCATGTTCATCTCCATCTGGTATCCACTGAGAATCCCATACAACTCTGTCAGAGTAAGAGTTTTAAGGTTCTCAGTCCTCTTGATCACCACACAGTAGTGTGTCCATGCCTAGGAAGTGAGGACATGAACTTCTTACAATGTCCCTGTTCTCAAGAGGAACTCCTCCATCCACTAGGGTATCCACAATCTCAACATACCTGAAGTATTGTTGAGTCATGGTTTCACCTGCTTTGAAGGTGAACTTTTCAAACTGCTGCTTCAGAAGATCTTTCTTGTTCTCCTTGGCTTCAGAGGAGCCTTCATACATCAGCTTCAGTGCATCCCACAGCTGTTTAGCTGTTTTGCACTTCTTAAAACCTCTGTATACAGAATTTGGGAGAGCAGTCTGAAGCGCAGTCATGGCCTTCCTATCAATCTATACTCTTTTTCTATCTTCACCTGAGTAGTTGACCACATCTTTTGGAATCATACCAGCACCAGTAGCAGAGGGGGTGCTGGGTATGAAAGGTCCATTCTCAACAGATTCCCACATTCTTGAATCAAGAGACCTGATGAAGCCTTCCATCCTCATGCACCAGGTGTCAAAATCATCAAGAGTGATCAGTGGGGATTTGTCATGTTCCAGTATCCATATCAGCTTTGAGATGGAAGCAATTAAAAAGTTTAGTTTTTGGTGTGTGAGGGATCTTAAGATGGTGAGATCTTATAACAAGAGCCTGCAAAGTCTGGATACAATTGCAGGACCGTTTAAGGGCTTTAACACAATTACAACACAACAACACAATGAGGAGATTAACTAAACTTTAATCAAACAGTGAACTGGGTTAACCAAAGTGATACAAAGAACACAAGTAAAGCAAGAGACAGAACAAGAGAGTATGGGTTTCAAGAGGCAGTATATTGCTTTCTCAAGTTCTTTTACAAGTGTTACAAAGCATAAGGAAAGATACAAGAACTTGAAATACTTATACTACAACCTACAGCCGGCTATACTTTGAAAGCCAGCTGGATACAATTGACTAGACACTAACAAAATCAATTGTAGGATCAAAAGGCATATCTGCCTTTTGACCTTGTGACTATGACATGCCATAGCTCACATCCTTATACATTACAAAAAGGATAAAGTACATAAAGTGGAAAGTTACAGACTCAAGACCTCAATGTACAGTTACCAAAAGCATGGACCTTTTCACCAACTCATGTAAGTTGGTGACTTTACAGAGATGCAGCGGAAAAGGTGCTTTATGGAACAGTACATCAGATAAAGCATGTGTACTAAAAGTCTTCGGAAGAAATCTGTCTTCATAGGTTGAAGCTTCGGAAGACTTTGTCTCTGAAGCTTCGGAAGACTTCATGTTTGGCTTCGGAAGATATTGGTCTTGGCTTCGGAAGATTTTACACTTAGAGTATTTTCTAATGCATTGTGTAAAACTTCCGAAGCATTCTTCACTTCAGTACTTAGTGCATGTTGCTGAGACACTTAGGATGTTTTGGGTTGCATCAGACTTAGGAATCCTTACAAACTCCCCCTAGGCTGATGCTACCAAAACACTTAGAAGATCTTCAAATGTTGGTAGTCTTCAGTACAATCAGGACCATTCCTTTCTTCATTAGATGGTCAGGATCATCAAGACTCTCATAGTATCTTCTCATCTCAAAGAGATCATGCAGAGGTAAGTTGATTATGTCTTGCCATGAGTAGACATTCTCAACACCTTGATCTCTGATAACATCCATCTTTCTGGATTGGTAGAGTAAGTCCAGGACAAGATGGGTGTCTCAGTTGTTAGAGGAGCCACTTGAATAGGAGTTGATTGGGCTGCCTCATCATGCACTTCCTCAGGTTGATCTGATTCAGCCTGAGGTGCAGAGGTAGATGACTTTGGCTTCTTCTTCTTAGTCTTTGGTTTAGAAGCCATTCTCTTCTTCCTCTTAGATGACTTTAACTGAGAAGACTGGTCTGCAGCACCATGTTGATCATCAGTGTCTTTCTCAGTTGGGTGTTCCTCCCTCACAGGTTCAGAGAGGAGAGGGAGTTTGACCCTGCCTAGGATCAGAAGATGAAGCTTGCTGAGGCTCAGCTGGAGGTGCTGGTTGAGGTGTCTCTGGTTGTTCAAACTTGACCTCCACTTCAGGTGGGACTTGACTTGGAAGAGAGTGCAAGTCAATAAGTTCTCCACTTTTAATCTTCTGCTTGATCACCCTTATATGCTCATCCATAGTGGATAGAGACATGGGGCCAAGTCTCCTTCCGGAGAATCCATATAGCTTCAAGAAGCTCACCATTCTTTGTCTGTCAGCAGACTTCTTTGCATTCTTTTGAATGATGGCTCTTGACTTTGCAGCTTCTTCCCTTAGCTTCCTTTTGGTTGTTTTTCTTTCTTTGACTAGCTCAAGCTCAAGTTGCTTTAGGTACTCGAACTCAATGAAGTCATAGGACAGGGGAAGAAGTGCATCTGCCTGATAGAAGCCTGTGGCACTCAGGTAGTTGATCATCTTGATCCTATCTTCTTCTTTATCTACCTGAGGTTCTTGTGGAGCCACATCTTCCTGTGCAGGACTTTCTTGAACTGGTGAGAGAGTGGGAGCATGCTTGTAAAGTCTTTTCTGTCTCTTCTCCTCTTTGTGAATTGGAGAAGTAGTCCTTGCATCCTCTTTCTCCTTCATCTCTCTTGACACTTCCATGTCAGCCAGTTCATTTAACTCTTCTAAGGGGAGGGATGATTTCATCAATATCATAGTTCCTGGTCTGTAAGTAGGTAATCCTGACTGCCCTTAACTCATCATCTTGAGTATTTGGTCTGGGGGCAGCCCTGATTGCAGCTTGCATGAAGCTAGATGACCCAGTGGAACTTTCTCCCCTTAGTCTCCTTTTCCTCTCTCTCTCTTCCTCCTCATTTCCTCAGGAGTCATTATCCTTTTCCCTTTGTCACCAACAGACCTTTGTGACTCAGGGTGGATTGAGGCTTGGCCTTCATTGCTTGGAGTAGCTTCCATGCTCTGGCCAGAGAGAGGCTGAGAAACACCTTCACCAGCAGGTGTCTCAGATGGAGTTTGGACCTCTGCAGCAGTTGTTTGATGATGAGACAGGGGTCTCAGGTTCTGCCACTGGGCCTTCAGTCAAGGTTTCCCCTATGAAACTAATCTTAGGGTCCACCTCAACATCCAGTTGACCGATGACATTGCCTGATTGCCTAAGTCTCCTTCTTAGAGAGAACTCTGCAAGGATCCTGTCTTGGATTCTTTGAGCCAGCCTGTCAGCTTGTCTTGAATTGCTTGGATTGACAAGTGGCATGTTGACTAAATCCAGTCTTTCATAGAAGCTCAGGCTTTGGAATTGAAAAACTTCTTGTTGGCCTTGAACTCTGTGAAGTATAAGGGCTCTTCTGTCATCATCATACCTCCACCTTATGATTTAGTTGCCAGTTCCTTGTGGTGGAGATGAGACAGCCCTTGGTATACCTTCCTCAAAGAGACTCCTGATGAGAGAGTCTATAGAGTCCACATTAATGTGAACTTGAGGAAGTTGCTGAGAATGCACAACAGCAAGTGAGGATGGTGAGTCCTCTATGTCCATTTCTCTGAAGAACTCCCAGGTTCTGTGGTTGTAATAACTTTCTCCCCCTTTTTGGTAGCATCACCCACTTGCATAGGTGAGCTGGAGGATAAGTCAATCACTTCCACAGGTTCTTGTGTTCCTGGTTGAGCTCTCCTTAAAGGTCTCCCAGCTAGTTTTTCCTGTAGATATGAAATCTGAAGTTGCTGATCATTGACCCTGTTTTGTAAGGTAGTCACCTGAGATTCCAAGTGACTAACCTTAGAGACTAAATAGGTGCATGTTTTTGACAATTTCTGCACCTTTAGTCTCAAATTCCCCTCATCTTCATCAGAAGAATCATTGGGGGATGAGATGATTGGACCAAAGTCCTCTCTCTCACCACCAGCTTGAGTTTCTTGGCTGCTGGTTTTCCTCTGCTCACTGGCAGCCTCAGTTGAGATGCCAGTGGGCTGAGTTGCCATGGTTGAGGTCTTAATGATGTAATCACTTTCAAAAGTGAGAGCCTCTTCCATATGGACATCCTGAACAGGTTCAGAAGTGTCCACCTCAGTAATAGGTGACTGATGTGGGATAGACTGAGGAGAGTCAGAGGTACTCATCTCTCTTTGAGTAGGGGAGGAGAAGAGAGACTCATGGTACTCACTGAATCCTAAGTCTTCATCAGTATAAAGGATAGGTTGGGAATTGGTTGGTTGAGATCCAAAGGCTGGGGATGGTAGCTGTCCCCTGAAGGTTGTTCACTTGAGTGTTGAGACTCAGAGTGAAGGCTTAAGGCTGTTGGGCTAGTGAGCTCATCAGGGTGAGCTTGAGGAACCTCAGCCCTGATAGGTGAAGTAATGGGAGTGGTTTGCTCCTCAGGAGAAGTGGGAGCTCTAGTGTCCACTTCTTCCTGTAAGGTTGAGTATATGGGGGCCTGCACAGACTCAATAGCCTGAGCAGGGGTTCGTTTGGATTTTCTTTGGTAGGTGAGGGTGATTTCTGGTCTTTTTAGTGGTAAGGACAAAAGAGGTGTGGGTTCAACACTAGCTTGTGTTGCTAGGTTGTCACCTTGAGCAATGAGCTCTAACATTTTTGGGACTAGGGCTGTTTCTACCCCTGAGAAGCCTACAGTTGGCTTCTTCATTATTTTAAAGATGTCGGGCTTCATCTGTCCCAATTTAAGAATATTACTTGTTTCCCTCAACTGTGAGCCCAGTTCACAGTTGAGAATGTGTTGAACATATCTAGGAAACATGTAATACTCTAAGGAGTCTAAGTTTGCAAGTAAATTAGTATAAACAAATTGTGAATACCTGAACTTGACCCCCTGAACCATTCCATGAACTATAAAGGAGAGATCCTCAGGAATCTGGTCCCATCCACCATGCTTGTTTGATAAGCTGTGGATAACCACATGGAGCAGGAATTTCCATTGGGATGAGACCTTCCCTTTCCTGAAGGTCTTTACAGAGAAATCTCCCTCATAGCCCATCTGCTCAAAGGAATGATTAACAGCTTCCTTTGGGAAGGACACCTCACCTTCTTCATCATCCAGCTGCAAATGTTGATTAATGATGGCCGGAGTGATGAAGATTGTCCTCCCTTGCACTGTGGCAGACAGTGCCTTCTCCCCATCCATAATGACCTCTTGGCAGGTCTTCCAGAATTCAAGCAAGTGATCCTCATATAGAGTAGGATCAATGGTCAGGGAGGTGAAATAGTTTGACAGAGTCAAGAATTGGCAAATCTCTGAGAAACTTGCATCTTTCTCAGAGCTTAACAGAGCAACTTGATTATGTTGCCTGTGAAGTTGCATGGAGAAATCTGGGTTGTTTCTGCGGTTAAGGTTGGCCATTTCAGAAGCTTAAGGGTGAAGAAAGGTAGAAAGCAAAGGCGGTTTAGAGAATTAGGTTAGAGGAATAGTAGAATTGAGGAAGATAGTGGAAAGAGGGGGAACCGTTGGGTATTTATGTGAAAAGGGATTTGAACCAAAGTTAATGAAAGAGGATAAACTTTGAAATCCGGAAGTCGGTCCCACCTCTGAAAAGGTAGTTTACTTTTGCTCAAAAAGTAGTTTTCTTGGAATTCGAAAAGCTTCCGAAGGTATTTGTCTTCGGAAGTTTTGATTGAAAAAGCTTCCGAAGCTAAAATGGCTTCGGAAGATTTTCCTGAGAGTCTTGAAAATTTATGCTTCGGAAGAGAAATAAACCCTTGGATGCTTTGTATAAGAATAAACAAAGCTTCCGAAGGTTAATTTTGCTTCGGAAGGAAAAAGTCCTTAAAAATGAATAAGTGTCTGAGATAAGAATTTTAAGCTTCGGAAGATGAATTTGACTTCTTCCGAAGGTAAAATCTCTTAGACAGTTATTTATTTTGAAGACATGTTTTTCTTCCGAAGATAAAATTTTATCTTCCGAAGTATCAGAAAATTTTCAAGAATCTAAGGAAAGTCTTCAAAAAGAATTTTACATCAAAAAAAACATGAGCTTATGAAAGTGATGAACTAGACAACTTAGGACACACATGTTTTAAGAAGAAATAATTAGAATTAGTTTTAAGAAAAAGTCTACTCAAAGTTAATCATCCCAATAGCTGATATCAGATACTTAAATCTCTGTTCATCAAAAGCTTTGTGAACAGATCAGCATATTGTTCATCTGTATGAACTTTGACTAGTTTAATTAATCCCTTTTCATAGTTATCTCTTATTAAATGATACCTGATGTTGATGTGTTTGGTCCTTGAGTGCTGCACAGGGTTCTCAGTGATAGAGATAGCACTATTGTTGTCTATGTGGATAGGAGTCTCTTTGAAGTTAAATCCATAGTCCAGCATCTGATTTTGAATCCAAAGCACTTGAGCACAGCAGCTTGCAGCAGCAATGTATTCAGCCTCAGCAGTTGATGCAGACACACAGGATTGTTTCTTGCATTGCCATGAGACAACCCTTCCACCAAGGAATTGACATCCCCCAGATGTAGACTTTGCAGTCATGTTGCAACCACCATAATCACTATCTGTATAGGCATACAGATTGAAATTAGGATTCTTTGGATACCATAGACCAAGTGTTGAAGCACCTTTGAGGTATCTTAAAATCCTTTTCACAGTGATTAAGTGAGACATCTTAGGGTTGGCTTGATATCTTGCACAAATACATGTAGCAAACATGATATCAGGCCTGCTAGCTGTAAGATACATAAGAGACCCAATCATAGCCCTGTATAAGTGTTCATCTACACACTCCCCCTCAAGATCTGGACCAAGGGAGTGGTTTCTGGCTATGGGTGTCTTAGCAATCTTACAATCAGTCATGTTGAACCTCTTGAGTATGTCTTGAACATACTTTGACTGACTTATGAAGATGCCATCTTCAACCTGCTTCACTTGAATTCCCAGAAAGAAGTTGAGTTCTCCCATTGAACTCATTTCAAATCTGTCTTTCATCAGCTTCTCAAAGTCTTTGCAGAGCTTTGGATTAGTTCAACCAAAGATGATGTCATCTACATATACTTGAACCAGCAATAAGTCATTTCCCTGTCCTTTGATGAAGAGAGTTCCATCTATAGTACCTCTCCTGTATCCATGTTTACAACGATACTCAGATAGTGTCTCATACCACTTCCTGGGTGCTGATGCAGCCCATAAAGAGCTTTGTCAAGCTTGCAGACATAATCAGGATGATCAGGGTCTACAAAACCAGGTTGTTTGACATAAACCTCTTCATCAATCACTCTATATAAGAAAGCACACTTTACATCAAGTTGGTAGACCTTGAAGTTCTTGGATGCAGCAAATGCCAGGAATATCCTAACAGCTTCTAGTCTTGCTACAGTAGCAAAGACATCAATGTAGTCAATCCCTTCTTCTTGTGTGTATCCTTGAACAACTAGTCTTGCCTTGTTCTTGATGATGATTCCTCTATCATCCTTCTTATACCTAAAAACCCATTTGGTTCCAATGGTAGTCTTCCCATGAGGAAGAGGACAAAGGTTCCAAACTTTTTGCCTTTTGAATTGAAGCAGCTCTTGTTGCATAGCTTCAACCCAACTTCCATCCTTTAGAGCTTCATCAATTTTCTTGGGCTCTATCTGAGATAAGAAACAAGTGTGAAGACAAACATTTGCTTCATGGGTTTGTCCTCTTGTTCTTACCCCTGTGACAACATCTCCAATGATGTTTGTGGTGGGGTGAGACTTGTGGATCCTTAGCTGAGGGATCACAGCAAGTTGCTGAGAAAGATCCAAATTTGAGAAATTTAGATCTGGTCTTGAAGATTCACCCTCCACATTATCACACTTATCAAGATTAACTTGATCTAATGAGTGTGTGACATCATTGATGTTGTCATCTATGGTATGGTTATTAGCATCAAGAAATTCCTGATCACTATCACCATCGCCATTGCTGTCTTCTACAATTGAGGTGTCTTTATCTGGTTGAGAGGCCTCTGAGCTGGAATTTGAAGGCATACCAGATGTATCAGCTGAATTTGTCATTGTTGTGCTGATAGAAACCTCATTTGCTGAAGTAGTTCAAACTTTTAAGATGAAATTCTTCAGAATCTCAGGGGTTTCATACTTAGTTCTAAGGAAGAAGACCCAAGTGAATCTTGTAAAATCATCTGTGATCACCAAACAATAAGAGGTCCTTCCTAAACTCATTACACTGGTGGGGCCAAAGAGATCCATATGTAACAAGTGTAGGGGAGTACTGATGGAGTTCTTTTCCTTAGGCTTGTGAGATACCTTGTGTTGCTTCCCTTTCAGGCATGCAACACAATGATCATCACTTGTAAACTCTTTCTTTGGCATTCCAGTTACCAGATCATGTTTAATTAATTTATTCATGTTCTTAAAGTTTACATGGCACATTCTTTTATGCCATAGGAAAGACTCATCACTATTTGCTTTAGATAGAAAGCATGAAACTTCTCCAGAGGGAGATGTTTCTTGCAAATCCATCTTGTACATGTTCCCTTTCCTGGGGGCTCTGAGCAGGATATGCTCATGAGGAATGACCACTCCAGGCTTGAGAACAATGCACTCATGCTCAGTAAAGAGCATGTTATGACTCTGATCACAAAATTGGGATACACTCAGAAGATTGTACCCAAGCTCCTTAACAAAGTTTACCTTCTCAATGCTGAGCTTACCATTTATGACCTTGCCCCTTCCAGAAATGTAACCACCTTCATCTCCTCCAAAAGCAACTAGTCCTCCATCAATTCTCTCAAAATTATAGAGTAGAGACCTATTGCCTGTCATGTGCCTGGAACAGCCACTGTCAATTATCCAGACATTCGTGTTTGTCTTGAGCTGTTCCTGCACAAAGAAAATAAATTAGTTACATTTGGAAACCCAAGCCTTACTTGTCTTGGGCTCATTAAGTGTAATAGAAGGTAATGCAACAGTAATAGATCCTATGGTTGTACTATGGGGATCTTCAGCTGTTGTTGATGGAGAAACCTCAGTCATTTGGTCTTTCTTAGACTTCCAAACCACCTTTGGAGTCTTGGACTTGACCTTCAAGACCTTAGAAGCTTTTGGAACTTCATAAGTTTTGATGACTGAACCTTCGGAAGAATCTACAGTCACTGCAGCAGACTTCAGTGCTTCGGAAAGAACTCCTTTCTTCCGAGACCAACTTTGCTTCCGAAGGTAATTTTCCATTTACCTTCTTCTTTGATCTGGAGCTTCCGAAGGAAACAGACTTTCCTTCCGAAGCTTGAGACTTCTTGAGACTCTTTGAAGTCTTTGTATTGGTCATGTGGATAGTACTTTTAGGATTGTATGGGCAATCCTTAGCAATGTGAGAAGTACTTTCACACATGACACACAACATTTTCTTCTTCAAACAAGTCTCCTTTTGAGAGCAAGACTGGCTTTGGTCACATCCCTTCTCCACCTTCATCTTGGTAGATGTTGAGACAGTTCTTTTGGGCTGTGAACTGTTCTTGGAGCTTGATGGTCCAGGCTGTGTAGCAGTGGTACACAGCAGCTCAGTCTTCTTCTTTACACTGAGATGATTTGAACATGAACCAGGACTCTTAGCTGAGGAGTCTTGGTTGATGTCTTCAGTCCTTACTACTTTGAAACCTGCAGAGATAAAAACTTGTTTCTGCTTAGCATCAAAGGTAGCCTTGATTTCTTGAGCCTTCTTTGCTTTCCTTTTGCTCTTCCTGATCAAGTTCTTTCTCTTGGACTTGGTCATCACAGTTGATTTCTTCTCCTCAGAAGGATAGTGTCCCTTGGAAGAATCCTCTTCTTCACTCTTCTCAGAGGAATTCTTCACTATCACTTCTTCATCATCCTCACTTATAGGATCTATGAAAGGAAGCTCATCTTCACAAGTTCCACACCTAGGAGATCTTACAGACAAGATTGTGTGTGGAGGAGCTATCTCATTTGATCCCAGTCCCTGTCTATTTTGATAACAGACTTTGTTGTGCAGGGATGAGGATATCATGTTCTTGAAGGTCTCTTCTTCAAGAACACTCTTCTCTGCCTTGGCTTTGCTAATCACAAGCTCAGCCTGGCACTCAGTCAACTTAGTTATGAGATCTTGGATCTGAGTTCTAAAATCTGTATGTTCATGCTTTAGTACTGAAATGGTTTTCTCCAAGTCCTCTATCTTTAACTTGTAATCATTTTCAGACTTTCTAAAATCAGATTTTAATATGTTTAATGACTCAAGATCAGATCTCATCTCTAAGTTGTAGGACATGTATCTATTTACTTTAGCAATGCATTCAGGAGTGCAGAGATGTTCCAATACCTTGGCTTCATCATGGTCAGCCATCAGTGCTTGGTTTGGAGAAGCATCTTCCACCTGAAAGCTCCAGTCAAAGCCTCCCTCTTCAACAGCAACAGCAGCATGTTGCTTTGTCTTCTCAGCCTGAGGGGCTTTGTCAGTGTAGTTTGGTCTGGGTTGTGTTTGGCCCCCATTTGCTTTAGGTGCCTTACACTCCCTAGCAAAGTGACCCATAAGGTTACAGTTGTAACACTTAACTTTGCTTTTATCCAGCCCAAACTTTCCACTGGTAGCATTGCTTGGAAATCTTCTTCCTGTCCTCTTGTAGAACTTCTTGGCTCTGTGAGTGAGGAGAGCCATCTACTGAACTATCTCCATGTATTCCAGGTCATCTAGATGGATACAGTCCAGGTCTTCAAGAGTGAAAAGATAATTCCCACAGCTTTCATCAGTAGACACAAAGGCTTGAGAAGAACTTGTCTCTTGGAAAGGGCTTCCTTGAGTAAAGTTCTCCCTTGGTGTCTCCGGGAAGGTGATGAAAGGACCCTTTTGTGAGTTGTCAGGGTAGCATATGAGATGATGTTGGGGTTCTATGCTGTCCCTTTCAACCACATGAAGGGCTGAACCCATTTGATTGTTGGAGTTGCCAGATGAACCTTGCATGTTCATCTCCATCTGGTATCCACTGAGAATCCCATACAACTCTGTAAGAGTAAGAGTTTTAAGGTTCTCAGTCCTCTTGATCACCACACAATAGTGTGTCCATTGCCTAGGAAGTAAGGACATGAACTTCCTTACAATGTCCCTGTTCTCAAGAGGAACTCCTCCATCCACTAGGGTATCCACAATCTCAACATACCTGAAGTATTGTTGGGTCATGGTTTCACCTGCTTTGAAGGTGAAATTTTCAAACTGCTGCTTCAGAAGATCTTTCTTGTTCTCCTTTGCTTCAGAGGAGCCTTCATACATCAGCTTCAGTGCATCCCACAGCTGTTTGACTGTCTTGCACTTCTTAAAACCTCTGTATACAGAGTTTGGGAGAGCAGTCTGAAGAGCAATCATGGCCTTCCTATCAATCTCTACTCTTTTTCTATCTTCATCTGAGTAGTTGGCCACATCTTTAGGAATCATACCAGCACCAGTAGCAGAGGGGGTGCTGGGTATGAAAGGTCCATTCTCAACCGATTCCCACATTCTTGAATCAAGAGACCTGATGAAGCCTTCCATCCTCATGCACCAGGTGTCAAAGTCATCAAGAGTGATCAGTGGGGATTTGTTCATGGTTCCAGTCCCCATATCAGTCTTTGAGATGGAAGCCATTTGAAGAGTTTAGTTTTTGTGTGTATGAGGGATCTTAAGATGGTTAGATCTTATATCAAGAGCCTGGAATGCTCTGATACCAATTGCAGGACCGTTTAAGGGCTTTAACACAATTACAACACAACAACACAATGAGGAGATTTACTAAACTTTAATTAAACAGTGAACTGGGTTAACTAAAGTGATACAAAGAACACAAGTAAAGCAAGAGACAAAACAAGAGAGTATGGGTTTCAAGGAGGCAGTATATTGCTTTCTCAAGTTCTTTTACAAGTGTTACAAAGCATAAAGAAAGATACAAGAACTTGAAATACTTATACTACAACCTACAGCCGGCTATACTTTGAAAGCCAGCTAGATACAATTGACTAGACACTAACAAAATCAATTGTAGGATCAAAAGGCATATCTGCCTTTTGACCTTGTGACTATGACATGCCATAGCTCACATCCTTATACATTACAAAAAGGATAAAGTACATAAAATGGAAAGTTACAGACTCAAGACCTCAATGTACAGTTACCAAAAGCATGGACCTTTTCACCAACTCATGTAAGTTGGTGACTTTACAGAGATGCAGCGGAAAAGGTGCTTTATGGAACAGTACATCAGATAAAGCATGTGTACTAAAAGTCTTCGGAAGAAATCTGTCTTCATAGGTTGAAGCTTCGGAAGACTTTGTCTCTGAAGCTTCGGAAGACTTTATGTTTGGCTTCGGAAGATATTGGTCTTGGCTTTGGAAGATTTTATACTTAGAGTTTTTTCTAATGCATTGTGTAAAACTTCCGAAGCATTCTTCACTTCAGTACTTAGTGCATGTTGCTGAGACACTTAGGATGTTTTGGGTTGCATCAGACTTAAGGAATCCTTACAGCTTTCCCTAAACTTTTCACATTCAGAACACGCATGTTTATTAAATAATTGATCTAAGGAACTTACCTGTGAGGAGTCAGTTGAATCAGCCATCAATGCAGAGGTTGACTCTTCTGTGGTTGGAGTTTCTGAACTTGTTGCTCTGAGCTCTTCCTCAATCACGTGATTTACCACGTTTACAGCTTCTTCTGAATCTGACATAGCTTGCTCAGCTGCAATATCACCTTCACTGGCAGACCCATCATCCAATGCTTCGACACAAGCAATGTTTGATTCTCCAGGAGAGACAAAACGGAAAGACCAGTCTTGTCCTTCATCACCTTGAGCAGTTAGTGCCTTTGTCTCTTTACTTGAAGAACTAGTTCCAACCATGTCTTTGTCTTGACGGTTGAAAGTAGGAAATAGGTTACCATTTCCCGTCTTCTTGGGCTTCACATATTCACGTTTAAAATGCCCCTTTTCACCATTGTTGAAGCACGTGACATTGGTTTTGTTGAAACCAAAATTCGTATCTTTCGTGGCTACAAGATTCTGCCCCGTCTTCTTGACAAACTTTTTAGCTCGTCTAACTGCACTTGCTAGAGCCCACATGATATCCATTCTTTCCAGCTCGTTCTCGTCAAGCTGCTCGTAGTCTTCATCTACAAGATGACAATTTCCGATCTTCCCAGCAACTAAACCATCATACGATTGGACCACTGCTGCTAGAAGATCCATATGCTCCTTTGCAACTTCCATTGTGATATTACCGAGATTCTCGGTCTTCAACTTTGTTGTATTGGCTTCAGGCACTATGTAGTGGGTCCCTGATGACCTTGACGTTTCTGGTCCTGAAGTAGTGGTTTGGGAAGGAGCCGCAGAACTGGACACGAACGCTGTTTGAAGTGGTGCTCCTGAACCGGTTGGAGTGGGAACTGAATTATATAGTGAAGGATTCTGAACGTAAGATCCTTTCTTTGACTTGTACTTCATCCTTATTTCCTCCCCCCTTAACTTCAAGATGAAGTCATTTATGTCCAACGTAGTAAGTATATCGTTTTGTCTCAACTTGGACACAAATGAATCCCATTTCTCAGGCAATCCATCTGCAAAGCTTGAAACTTTATCTTCCATAGACGTCGTTACACCATGAGTGTGTAGCTCACTCATAAGATGGTAGAACATGTCGATAACATCATCTAAGCTCTCGTTTCCTATAGAAGAGAAGTTATCGAACTCCTTCTTGAGAGCCTTAGCCTTCAGTGCCTTTAACGTAGCATTCCCTTCGTATCTCTTCTCCAATGCATCCCACAACTTTTTGGCCTGCTTGTTCTCAGAAAATTGGTGAAAGATGTCTTTCGGGAGTGATTGAGTCAGCAGGGCATAAAATTTCTTCTCAGCATTGTAAAGAATCTTCTAAGCCTTGCTCATTCCACCGAATGTTTACTTTACTCCATTTGCACTTACTGGTACCGTGTAACCAGTCTCTATAGAAGTCTAGAGATTTGGGTCCAATCCATTTAGGTAAATCTCGAACCGTTGTTTCCATTGTGGATAGTCATCCAACGTTATAAGCTTCGACGGTTTATTGTGATTTCCAACCTCATTCTCCAGAAGCAGAAGGTTCTGGATGCGTGAGTCCTTCACGACAATAAACGTTGAAAACTGATCTTCCATTTGTTTTACTTTTGAACTTTGAGAAAAAGACAACTTCAATCGTGCGAATGCACAATGCGTCTGGATCACTCGTGAGAATGAAGAGTGCGAATGAATTTAATCGTGCGATTGGATTCAGTCGTTTGTATGGACAAGGCGAATGGACTAACGACTGAAGTGGTTCAGTCATGCGAATGAAGGATGCGACTGGGGTTTAGTCGTGCGGATGGAGTGTGCGAATGGGTTCAATCATACGAATGAGCTATTCGTGCGACTGAAGGCTGCTGTGTTTGGAAAAATCGAAATTTTGACACTTAGTAACGAATTACAATTTACCCAGAAACCCTAATCCGCCGTATGACAAAAAACTTCAACTTTAATGCCTGGAAACGACCAAAAACACCTGTGGACTCAAAAAGATGACTCTTTTGAGTTAAAACATGAGTTTTGACACAATTCTAATTGAATCAAACGCAAAATCAAGAGCCAAGGCTCTGATGCCACTTGTTAGGACGGTGTACGTACAAAGTACTAACTGATTCTGCGTTTATACCGGATCAAATAGTGCGGAATCCTATTTGATTGGCGATCCATTCAGTGAGAACAATCACCCGATCGATATAAGATTGAAACTAAACGTTATGAACGAATAGAGATCGATCAGAAATGATCTATGAACTTGGACAGGCTGTTTGGGACGTTCTGGACGGCTAGGGTTCTTGTGTTTTCAATTGTTGTGTTTTCCACGAATTAAATGGTATTTATAGGTTAGGGGTTTCCAATCGTACGACTGAACCATTAGCATGGTTCAGTCGTGCGCCTGAATCATGCGATTGAGTCATACGCACGACTGAAGATTCAGTCGTGCGACTGAGTCAATCTTACATCTCATTCGTACGACTGATCCAGTCTCCTGGTTCAGTCGTGCGACTGGTCCATAAGCATGATGTATTCATGCGTATGGTCCATAAGTATGGTCCATTCGCATGAAGACTCATCCAACTAGGTTGACATCCGACTAGGTTGAACACATTTCTCAATCATTATTGACTAACAACTATGCACAACAACCTCAAACCTATATAATATATTCATACATATACATTACACTTCAACACATATAATAATGTGAAATAAATAAACATGAATAAACATCAATCACATATTATATTTCTGAACCGTTTCATTACATATGTGTAAGACATGAAAGACTTTTACATTTAAGCTCATAAACTACGAACATATGCATCTAGAGAAAGGGTAACGTCATCATCTGAGGCAAGTAAAGGTGGTACAAGTACTACATGTATTTCAGATGAAAACTCATCTTCTTTTCTAAATAATCATTCTTTTTTTAAAATAAAAACATACCTAGAGACATGTATGAGACTTACAGTGATGTATATTCTATATTATCTGAATGTGATATGGAAATATACATTGATAAAATCCCTATCTTGTTGCATAATAGACCTAGATTAAAATCACACTGTTTTCAGTGTGGTAAAGTGATCATGTAGTTATGCACTGTCCTGAGCTACATCATAGAAATATTAATAAGAATTCATTTGGAAGTACATTGACTCAATTGGTTATTAATTTCTTTTGTAAGAAGTCAATCTCTCCTAAACCCAAAGTTGTTCAAACTTGGGTTCCTGTTTCACCTGGTTAATTTGTTATTTGACATTTTTGCAGGAGTCATCCACTAAAGTTGTAAACAGTGTATGGCATGTTGATAGTGGATGCTCTAGACACATGACGGGGCTAAAAGATTTATTGACCAATTATCGTATAATCAATGGAGGATATGTCGCATTTGCCGGTGACAAGAAAGGAGGGAAAATGGTTGGCCAAGGGGAGGTTTCCGACGGCTCTCTTACTCTAGAGAAAGTCAACTATGTACCTGAACTTGCTTTTAATCTGTTGAGTGTCTATCAGATTCGTTATAAAGACATTCCGGTCTTATTCAAGTCCAATGATTGTCTTTTTCCGAAAATGGAGATTGATATTCTAGAAGAGATGGTGTTAATGCGGGCTCCAAGAAAGAATGACACATATCTTCTTGACATAGGTTCAAGGGAGTCAACGTCTACCGTCACTTGTCTTTTGTCCAAAGCTTCCACTTTTGAGTCTTTCCTATGGCATCACAGATTGGGCCACGTTAATTTCAAAATATAAACAAATTAGTTAAAACCAATCTTGTTAGGGGGTTACCTTTAAAGGACTTTTCTGTGGTTGAAAAATGTATGGCGTGTGCCAAGGTAAAACAACAAAAGAAACCACATAAACCAAAAGTTGAAAATAGCATATCTAATCTCCTCGAGTTGTTACACACTGATTTGTTTGGCCTAATCAGTGTTAAATCAATTGCTAAAAAATCTTTCTGTCTTGTGATTATAGATGATTTTTCTAGGTATTCCTGGGTGAGATTTCTTGCCCACAAAGGAGAGGCTGCTGAGGAACTACAAAAGTTAATTCTTTCAATTGAGACGATAAGCAAGAGGAAGGTTATGGTGATTAGAAGTGACAATGGTACCGAATTCAGAAGTCAAATCTTCGATTCTTTCTGTGCTGGTAAGGGAATTCTAAGACAGTTCAGTGCTGCGAGAACTCCTCAACAGAATGGTGTTGCTGAAAGAAAGAATCACACCCTCATTGAAGCCGCTCGTATGATGTTGATTGAATCCTCTTTACCCATTATCTTTTGGGCAGAGGCGGTGAATTGTGCTTCATATGTTCTGAACAGGGTGTTGATCGTCAAAGACAAAATGAAGACTCCTTATGAACTTTTTCATAGGAGAAAGCCTTTGATTGACTTCTTTCGATCATTTGGTTGCTCGTGCACTTTACTAAATACCCAGGCACAAAAGATGAAATTCGGTGTTGTGTCTGATGAATGTTACTTCGTCGGCTATTCTTCTTCTTAGAAAGCTTATCGGGTGTATAACAAGAGAACCCGTATTGTGCAAGAATCTAGTTCCTCCGATGTTCGATCTGAACCAGCATGATTCTTTGACTCCGATATGGTGTTTAACTCTTTTAATCTTCCAGTTTTCGATGATGATGCGTCTTTCTCCAATGTTCAAACAAACATCATTCCTCCAGCTCCATTACCTGTCATTCCTCAAGCCCCTCACAATACATCAGCAAATGATGCTACATTTGTTGACATTGCATCTTCCTCATCATCATTTGACATTTCACCTTCACCTATTTCTGCATCTCTTCCCACATCACCTACATCTACCTTACCGTCTTCTTCACCTTCATCTACCCATCAGTTAACCATCTTCAGATACCCTACCCATAACTACTGATTTCAAAACTTTGAAAGATCATCCCCATGATAACGTTATTGGATCTATCACTGATGGAGTTTGGACGCAGAGTCAATCTGGTTTGATTGATATATGTCTATTCTCTTGTTTTATATCCCAAATTTTACCGAAGAATGTTCACGCAGCTCTTCAGGATTCTTGCTGGGTTGAATCGATGAAATTAGAGCTGCAGTAGTTTAGGAAGCTCAAGGTGTGGACCCTGGTTGATCTTCCACCGAACAAATGCCCAATAGGCACGGAATGGGTGTTCAAGAACAAACCCGATGACCGTGGTATTGTGGTAAGAAATAAGTTAAGATTGGTGGTTCAGGGCTTTGCACAAGAGAAAGGGATAGACTACATGGAAGTCTTTGCTCCTGTAGCCCGTCTTGAAGCCATTCGGATCTTTCTGGCTCATGCCACCCACAAGCATTTCAAAGTCTATCAGAAGGATGTCAAATGTGCATTTCTTTATGGAGACATTGATGAGGAGACATACGTGTTTCAACAACCAGGTTTTGAGGATCCTGAATTTCTTGACAAAATTTACAAGCTTGATAAGTCCCTTTATGTTCTTCATTAGGCACCTCGGATCTGGTATGAGACTTTAGCACAATATCTCTTAAGCAATGGTTTTTCTCGTGGCACCATTGATATGATGTTGTTCAAGAAGGAAGTGGATGGTGAGATGTTGATTGTACAAGTCTATGTAGATGATATTATTTTTGGCTCCACCAATCCAAAATTGTGTCGGGAGTTTGTGGAGGTTATGCGTAGTCGCTTTGAAATGAGCATGATGGGGGAGATGTGCTTTTTCATTGGGTTGCAGGTTGAACAAAAGCCAGAGGGAATGCTCATTCATCAGGAGAAGTATATTAAAGAAATTTTGAAGAAATTCAAGATGGATGATGCTTCTCCTGAACTGACTCCATTTGCTGCTCAAAAATGCCTCAATCCTGACAAGAACAGAAATCTATTGATGCTCATCTCTACAGATCCATGATTGCTTCCCTTATGTATCTTACAGCAAGTCGTCCTGATATCACCTATGTTGTTGGATATTGTGCTCGATACCAATCTGCCTCGAAAGAGTCTCATGAAAAGGCTGTAAAACGAATCTTTCGTTATCTTAAAGGCCCTTCTCGTATAGGGCTTTGGTATCCTTATGGTGGGAATTTTGACTTACATGCTTATTCTGATAGTGATTCTAATGGCTGCAGGTTAAACAGAAAGTCGATTACTGGAGGCTGTCAGTACTTAGGAAATTGTCTGGTATCATGACAGAGCAAGAAACAGACCACTGTTTCTCTCTCTACGGGGGAAGCATAATACATTGCTACTTCAAGCTGTTGTTCACAAGTACTCTGGATACAACACCAGATGATTGACTACGGGATCAACCATACACCGTTGTTCTTTGACTACGAAGAAGCTATTGGCATTGCCAAGAATCGTATTCATCATTCCTAAACCAAGCACATCGAGACACAGATTCATGCAATCCGTGATGCTCAGGACAAGGGTTTTATATTGATATTATTCCCATTGACACTAAAAATCAAAAAGCAGATCTTTTCACTAAAACATTTGATAAATCTCGTTTTTATGAATTGATCTCTATGTTAGGATTAATATCATTTTAAAACCCATTTTCCTTCAATCTATCTCATGTACATATTGTTTATACTTCGTTTGTTATTCTCTTTCTTTTCGTTTTTCTGCTCGCTCCATAGTCCTTCATCATTTTACATATATATAAAAAAATGAATGATCTATCTATATGATTAAGAAATTTCTCCATCTTCCTGATTCATAAAAATTTCGGGGGAGAATAATAAATGTTTCTTTTTTCTTGTTTTCTTTTGCAGAATTCTCCTAAATAAAATTGGCTGCCTGGATGATGTGAAGGAGGTCAACAGTGTTGTGTTGGATATGCTTGATAGGTTCAGCCAGAAAGCAAAGTACACAGTAATCTTGTGGCTTAACTAACAGAATAAGAATCTTGATGACTCGAATAATCCTCTTGACATTTTTGGCCTTCACAAAGTTTCAAGTCCTTGTTCAAAAAGGGTTGAGAATGTGAGATCTCTGCGTTGAGTTATTCTTATTTGAGGTATACTTGCTTCTAAATCACACCCATCCTATCTCAGAAGATATATGCTTACTCATCTTTGTATCTAAGAAGCTCCTTGTTGTATTCTTTCTCGTGCTTATCTCCTCTGCTATGTGTGAACATTGACCTGGAGTCATGATCTCCTTTGCTGTACGATAGTACTGACCTGGAGCTCTCATCGGCATGATTTGATGATCTTCTCTGTTATACGTAAGTATAGACCTGAAGCTCTCATATGTCAGAATCAATTGATCAACTCCTCTGTTACGTAAGTATAGACCTGGAGCTCTCATCATTTGATGCCTATAAGGACTATGCTTCTTTTGAAAAAGGATCTTAGTTGCTTTTTAAAGAATTAGTCAAGCAGAGCATGTCATTTGTTCAATATATCATGAGGACAGGATAAGTTTCTTTGTCAAATGTCTGTGGGGACTGAGTCATTCAAAGTTTTATTTAAAAGAACCAAAGCATGATAACAGTAGTTGCGGTGCACTTGTTGAAACGAAGAAGGCATGGACTTAGAGGGATAAGTATATCAGCAATCCCGCCAGAGTTTGACTCTCCAGAATATCTTTTCACCTTCTCGTTCATATCTATTTTCTTTTGTTTAATTTTGTTTAAAATACATGAAGTGTGGTGAGGTCTTGTTGGAAAAAAATTTTATGATTTCTTTTATTTTGTTTACTTTTTTTAATTCCTTTCTAAATAATTTTACTTTATTTTATTATAAAAGAAATTTAAATATTTAATTTTTTAAGTTTCCAGCGAAATTATACTTTCGCTGGTAGCTTCGCAGGGTGAAATTATAGCTTCGCCGGCTCTTTCGCACGTCACAAGGTCAGTTTCGACCAGAGTATACGGGCGAAATTATAGTTTCGCTGCCTGCGAAACTATGTCCTATATAACTCAGTTTGCGAAATTATCTTCTCATTTTCGCATTATCGTAGTTTTTATGTTAGAAAGAGTCTCCCGTGACCTTATTTTACGAATATGAGATTTTGTACTTGTGGTTCTCGATTGACTCTTGATTTATCTTCGCAAGTGAGTTTCGAACTCAGGACTGTAGTTTGATCTAGGTTTAAATGCTTCATTGTGGGTTTATTTGATTGAGACTCTTCGGTACCTTCGCAGTTCTTACTGCGAAAGTAAAGATAGTCCAGCGAAACTGAACGAAAGTTCAAAGGTTTTTCTCTGAAACTGTACAGCCATGCTGTCCCGGGCAAACTTAACAGTTTCGCTGATCATATTTCAGTTTCGCTGAGCTGAATCTATAGTTTCGGCCTGTCGAATCTATTGCATGTCTTGCCGAAACTACTTCATAATAGCTGCCGAAATTACATTTTCGCTTGCCGAAACTTATATTTCGACTAGAGAAACTCTAATTTCGCCTAGCGAATTTAAATTGATTTTTATTCTTTTTAATTATTTTTCTTTAATATTCATTTTAATATATCTTTCTAATGCGTTTCATCTGCTTTTCAAATAAAATGACTAATTTAAAGTTTGATGAGAGGAATAACATCATGGCCATCTTGGATGATACACATCCCAAAGCTGCAGGGTTCAGAGATTGCATCCGATGGCTTCAGAGATCTCGTATCGCCTATTCGATCTCTCATTCTACTACTATATATGATATACACATTAGAGATTTTTGGCGTACAATTGAGTATGACACCAGAGCCAATCCTCAGAGGATTGTGGCAAGAGTGCTGGAGAATGATCTGACTATTACTATTAAGATTATCTCGAGGGTGTTGAGACTCGATGAGGATACTGGAGAGGAGGTCATGCTGCGGGACCGGTGAAGGGTGTGCACTTACAACACAACAACACAACGAGAGTTGCTTAGAACACTTAACAAATTAAATAGGAAACTGGTTAACTTGTTAATGAAAGATGCTAAGAACACACGTAAATATAAGACAGAACAAGATGGCAAACAACACAAGTAGTTGGTTTTCAAGAATGTTGTATATTGCTTCTCAAGTTCTATTACAAATGTTACAAAGCATACGATTGAAAGTTACAAGTACTTGAGATACTTTATACTACATCCTACAGCCGGCCATACTTTGAAGGCCAGCTGGATACAATTGACTAGACAACTACAAAATCAAATGTAGAGTCAAAAGGTAGATTTGCCTTTTGACTAGTGACTATGACATGCCATAGCTCACATCCTAATATATTACAAAAAGGATAAAAGTACATAAAGCAGAAAGCATGGACTCAAGAACGTAATGTACAGTTACCAAAAGCATAGACCTTTTCACCAACTCATGTAAGTTGGTGACTTTACAGAGTAGCAGCGGAAAGGTGGTCCAGCTTTATGGTAAAGTACATCAGATAAAGGCATATCTCTAAAAGTCTTCGGAAGAAATTTGTCTTCACTCTTTGGATTCGGAAGACTTTGTCTTTCAAGCTTTGGAAGACTTCAGTTTGGCTTCAGAAGATGTTGGTCTTGGCTTCGGAAGATTTTACACTTAAAATATTTCTAGTGCATGGTGTAAAACTTCCGAAGCATTTCTACTTCTGTTCTTCAGTGCATGTATGCAGAGAGACTTTGTATGTTTTGGCTGCATCAGACTTATAGAAATCCTTACAAACTCCCCCTAGGCTGATGCTACCAAAACATTTAGAAGATCTTCAGATGTTGGTGGTCTTCAGGATGATAATGACCATACCCTTCTTCATCGGATGGTCAGGATCACTCAGACCCTCATAATATCTTCTCATCTCAAAGAGATCATGCAGAGGTAAGTTGATTATGTCTTGCCATGTATAGACTTTCTCAACACCTTGATTTCTAATCACATGCCCTCTCTTTGGATTAGTAGTGAAGGTCCAGGATAAGATGGGTCTCTCAGCTGCAAGAGGAGCCACTTGAATTGGAGTTGATTGGGCTGCCTTTTCATGCACTTCCTCAGGTTGATCTGACTTAGCCTGAGGTGTAGAGGTGGATGATTCAGGCTTCTACTTCTTTGACTTTGGTTTAAAAGCCATCATCTTCTTCCTTTTAGAAGACTTCAACTGAGAAGACTGGTCTGCAGCAGCTTGTTGATCATCTTTATCTTTCTCAGTTGGGTGTTCCTCCCTCACAGGTTCAGAAGGAGAGGGAGTTTGACCCTGCTGTGGATTAGAAGATGAAGCTTGCTGAGGCTCCGCAGGAGGTCCAGGTTGTGTTGTATCAGGTTGTTCAACCTTAACCTCTACTTTAGGTGGGATTTGACTTGAAGGGGAGTGTAAGTCAATCAGCTCTCCACTCTTGATCTTCTGCTTGATTACCCTGATATGCTCATCCATTGTGGATAGAGACATAAGGCCAAGTCTCCTTCCGGAGAATCCATACAGCTTCAAGAAGCTTATCGTCCTTTGTCTGTCAGCAGACTTCTTCATACTCTTTAGGATGATGGCTCTTGACTTTGCAGCATATTCCCTCATCTCTTTCTTTGTTGCCTTTTGTTCTTTGAGCACTTGAAGTTCAAACTGTTTGAGATACTCAAACTCAATGTACTCAAAGGACAAGGGAAGAAGTGCAGATGCCTGGTAGAGACGTGTGGCACTCAGATAGTTTGATCATGTTTTGCCTATCTGTTTCCTTGTCTACTTGAGGTTCTTGTGTAGCTTCCATATCCTCTTGCACAGGGCTTTCTTGAACTGGAGAGAGAGTTGGAGCATGCTTGTATAACCTTTTCTGTCTCTTCTCCTCTTTGAATTGGAGAAGTAACCTTGCATCCTCTGCTTCCTTCATCTCTCTTGACACTTCCATGTCAGCCAGTTCATTTAATTGCTTTACGGGGAGAGATATAATCTCATCTATGTGTAAGGATTCCTATAAGTCTGATGCAGCCAAAACATCCAAAGTCTCTCTGCAAGCATGCACTAAAGAACAGAAGTAGAAATGCTTCGGAAGTTTTACACCATGCACTAGAAATATTCTAAGTGTGAAATCTTCCGAAGCCAAGACCAACATCTTCCGAAGCCAAAAGTGAAGTCTTCCGAAGCTTCAAAGACAATGTCTTCTGAAGCCAAAGAGTGAAGACAAATTTCTTCCGAAGACTTTTAGAGATATGCATTTATCTGATGTACTTTACCATAAATCTGGACCACCTTTCAGCTGCAACTCTGTAAAGTCACCAACTTACATGAGTTGGTGAAAGCTCCATGCTTTTGGTAACTGTATATCGAGGTCTTGAGTCCATGCTTTCTACATTATGTACTTTTATCCTTTTTGTACTATATTAGGATGTTAGCTATGGCATGTCATAGTCACATGTCAAAAGGCAGATGTGCCTTTTGACTCTACATTTGATTGTGTGGTTGTCTAGTCAATTGTATCCAGCTGGCCTTCAAAGTATGGTCGACTGTAGGATGTAGTATAAAGTGTCTCAAGTACTTGTAACTTTGTATCGATGCTTTGTAACTTTAATAGAACTTGAGAAGCAATATACAACATTCTTGAAAACCAAATACTTGTGTTGTTTGCAATATTGTTCTGTCTCACATTTACTTGTGTTCTTAGCATCTTTCATTAACAAGTTAACTAGTTCCCTATTTGATCTGTTAAGTGTTCTAATCAACTCTTCTTATTGTGCTGTTGTGTTGTAAGTGCATACCCTTCACCGGTCCTGCATTTGGTATCATAGCATTTCAGTCTCTTGACATAAGATCTCACCATCTTAAGATCCATCACACACACACACAAATACTTAACAACTCAAATGGCAGCTATAACCAAAGCTGATATGGAAACTGGAACTATGACAAAGTCTCCACTGATCACTCCTGAAGACTTTGATACTTAGTCTTGGAGCTAGAGAGGCTGTTGCAACCAAAACTAAGTCACTTAGAAGATTTTGAGTACAACATACAAAGGACTTCCGAAGCTAAGTATGGAACTTCCGAAGGAAGAAGGAGCTCTTCCGAAGTTTAAGTGTAAAATACACTTCCGAAGGAAAACTCCAACTTCCGAAGACAAAGAAGCTACTTCCAAAGATCAAGACTTAGAGACAAAGATCTGAAGTCAACTTCCGAAGTATAAAGAAGTCCTCAAAGCCTCGGAAGCATAGAAGCATCTTCCGAACTATAAGTGGCTTCGGAAGAACTTGTTCTTCCGAAGCCAAATAACCTTCGGAAGACACTTCTATTATCCAGTAGACATAAGTATGGTCTGTCCTGACACTCCTCCGCTGCAAATCTCTGAGATACTGCATGGCGTTTTCTCAAAAGCTATGTAGTTGACCATATACTTTAATCTACTGTTTACCTTTTTATGTTAAGTACAGTTGCCATCTTTAGTTGGTGACAAAAGGTAAGTCATGGACATGTCATGACTACCATATCTTAGATAATACTTTATCTAAGATACCTTAACTATAGCATTGTAGTATATGCTTTAGTCGTAGGTTTCCAGCTGGTATCAAGTATAACCGGCTGTAGGATCTAGTATATATAGTTTCTCATTGTAACTCTTGTTTCATGCTTGTAAGTGTTTGTAATCTTGAGTTGAGAAGTATATATACAAGTACCTTGAAAATATATTCCTGCTTGTTCCTTTGATTACTTATTATATTATTATCAACTCTTGTTAAAGGCATTGCTTCATCTTATTTGAGTGTTACTATAAGCGAGTTTGAGAGAATCACAAGTGTTTAAGTGACAAAACCCGATCCTGCAATTGGTATCAGAGCTTTTTAGGCTCTTGATTCTGAGATCTTATCATCCTAATCAACCAGTTTTTCACTCCTCCTTATACCTCACTCAAAAATGGCCCTCATCAAATCTGACGTTGAGATGGGAACGATGACCAAAGCTCCCATCATCGACCCTGAAAACATCAGGTCTTGGAGCAGAATAATGGAAGGCTTCATCAGATACCAGGATAGCAAGATGTGGCAATCCATCGTTAATGGCCCGTATAAGCCAAAAGTTGCTGGTGGAAACGGTGCCATGATCGAGAAGGCCGTTGAAGACTATTCCGATGAAGACAGGAAGAAGCTTGACATAGACAGCAATGCTATGACTGTTCTTATGACTGCAATCCCAAAGTCCATCATGGTGGGGTTTGAGCATTGTAAGTCTGCTAAAGAACTCTTTGATGATCTTGCTCAAATGTACTCAAGCTCGAATGATTCAAAGAAGGACTCACTGAAGCAGCAGTTTGAGAACTTCACCTATGTCGCTGGAGAAACTTTTAGCCAGCAATATTTCAGGTATATGGATCTTATCTCTTCCCTTCAATCTGTGGGAATCACTCAAGAACTTAGAGACCTTACTAGAAAGTTTATGAGTGCTCTACCTAATGAGTGGACATTCTACTGTGTCTCCATCAAGAGAACATAGAATTTGAATACACTCACCATGACCGAACTCTATGGGATCCTTGATGGATACCGTTTGGAAATGGAAAGCAAGAAGGGTCACCAAGCAAGCAGACCCTTGAGCCTTCCTGCTAGCAACGCTTTAATGGTTGCTGAAGGCTCAGGCATCTCCCATCTCAGAAGTACCTGACCTACACCCAGCAGCCATCTTGTTCATCTGGGCCTTACATCACATTTCATGAGACTCCAAGGTCTCATCAAGCTCAGCAAAGCTCCTTTCAGGAGGGATGTGCATTTGTCTCAGGGAGTGGACACTCCAATGATCATCAATTCTGCTTTGATGATCTTGAGTGCTTTAGCCCGGATGACATAAAGTATGTGGACATAGTCCAACAAATAACTCTTCTAACCTACAGAGCGAAGAAGTTCTTTAAGAGAAGTGGAAGGCAATTCCCTCAAAACCCAATCACCAGCAAGTTTGGGTTTGACAAAAGCAAGGCTAAATGTTACAACTGTAACCAACTTGGCCATTTTGCAAGGGAATGCAAGGCTCCCAAGTCCAACCCGAGAACCTCACAGGCCTCCACACATCCTTCTACACCAAAGCCCAACGGAAAGTCAACTGAAACAGCAGCAATGGCTCAAGAAGTTGACTGGAGCTTCATGGTTCAAGATGTGACTCCTGCTCAAGCACTCATGGCAGGAACATATGAAAACAAGGTATATGAATATCTCTGTTCCCCTGCTTGTATTGCTAAGGTTAAACTTTATCAGGACTACAATATGGAAATTAAATCTGAGATTGAGTCTTTAATGTTTTAAAATCTGACTTTAAAAGGGCTGAATCTGACTACCAAAAGAAATTGAGGAGTTAGAGAAAACTGTGTCACTCTTAAAACATGAACACACCAACTACAAGACTCAAATCAAGGATTTAATATCCAAATTGACTGAGGCTCAAGCCCAGCTTGTCACTGCTGAGGCTCAAGCCAGGAAGTATGCTATTTCCGAGCAAACTTCCAACCCATAGTTGCATCATCCTCTCACTCCAAACTTTGTTATCAAACAAAAGTGGGTTGGGAACCAATGGAATTGCTCAACCACACTCTTATGAGTCTGTAAGACAACCAAGGTGTGGTACTGAAGAGCAAGAGGTTCCATCTATTGACCCACATTCTCAAGAGTCAAAGAGTGATGCAACTATGGAGACCATGACCATCACAGGAAGGAACAGGTAATTATGCCCTCCCCAACCAATGATGATCAAACCCTGACCATCAAAGCCAGAAGAAGCAGGGCTAAAGCAGCCAGAAAAACTGCCAAGAAGGTGGCTGAATCCAAACTGAAGATAGACCCAAAGCAAAAGGGTGTATTCATATCAGCTGGATTCCAGGTGGTTGGGCCTTCTGGTTCAGGAAAAGAGTACAGTACCAGTACTCCTATCCTACCAAAGGATCAGAAGTTAAAGGTAAAGGTTGCTGATAAGGAGAAAAGAACAAGAAACGCAACCCTCTCATTCCCAGAAAGTTAACATTGCATGCATAATGTGTGGTCTGCAAAACCACATGGCTAAAGATTGTTACTACAATCCTGCTAGCACACATTATGCAAATAATGTTAAAAGAGAAGAAGTCAGGGAAGGTTTCACATTTTGACCATATCAAATGGTTCAAGTGATGAAAAAGGGAAAGCTTGTTTCCGAAGCAAGGCTTCTCTCGGAAGAAAACTCTTCTTCCGAAAGGAAAAAGCTTCGGAAGTTAAAGCTGCAAAGACTCACAAAAGAGTCCCCTTGAAACCATCCCAGAAGAAGACTGCTTTCGGAAGAAAAGGTGGTGAAGGTCTCTTCCGAAAAGAAAGAAGCTTCGGAAGAATGCCAAGCTACAAAAGCTTCAACAAGCTCATCTTCTATGATCAACAAGGGATGGAATGGAAGATCAAGGAAGATGTTGTAGCCCAAACCTCTTCTTCAAAGACATCATTTGAACCCCCATGCATAAATTTTTGGTTCAATCATGTCACTCTCATTGGAAGAACCCAAGACCAACAAGGCTTGGGTTTCCAATCAAAACTAATTATCTCACCTTATGTGCAGGGACATCCATATGACAAGAATAACAACATTTGGATTGTAGATAGTGGATGCTCCAGGCACATGACAGGGAACAGATCTCTCTCTCTCAACAATTTCAACTATATGATGGAGGTCCTGTCCAGTTTGGAGGTGAGCCGGAGGATATATTTCTTGCAGAGGAAGTATATCCAATGGAAAGTTAAAAGTTGACAAGTTAATTTTGTCAAACAGCTTGAACACAATCTGTTAAATGTTTCTCAATTCTGTGATCAAAAACATCAAATGCTTTTCACAGAACATGAGTGCATCATCCTCAAACCTGGGATGACAATTCCTCAGGAATTGCTGCTTCTTAGATCTCCCAGGAGAAGGGATATGTACAAGTTTGATATGAACAATGCTTCCCCAATGGGAGAAGTATCATGCTTTCTTTCCAAAGCTGATGGTGATGAGTCAACACTATGGCATAAACGAATGTGTCATGTCAATTTTAGACAATGAATAAATTGGCTAAAAATAACTTGGTACAATGGTTTTGCCTAAAAAGGAATTTTTCTGTAAAGATAACTGTGTTGCTTGCCTGAAAGGGAAACAATACAGGTCTTCTCATAATCCAAAGTTGTTAACTCTATCACCACTCCATTACACTTATTGCACATGGATCTATTTGGTCCCAAAGTATAATGAGCATTAGAAGGAAATCATATTGCCTTGTGGTAGTTTGATGATTTTACTAGATTTCATGGGTATTCTTTTTAAGAAACTAAAGATGAAACTGCTGAAACTTTAAAATCTTTTATTCTTAAAATAGAAAATCAAGTTGATCACAAGGTCAAAATAATTAGAAGTGATCAAGGGATTGAGTTTAAGAACTTTGTTCTTGACTTATTTTAACTCAAAAGGGATTGCCAGACAATACAGTGCTCCTAGAACTCCTCAACAAAATGGTGTTGCTGAGAGGAGAAATAGGACACTTATTGAGGCTGCTCGGACTATGTTAGCTGATTCAAAGCTGCCTCTAACATTCTGGAAAGACCCCTTATGAGTTATGGAACAAGAGGCCACCGTTCATTGGCTTTCTAAGGTCCTTTGGCAGCAGGTGTACCATACTTAACACAAAAGACAATTTGGCAAAATTTACTGAAAAGTCAGATGATGCTATCTTTGTTGGATATTCCTCCTATTCTAAAGCATACAGGGTTTATAATATTAAAAACCAACAATTTGAGGAATCCTCCAACATTGTAGTTAATGAGCACACTCCTTGTGTTAGGGGGAATGGCCCTGATCATATCTTTGATTTAGAATTGTTTCCAAACTATTCTAAACCATCTTGTGAGAATGTTTCAGCTGGAACAGGTGCTCAAAGCAATTCTGATGAAGATCAACTGTTTGAGCTTCCCAGACCTACTCCAAGTTCTCCAAGAACTACAACAAATCAAGTTCCTATTATTGAAAGATCTAACAGCATAACCATTTCAAGAAATAGTGGAACTTCAACAAGGGATTCACCTAATGATTTTCAAATCTCCTCAGGTGATCCTGCACAACACCAAGCTGATAGAAGCAACATTTTGAAGGAACAGGCAACTGTTAATGATGCTTCACAACAAAGAAATGATGATGTTTCTCTATCATTCAATCAGTCCTCATTGAATGAGATTGAAACAACAGCTGGACCAAGTATTCAAGCTCCTAAGCAAAATATGTCCAACTTGGACCTATCTTTGCAACTGGAGGTGATTCCAAGACTCAGAATTCACAATACTCATCCAGCTAACAATATCATAGGGGAAGTCTCTGAGGGTGTGAGAACAAGAGGACAAACTCATAATGGGAATGTCTGCTTGTACTCATGCTTCTTATCCCAAATGGAACCCAAGAAGGTGGAAGATGCCTTGAAAGATAGTAGCTGGGTTGAATCAATGCAAGAGGAGCTGCTTCAATTCAAAAGACAAAAGGTTTGGAACCTATGTCCGCTACCATCTGGTCAAGTACCTATAGGCACCAAATGGGTATTCAGGAACAAAAGAGATGATAGAGGCTTGATTATCAAGAACAAGGCAAGACTGGTGGTTCAAGGATACACTCAAGAGGAAGGAATCGATTATACTGATGTCTTTGCACCTGTTGCAAGACTTGAGGCAGTTAGGATCTTCCTTGCTTATGCTGCATCCAAGAATTTCACTTTCTACCAGCTTGATGTCAAGTGTGTATTTCTATATGGGGATATAGATAGGGAAGTCTATGTATGCCAGCCTCCAAGATTTGAAGACCCACAGCATCCAAACTATTTATGCAAATTGGATAAAGCTCTATATGGGCTGCACCAAGCACCTAGGCTGTGGTATGAGACATTGTCTCAATTTCTCCTGAAGAATGGTTATACAAGAGGTACAATTGATAAGACTCGCTTCATTAGAAAGTCTGGGAAAGACATTTTGCTTGTTCAAGTCTATGTTGATGACATCATATTTGGCTCCTCAATGACCAAATGTGCAAAGACTTTGAGAGCATTATGAAGAAGAAGTTCGAGATGAGTTCCATGGGGAAAATGGACTTTTTCTTGAGAATTCAAGTAAAGCAACTGAAGGAAGGGTTTTTCATCAATCAATCTAAGTATGTCAATGATATCTTAGAGAGATTTGATATGAAGGATTGTAAAGCAGCAAAGACACCCATACCCAGAACCCATGATTTATGCCCTGATTCTGAGGGGGAGGATACTGATCAACATCAGTATAGAGCAATCATTGGTTCTCTGATGTATCTCACAGCAAGTAGACCTGATATCATGTTTGCAACTTGCATCTGTGCAAGATATCAGGCTGCTCCAAAGGTGTCTCACCTAATTGCTGTCAAGAGAATCCTCAGATACCTAAAGGAGCACCTAAGTTAGGTCTCTGGTATCCAAGAAATAGTGATTTTAATCTCTATGGTTACTCTGATAATGATTATGGTGGCTGCAATATCAACAAGAAATCAACATCAGGTGGATGTCAATTTCTTGGTGGAAGGATCATCTCATGGCAATGCAAAAAGCAATCCTGTGTCTCTACATAAACTGTTGAAGCTGAATACATTGCTGCTGCAAGTTGCTGTGCTCAGCTGCTGTGGATTCAAAACCGATGATTGACTATGGTTCAACTTCATGAGCACTCCTATCCACATTGACAACAACAGTGCTATATCCATTACTGAAAATCCAATGCACTCTAAGACAAAGCACATTGATATCAGGTATCATTTCATTAGAGATATTCATGAGAAAAATCTTATCAAACTAATCAAAGTTGATTCAAATGAACAATATGTTGATTTGTTCACCAAAGCATTTGATGAACAGAGATTTAAATATCTCATTACAGCTATTGGGATGATAAACATTGATTAGTTAATCTCAATTGAAAACCTTTTTAATGTGTAAAGTCTTATGTTAAAACAATCTAAGCCCTGTTACAAAAGATCTTTTCTTAAATTTATCTAAGTATAAGTTCTTCCGAAGAGAAATTAACCCTCGGAAGATATTTTGCATATCTTCCGAAGCAAATTTCTCACAGAAAAATTTTCTTCTCGGAAGAGTGTTAAGTCTCGGAAGAAGCGATTGAGTTCAACTCAGATCTACTTCCGAAGCACTTAACACACTCCATCTGAATGCAACATATACTCTCGGAAGTAAGCAATTTACCTTCGGAAGTAAATTTGCCTTCGGAAAACATTACCTTGAAAATACTTTTACTTCCTTATTACTTATACTCGGAAGAAAGATTTTACTGTGTAACGGAAATCTTTTGGGCCCCACACTGTAAAAAGTAAAGATTTTGTTAATGATGTCGGATTATTTAAATGGTCTAACCTTACCGCCCATGTCACATCATCCACTGAACCCTCACATCATCTTATCCAAACCACCCTTTAAACCGCCATTTCACCCATTTAAATACTTCGGTTAATCACTTACACTCTTTTTACCCAATTCACTGCCCTAAAAGCTTTCTTCTTCTCCAATTTACCTTACTCAAACTATTCTACTGTTATCTTTCTCAAATGGCCTTAAACCCTCAGCACAACCAGGTCGCACTCCTTGACTCTTCAAGGGATGATGACTTCTCTGATATCATTTCTTTCCTAGCCCAATCTTCATACTACACTGCCTTGACCGTAAACCCTACCATCTACTCCAACCAAATGTCCGAATTTTGGGCAAATGGTCGGATTGAAACCCTAAACGGGGTTCGTGCTATCAGGTCAAGCATTTGTGGCCAAGAGTTGGTCATCACTGAACAGATCATCAGGGAGCATCTCGAGCTCCATGATGAGGCGCTCCGACGGAATTCCCCAAATCAGAGTTAGATAGTTCTTATCTCCAAATGGGATACGGTGGAGATGTAAGCAGGTCAACGGTCTACAAATTCAACTTCTCCTACAAGTGGAAGTTCCTGCTGCATGTGGTTCTTCACTGTCTATCTAACAAATCGGGGGATGGGATCAAATCCCTTATGAACTCGGGTGCTTAGTTCACGGGTTGGTACAAAGCCTCCGCTTCAACTATTCAAGGTTTGTGCTGACTAACCTTATGGGAAATCTGCAAAGGGACACATTCTTTATGTATCCCAGATTTCTCCAGCACATAATCAACTGCGAGCTGGATCAGGGTAAGCTTGTCTGTGCAGCTGCTCTGTCTGCTCCCCAAATGAGGCCGACCATCTTCAAGATCTTGAAGAGAGTGTCTACCAACTACACTGGAAGAGATACCGCACTACTTCCAGGTATGATTGAGCCAATGGCTCCTGGTGACATCCCTGTTCACCCCACAGGTGATGAACCCACACCAGCAACTACCCTCACCATCCCAAATCTACCTTCTCCACCCATTACTGTCACCTACCAGAGACGTACCAAACGAACCCTTGTTCAATCTACTCTGGTTGAACAAGCCCCTCCTCTTCAAACCAAAAAGGCTAGAGTGGAACAAAGGGCTCCCACTCAGCCAGAGGTCCACCCATCCTTCACTATTGACCTCAATATGGGTCTTGAGTCTCCTCAGTCTCAGACCCATGAGCCCAAAACCCCAGCTGATAGCCCTCAGGGTGAGTCTCTATACTCCCCTGAGCAGCCACAAAGGGACAGCTCAATGCCTTTTGACATTGATCAAAGTCCCGGGTCCTTAGGTCTTCACTCCTTTTCTTTCACTGACCTATTGACCGGAGCTGGTGAAGAGATTATGTCTCTTAAAGGCGATGAAGTTGATCCACTACACCCTCTCAAGGATCAACAGAGCCCCCTTATCTCTAGCCCACACCAGCAAAGCCCTACTGAGGTGAGTCCCACTGATGTGGAGGGGACTCATGTAGATTCAGCTGCCACTACTGAAGGAGCCTCAATGGATCCTCAGGACAGTGGTAACGACAGTCAGACTGAATCTACGGCAACCATGCCCTTTGATGCCTCTGAAAGAGACATCATTGTGCAAGGGAAACCAGGGTGCCAAGAAACCACATCTGGTGGTGAGGATGAACATACCAGGTATGTTACCTCATCTCCCCGTGATTCTTCAAAAGAAGATGAGGGAAGTATGCAACTCACCATTCAAGACCTACTTTCTAAAGTCTCAAACCTTGAATCAAAGGTTAAGACTTTAGAGGATAGGTCTGCCACTCAGCAACTTGAGATTGAAACTCTCAAGGCCAAACTAGCTGAGAAACAGATTGAGAGATCTGTTAGGCATGTACCAGTTCAGGTCTCCTTGACCTCTTCCTCTAGCTCATCTAGCTCTCAAGATGATGCTACCAAAAAGGGGGAGAGTGTTGAGAGACAAAGCCAAGACAGGAAACCCAAGGTCAAGCTCTTACTTCTTTGAGCTCAAGATATCCAATGCAACAAGCTGCCATCTTCCCTGAGCCTCCTCCAGTTGTCTTTCAAGTGGATCAAAGGATGCTCCAGGATCTAAATAGGTTCTTCAACAAGTTCCTTTTAGAATCCCTCATAGAACAGCCTAGTCCAGATATGTCTGTGATTTACTTTGGAGCTCAAGAGCTTCAGAGGTTGAATGCACCTCCTACCACTGTTGAGGAAGTTGGTCAACCTAAGGCCCAAGTGGAACCTGAGATTAATTTCGAAGGGGAAACTAGGACTGATGGCCCAGCAACTGAAACAGTTGGGACAGAAGGTGTATTTTCACAGACTTCCGAAGCACAATTCAAAGCCTCGGAAGAACAAGCTCAAACTTCCGAAGCTGAGATTGCTGCTGCGGAAGGACTATTTTCTCTTTCCGATGATCTAATAGTCACAGATGCAATTCTGGAACTTGCATCTGAGGTTAATAGGGAGGACTTTCTCAGCCAACCATTGGCTCTAACATCTGCATTGACTCCAGCTCCTACCTCTACCACCCAACCTGGATCTTCTATCCAAGAACCCCCAAAGTCTAGCACTTCCGAAGACATAAAAGGCAAGAGGAAGATGACTTCGGAAGAGCTTCAGGAAGAAGAAAGGTTGGAGAAGCTCAAAGGAAAGGTAGACTACCAACTGGGAAACTGTTAGCTGCAAGTACCAAAGCAGCTGCAGCCAACCAGGAGGCAGTCAACAATCGAAGAAGGGTAGAGGTAATAGATAGACTTGTCAGTCTAGGGGCTGCTTCGGAAGATGTACTCCTGCTACCATTAGAGGAGCTGATAGAGCTTGAAAAGGCAACCTTGCTGCAAAACAGCAAAAAGAAGAGGCTGCAAGGTTGGCCTTAGAAGAAGAAAGGCAGAGAAAGAAAGAGAAGCTGATCTGCAGCTCAGGAGAGAAAGGATCACTTTCCTACTCTCCAGAGGATTCTCTCAAGAGGAGTTGTCTCCACACAATAGTGATACGATCTTATGGCTCTTCACAAAGAGCAAGATCAAATGGAGAAGGAGAGAAAGAGAGCTGCAAGGGAGAAGCTGGTGGAGAAGAAGAAGAAGAAAAGAAAGGCTGGACTGTCTGCCGCCAAGAAGATAGGTGAGAAAGCTTGGATGAAAATTATCTTAAAGCTCATGGCTTCTCTGGCAGGCAGGTGGGTCCAATGTCTGAGAAGACTCTCCAACGACATGTCAGTGACATCAAGGCTGACATTCGTGCGGGAGAAGAAAGAGATGTATAGAAGGGGACAGGGGATGACCTTCAAAGCACCTCTCAACCCAAAATCCAAACCCACCTCAACCTGAACCTATACCCTTTCCCTTCCCAATCAAAACTGAACCTGAACCTTTCACCCCTGAACCTACACCATCACACCTACCAACCTCTTCACCTCAACCACCTAAACTACCCATCATCCAACCCAAAACCTTAGCCAGAACCCAAACTCCTAAACCTACCCAACAACCAATCAAACCATCCCCTCAGCCTTCCAAACATCTCTCTATGGAGGAATTCAAGGCGATCAAAACTAAGCTCATCAACTGTACAACTCTGAGCGACATCTCCTGTGAGGAGGATTCAGTCAACTTGACTTATGTTGATGGATCCTCAAGTTCCCTCACAAGAGATGAGTTTCTTGATCTGCCAGAGGAACTTTGGACCAAGCTGCAAAACTCCTTGGCCTCAATTCAGATACATTGAATGAAGAAGAAAGAAGCTGAGGAGAAGCTGGTGACTCTGCTGGATACAAGAAAAGAGATAGGGTACCAAGACAACCTCTTGTACCCAGAAAGAAGATAATCCAGTGGAGGTTCGAAGACTCTTCTCACAACTTTGTTGTTGAGAGAGAGAATGGAGAGCTTAACAGGCTGAATGCCTCATCTCTGCTACACTTAAGCAGGTTTGACATTGCTGAGTTAGCAGAGAAACCATTCTCCAACCCTTCAAACTCCGATGTAGCTGCCCACATCAGAAATCATCTAGGCAGCCTTCATATGGCCGAGCTTACTGCTAGAAGCAAGGTCGAAGAGGAGTTGAAACTGAGAGAGGAGGAGGAAAGGAAAGGATCAGCAACCAAAGGCAAAGCCTTTCTTCAAATGGTTGAAGGTCCTGAACTTGAGACCATAGTTAGATGGGAGTATGACTATAACTCCCGTCAACTAACTCTCTTCAGGGGTCACAACAAAGGTACATGTCATTCAAGTGATAGACTGGGATCTCCTATCCACGAATGACTTGTACACTTCTCAGCACTACTTCCGGGAAGAACAGAGAGACAGACAAATATCTTTTGTCCCTGGTGCTGAAAGCTTTGAGAACAGAATAAGTGAAGTTTTGGTAGCATCAGCCTAGGGGGATTTGTTGGATCTAGGAGGCTGTTGCATACCAAACTAAGTCCCTTAGAAGATTTGAGTACAACATACAAGGCTTTCCGCCAGTGTAGAACTTCCGAAGGAAGAAGAGACTCTTCCGAAGTCTAAGTGTAAAAATACACTTCCTAAGGAAACTCCAACATTACCAAGAAGGTTTAAAACCGATTTTAAAGGCTGAAAAATATGTTCTTTAAGTGACCAACAGTTTAAACAAACCATAATCCAAAGGGATCTTTAATATGTGAATGACAAGCTTGAACATCTATTAAACTACATAAAATCACAGCATAGAGAGCTGCGAAAACTACCTTTTCGCAGCAAAGTAACGACCAAAAGAGGAGAATGAGATGCAAGAAACTCGGCCTAGGCTCCAAGGAAGGACCCCCTCAAGTTAGTATACCCCAAGCACTATACACACAAACACCTTAGTTGCTAGGATTGAACACCAAAACCGAAGGGAGACTCTTCTGAAAATTTCCAGCCGAGTTCTTCTTCAAACCAAAGCAAGAAAACCCTTTTCTTGTGTGTTCTTTTGCATGTGAGAGAGAGAGAGGAGATGGAGTGAGTGAATGTGTAAAAATTAGTCTTTCCAAGACAAAATAGAAGCAAAACCAAAGGCCCTAGGGCGGCCGAATGGTTTGAATCATTTGGGGTTTTCCCCCCCAAAACCAATTTAATATATGACACATTAACAAAGTCATATTAGGGTGTTTTTTAATAAACCTTTTATTAAAGTAACACTTACACACTTCACTTATGTTTGATGTTATTTAAACAACTTAAATAACATTACAAACCAACATCAATAACAAAATATCCATATAAATTGTTTAATCTCATATGCAACTTATTTAGAAAACCCATTTTTCTAAATTTGGTGTTATTATTTAATTGCATGATTACATCATCAAAATAAATATTAATTGGTGTTTTAAGCTTGTTATTGGGTATAACCCGACTTGGATCATACGTACTACCACATCAATATTCTAAGTGTCTGGGCATATAGAATCCTACAATCTCCCACTTGCCCAAGATTCATAGAAGATTGATGCAAGCCAGCAAATATCGCCTAACAACGGTTTTACTACCCTTAATACGCATGACTTATAGCTATTCAATAAATCATGCCTTTCAAGTACCCTACTTGAAATGATTTAGGTGAATCATCATCTATCCTTTGTTTCAGATGTCATGTTAAATCCAAGAACACAGAATGATCATTTCTTGTTGATTTAACTTGTCAGGCCTTAGCATTCTAACTCATCAACGAATAGAGGAACAAATTCCATCTTGACTACATACGTTTCTCACAAACACTCGGGTGTTATACCTGAACATACCCTTATGTACTGTCCACTATTTCAGGATAGTGAAGAATGAGCTCAAGGTATAAAAATTGGTGAATATCAAAACCCAATATGTATCCCAGGTCTGAGGATACCAAATGATATCCGCCTTTACTCAAATTTACTTATGATCAATCAAAAAGATTCCATGTTAGTGAAATTTTGAGATGGGGTTTAGTCCAATATTTGTATCCCACAAATATCTATGAACCTTGGTGGCACCCATTGCCCTATATTCATCCTTATGAATATCAACCAATCCAAGTTCATAATAATCTTACTTTCACACTTGTTCCCAACAAGTATGAGCGACTACGGACATTTTAGAGTAAACATTTTCCTCATGGATAAAACATGCTAATTGGACATTAATTGAAACATTATAACCAAATAATTTATTCAAATAATAAAGAGTTCCACATATCCAAATATAAAATGTACAGATCAAATCCAATCACTAGAATATCGAAGTCCCATGGCACAAGTATGACATTCATGCTTGCCTTTCAAGGAGCTCGTGAGAGGATCTGCAATATTTTGATCCGTGTGAACTTTGCGAATACATATCTTTCCCTTTTCCACTTCATCCCGTATGTAGTTGAATCTCCGCTCAATGTGCCTAGTCTTTTGATGAGCACGGGGTTCCTTGATTTGAGCAATTGCACCCTCGTTGTCACAAAAGATCTCTAGGGGTTCCTGAATGGAAGGGACAACCCCTAGATCGGCAATGAATTTCTTCAACCATGCAGCTTCTGAGCTGCCATGAGGCCGGCGGACGTATTCTGATTCTGTAGTTGATAGAGCCACCACATCCTGCTTGGAGCTCTTCCAAGAGACAGCCCCTCCATTCAGAATGAAAATGTATCCCGATTGTGACCGTGAATCGTCACGATCGGTTTGGAAACTCGCATCCGTGAACCTTTTACAACGAGCTCCTCGTCACCAGATCCATTGATCAGGAACATATCTCTTGTCCTCCTTAGGTACTTAAGTATGTTCTTAACAGCCATCCAATGACTGTTTCCAGGATTTTGCTGGTAACGGCTTGTCATGCTCAAAGCGCATGAACACGTCCGGTCGAGTGCATATCATTGCATACATGATGGATCCAATAAGCAGATGCATATGGGATTGCCTTCATTTTATCTTGCTCATCCTTTGAGCTTGGACATTGAGTCGTACTCAATATCGTTCCTCTTTGAATAGGTACGGTACCTTTCTATGAGTTTCCTATCTTGACCTTTTCAAATCTTATCAATGTATTGCACTTTGATTCAAACCAATCAACCGCCTTGATCTATCCCTATAGATCTTTATTCCTAGAATATAGGCGGCTTCACCAAGATCCTTGATGGATGGAAAAACAACTTCCAAGCCAGGTTTTTAACACCTTCCAAGGTTGGAATGTCATTTCCAAATAAATTAGTATGTCATCAACATACAATACTAGGAAAGTTACTGTGTCTCCCACTAGCCTTCTTATACACACAAGCCTCATCAGCGTTTTGATGAAGCCAAATTCTTTACTTTCTCATCAAAACGGTGTGATTCCCACTTCTCGATGCTTGTTTCAATCCATAGATTGATTTCTTAACTTGCACACTTTATTAGGATGTTTTGGATCGAAAAAACCTTCAGGCTGAACCATATAGACATCTTCCTCAAGATATCCATATTAGGAAAGCGGTTTTGACATCCATTTGCCAAATCTCATAATCATAATGAGCAGCTATGGCAAACAATATCCTTATAGACTTTAGCATCGCAACAGGTGAGAAGGTTTCATCATAATCAACCCCTTGAGTTTGAGTGAAACCCTTTGCTACAAGGTCTCAGCTTTATAAGTATCCAAGTTTCCATGCATATCGTTTTCTTCTTATGAAAACCCACTTACTTCCAACTACCTTGGAATTAAGAGGTGTTCAAACAAGTTCCAAACTTGATTGTCATACATGGATTGCATCTCAACATCATGGCCTCAAGCCATTTGTCACAATCCAAATTGGACAACTGCATCATGGTATGTGTTGGTTCATCTGAATCTACCACATAGCATCCATCCATGAAAACTCCGTATCTTTCAGGTAGATTACTAGTTCTACCACTTCTGCGAACGTTTTGCGTGTATTGATCAACCATTTGATCATCCTCAGCATCCTCATGTTGAGTGCTAGTTTCAACACCAAACGTGCATCGGGTTGTGGTTCTTGATCCTCCTCAAGATCCACTGTTCTACTGCTAGTTCCTTCCATAAGGAACTTTGCTTCTAACAACTCACCCTTTCTGGCAACAAACACCTTTTGTTCCAGTGGATAATAGAAATAATATCCCATAGAATCTCTAGGATATCCAACAAGATACACTTGTGGATCGGACTTCCAATTTGTTTGGGGTGGGAGTCTTAACATAAGCCTCACAACCCCAGACCCTTAATTATGATAGGGATGGAACCCTTCCATGCCATATCTCAAAAGGTGTCCTTTCCACCTTTTGGTTGGGGCCATATTTAGAATACGGGCCGCGGAGAGCAAAGCGAAACCCCAAAATGATAGAGGTAATGTGCTTCTAGCCATCATAGATCGGACCATATCCAATAAGGTTCGATTCCTCCTCTCAGACACACCATTATGTGTGGTGTTCCAGGTGGAGTGAGTTGTGAGACAATCCCACAACTCCTAAGATGATCTTGAAAAAACATCACTTAGGTATCACCTCCTCTATCGGTACGGAGAACTTTAATTGACTATTGAGTTGATTTTCAACTTCATTCTTGAAGATTTTTGAACATTCAAAAGCTTCATCTTTGTGCCTTAATAAGTACACATACCCATAGCGACTATAATCGTCGGTAAAGGTAATGAAGTATCTTTCACCATTCCTAGTCATTGGCTTAAAGGACCACATACATTTCGAATGTATGATTCCTAAATAAATCTTTTGCCCTTCGTTAGTTCCACTAAGGGTGCCTTAGTCATCTTTCCTTGTAAACAAGATTCACAAACATCAAATGAATCACATTCATTTGTTTTTAAAAGACCATTCTTTTGAAGTGTTTGTAAAACATTTCTTGTTTATATGGCCAAGACGACAATGCCAAAGATAGGTATCACTCAAGTCCAACTTGAAGTTTCTTGGTGTTAGTTGTGGTACAATGAGCATTTAAAGTATTTTCATGAACCAATTCATAAATACCATTAATGGGAATAGCTTTTTAAAATAGACATAACATTTAAAGAAAAACATGAATATCATTTTCAATAAAGGATAATACATATCCAAATTGTTTTAAACAGGGCTACAGAGATAATATTCCTAGTCAAACTAGGAGCATACAAAACGTTGTTCAAAATCACTTCCAAACCATTTGGAAGTTTCAAGATGTAGTCACCACGGGCTTCAACTTGAACTTTAGCCCTATTGCCCATGTAGAGGCTTACATCCCCTTTCTTGAAGTCACTACTTCTTTTGAACCCCTGCAACAAATTGCAAATGTGAGTTCCACATCCGGTATCTAATACCCATGTGTTAGAGGATATCATGTTTAAATCAATATGGATCATGTATATTGTACCTGAGGTTTGCCCGGCATCCCTCTTTGCTTTCAACTCTTGGAGATGGACGGGACAATTCCTTGCCCAATGTCCAATCTCCCCACACTTGAAGCATGGGTCGTTAGTAGCAACCTTTTGCTTTTTCTCTTGTGGTTTGGGTGGTACCCTTACCACCCCTTTCCCCTTTCCCTAAACGGGTCCCTTACCCTTGGCAACCTTTGCCTTGGGTGCGGGATAAGGCCTTTTCTTGTTCCTGTTGGTCCATGTGATCGATGAACAGTACAATTGATTGAATAGTTTGATCAATATCACTTACATAAGCACAATAACAAACAATTAAGAGAAGAATAAGATGAATCAAGACATATTTGAAATGCAAATGAACTAACTCACTCAATATCAATAAGCACAATGTATTTCAATGAAGTAACTGCTTGAGAATGATAGTTTGCAACAGAATTCCACGTTTTGGGTTTTGCAAACTTATCATGCAAAATGAAATAACAAAAGTATATATAGCAGTCATAGTTTCGCTGACAGTTTCGCTACAAGCGAAACTGTTATGCCGAAACTATAGTTTCGCCCGGCAGAACATAAGTTCGCCGGGTAAACCAAAACAGCAAACTGTGAGCGAAACTATAGATTCGCTCACAGTTTCGCTGGACTGCCAAAACTACTAATAACTATCAAAATACAAAATGAAACTAACACAAGTCCTATTACAATGAAAAGTAAACATCTATACTAAAGTGAGTCCAACCTATCATGATCTTCAATACTCCCCCTAGGTTGGACCTCACTGTCTTCACTGCTCTTCGTTCGGCTCTTCAGCTCCCGTTTCCTCAGCTGCTGTTGATCTGTCTTCAATTCCTCCTGCAGCAATGTCTTGAGAAGCTTCAGCCACTGATTCTCCAAGATTAGTTCCTGCCTCATCAGCTTCATGTGAATGACCACTAGCTCCAGCAAACTGCCTAGTTAAGTCTTGAACATCCATAGCCAAGTCATCTTGTGCTCTCACCTTTTCAGCCAAACTTTTCACCTCTGCCCGAACTCCCCTTATTTTGTTCGCCACATTCATAAACAAGCTTGCCTCCTTCCTTGTTTCCTCACCTGCCCCCGCCTTTATATGATTTTCACAGAGAATCAAAAGATCTTCATCACAAAAGCTGAATAACTCCATTGGGTCAAACACCCTAAATTCTCTTCCTTTTTTAACTCTAATCACAGCCTCCCCGGTGTTATTATCATAGAACCACTTCTCAAAGTCCTGTAAACGAGGAGGAAGAGGATCAGCCAGTCTTACTCTGTTCACAGTCTTAGGCGGTTTAACTCTCAACACAATTCTCCCTTTCCCTGTCTCCCAGTCTTTGTCTTTCTTGGATCTCTTTCGTTCAGCCTTCATAAAACCAAATGATTCAAAATTATCATTTAGACCATTTTTAATCTCCTTCTCCAGAAATTCTGCCCTTTCACTTAAATTAGCATTAATCAAAGGCAATGTAGCTAATCGTCTCAGATCCCACTTAGGCAAGGTCTTAAACGCCTTCCTCTTGAGCATGTAACTGATATTGCCTCCTCGTCTTTTAATCAAGAACATCTTTAAGAAAGGATTATAACACCAGCTGATTATCTTCTTGTCTGATTCCTTTCTGTTCAAACCCTCCAAATTTTGAAACAGAGGGGTGAGTTCTTCAGCCTCCTTCTCTTTTATCAACCAATCACTCTTATCCATTTCAAACACATCATTCTCATCCTCTCCCTTCTTAGCCACATACACTAGAGGTCTTTCATCTACTTCATAGAATTCCGGCTCAGAATCATAATCAATCAACTGCTCATCCTCCTCTTCTTCTTCATCAATCAAACTTTTACCTTTATCTGATGTCTCCTCATGAGTAGCTTTAACAATCACTTCTTCTCCCAAAATATCTTTATCAAAGTCAAACTGTAGATTAACAAACTCAGCCTCAACAATCTCATCTTCATCATTTCTACCAGCCTCTTCATCCTCTTCTCTTGGAATCTCTTGTTCTCTTGTTTCAGTGTCAGCTGCTCCAGAGGTGCCCTCTCCTACCTTTGATGAGGTACCAACATTCAAGAATGGGTACTTAGATAAATCAGTCATATCATCTAACTCAGATTGAGTTAGTTGACTGGGTAGGCCAGCAGCAGCCTTCATCTGTGAGATCTCTTCAAATAACTTCTTAATCAAGCTGTTCTGATCAATCAACATCTTTTTCATTCCATCCATGATCTCATCTTTCTGTTGTTCCCGAATCTCTTGATTCATCAGTTTGGTCTTTATCATACTTAACTCATTAGCCAATGAAGTATTTAGACCACGAATCATATCCTCATCAAGACCAGCACTTGCTTCTTTCCCAGCTGTGAAACCCTCATGTCTATGTTTTGATCTCCGTTCAGGTTCTACAAAGTCAGTCCTCTTTTTAGACCTTCGTTCCTTCTCCACCCTTATCTCTTCAGCTTGTGTATCTATATCTTCTTCAAAATCATAATCTTTCTCCTTTGCATATCTCTTTCGTTTCTTAGCTGCATCAGCTTGTTTCACCCGTGTTTCCTCAGCTCTTTTATTTTCAGACTCATCCACTCGTCTGATATAATTCCATCGCTCTGGTGGATACATGTTCTCCCAGAGATGGGTTATTTTACCGCTGAAATCATGGCGTATAGCACAGCAATCTGCAAATATCCGAGGGTTCATCTGAACCAATCTCTTAACTTCACCGTGTTTAGGAACATCAGGAATCAAATCATCAATCATCATCTGAATAAAACGAGGATATAACAACCATTTATCCTTTTTCACTGCCATCACGTTTTCTGCCATACAAGCGAAGATCAATCTAGCAATGTTTGCCTTCTCTCCTTTGCAACATATCACCATTGCTTTGGCCCAGTCAAGATTAAGTCCATCTGATCCACCCTTACGGTGATCTAAGCACATAATAAACACGTGAGCTATATATCTCCATTCTTTAGATAAAAATGACTTTTTAATCTCTTTCCTTGACCCAAAAACTGGTCCCTCATATCCCATTTGCCGAAAAGATTGGAATACTTCTGATTCTGTCATATCAACCTCATCACCAGTATCATCGTCCAGTCTAAGAATCCTCGACACATCTTCAGCAGTAATAGATATATCATGAGCAAGTACTCTAGCTGTGATCCTCTGAACATCTCCTCCGGTGTTGTATTCCGCTGACCTCCAAAAATCTCTAATGTGAAGATCATATATAGTGGGAGAATGAGAGATAGCATATGCAATGGGTGATCTTTGGAGCCATCGAATACAATCTCGAAATCCGGCCGCTTTAGGCAAAGTATCATCTAATATGGCAGTAATGTTATTCCTCTCGTCAAACTTTAGATTCGCCATAATAATCTGAAAAGATCAACAAATAAATTTGAATAAGGAATACTGAAAATAAGAGAAATAAGATACAAACAAAAGAAACAATTAATTTCGGCAAGCGAAACAATAGTTTCGCTCACTAAGACATGATTGATTCGCTGAATTAAAGACAGTTTCGTCAAGGAAATCAAACAGTTTCGACGAGCGAAACTATAGTTTCGCTCATAGAAACTTGTTAATTTCGCAGAACAAAAAGTATTTTTGACAAGATTAGAATGATTCAAAGTAGTTTCGCAATTAGTTTCACCAAAAATTAATTTAGATTCGCTGTTATAAATTAGTTTCGCTGACATGAGAAATTATAGACGAAACTGTGAAATGAGAATTAGTCTTTGCGAAATTAGATAAGATGCGGCGAAACTGTTAAGTTCGCTCGGACAGCATAACTTTACAGTTTCGCTGAAAAACAGTGAACTTTCGTTCAATTTCGCTGAAACTTCGGTAGTTTCGCTGAACGAACAGCGAAACCACCGAAGCGACAAATCCAAATCGCTTGCCAGAACAAAGATCTAATCCAGATTAAATGATCAATTCATGTTCGAAACTCACACCTGAAGTGAAAATCACTCAAAATCGGTCCAAAAACCAATTTCAAATCAATATCGCCGTATATGAAACCAATAAACCCTAACAGTCGACTTAAACCAGATATGCGAAGTTATGAAGAAAATTTCGCAAAATTGACTTATATAGTCAATAGTTTCGCTGGCAGCGAAACTATAAATTCGTCTAGCGAATTTACAGTTTCGCTCAGTGAAACTGTAATTTCGCTAAAAGATAACTGGTTAACAACTTATAAGCTAACCTAGCGAAATTGCAGTTTCGCTTAGCGAAACAGTCAGCGAAAGAATAATTTCGCACCAAAATTTTTATTTATTTTTATTATTATTTTTTTTTTTATTTTTTTTTTAAATTTTTATTTATTTTTTATTATTATTTTTTTTTAATTTTTTTTTATTTTTTTTTTATTAACAATAATACTCAAGGGAAGCACATCACATAATGAGATCTAAAATAATCAGAGATCACATTCTCTAAATATTTTAGAACATAATGATGATTAAAAATCATCTACCAGTCATGAGATCATACTGAAAACAAGATCTGATCACAATCTGCACAGAAACCACAGAAATTAGAACAAATCAATAACGATTGCTGATATAATTATCCACTTTAAACTCATGCCTTATCCTTTTTCAAACAACAGCTTATGATTCATTTAAGGTTCGATTAGATGCTTTAGAATGCTAAGACCCCACAATCATTTGGTAAAAACCCTCACCCAACCTCAGGATTCATTGAATTATGAATCAATCTTCATGAAGCAAACTTTTGAAAAAGTATATAAATGATTATACACAAAATATTTCATTCTGAGAGAAATTCATCGATAAGATGATTTGACATAATTATATCAAAATGGTGAGAGCTCCAGATCTATACTCACGTATAACAGAGGAGATAACCATTTGAACATGTGCTGATGAGAGCTCCAGGTCAGTACTATCGTACAGCAGAGGAGATCATCACTCCAGGTCAGTACTTCCGTACAGCAAAGGAGATAAGCACAGACACAAGACATCTTAACACAAAAATAAGACAGCAGAGAATGATGACTAACAAAGCACAATGAACGAAAGATTCATTCTCAATCCATTTTTGTCAGGACTCAGTTTTTATGCAATCCAAAATGAATGAGTAATTCCAGGCATTCTTAAGCATAAAGTTTAATTTAACCATAAAGCTGCTGTCTACTTCATTCATCAGGCTGAGTCTATCAAGCATATCGTCAAAGAATTTGATCCATTTCCTTATATTTTTTATTATGAAGCAGAATCTAGAGACAGTTACTATCATTTCTCATAGAATTACTGGTTATGTAAATAAAAAATATTTAGAGAATATACAATCATTTCTCATCATGTTAAATCCGATCTCAAAATACTGATATTACTCCCCCAAATTTTTATTTTCATATGTCAATAATTATAGAAAAATTGTAACTAAAAATTTTTATATATTGTTTTTTTTTTTTGTATTTTTATATATTTTTTTTTAAATTATTATCAAAGAAATAGAAAATAAAAATTTAAAAAGATATTAACCCAAGCATAGAAATCAATTCATAAAAACGAGGTTTGTCAAACGTTTTTGTGAAAAGATCAGCCTTTTGATTTTTGGTATCAATGGGAATAATATTAATGAAACCCTTCTCTTGAGCATCACGAATCGCATGAATTCGGGTTTCAATATGCTTTGTGCGAGAATGATGAATAGGATTTTTAGCGATTCCAATGGCAGCCTCATTATCACAGAATAAAGGTGTATGAAGGAAATTGATTCCATAATCAATCATTTGGTGTTGTATCCAGAGAACTTGAGAGCAGCAGCTAGATGCAGCAATATATTCAGCTTCCCCTGTAGAAAGAGAAACTGTTGTTTGTTTCTTGCTCTGCCAAGATACCAGACAATTACCCAAATATTGACATCCTCCAGACACAGATTTTCTGTTTAACCTGCAACCATTGGAATCACTGTCAAATAAGCATGTAAATCAAAATTTCCACCATATGATACCACAGTCCGAGACGAGATGATCCTTTGAGATAACGAAAAATTCGTTTGACAGCTTTCTCATGAGATTCCTTTGGAGCCGACTGATATCTAGCACAGTAACCAACAGCAAAAGTGATATCAGGACGACTTGCAGTAAGATACATGAGAGAGCCAATCATAGAACGAAAAAGATGAGGATCAACTGGTTTTCCATTTTCGTCTGGAGTGAGACACGTCTGAGCAGTAAAGGGGGTCATTTCAGTAGACGCATCATCCATTTTAAATTTCTTCAGAATATCTTTAATGTACTTCTCTTGATGAATAAGAATTCCTTCTTTCTGTTGTTCAACTTGCAAACCAAGAAAGAAGCACATTTCTCCCATCATGCTCATTTCAAACCGTTGGCTCATCACTTCTTCAAACTCTCTACACATCTTAGAGTTTGTAGAACCAAAAATAATATCATCGACATACACTTGAACAAAGATCATTTCACCATTCACCTCCTTCTTAAATAAGGTCATATCAATGGTACCACGAGAATAACCATTGCTTAAAAGATATTGTGTAAGAGTCTCATACCAGATTCTGGGTGCTTGATGAAGTCCATACAAAGATTTATCAAGTTTATACACTTTATCAGGAAAATCAGGATCTTCAAAGCCTGGTGGTTGACACACATATATTTCTTCATCAATGTCGCCATAGAGAAAAGCACATTTCACATCCATCTGGTACACTTTGAATTGTTTATGAGCAGCATGAGCAAGAAATATACGGATTGCTTCAAGACGAGCAACTGGAGCAAAGACTTCTGTATAATCAATACCTTCTTCTTGAGCAAAGCCTTGCACTACAAGTCTAGATTTGTTTCGCACCACCACGCCCCGATCATCTGGTTTGTTCTTGAACACCCATTTTGTACCAATTGGATACTTGTTGGGAGGTAAATCAACTAAAGTCCAAACCTTAAGCTTCCTGAACTGTTGAAGTTCCAATTGCATAGACTCTACCCAACACGGATCTTGTAGAGCAGCATGAACATTCTTAGGAACAATTTGAGAAATGAAGCATGAGAAAAGACAAACATTAATCAGACCAGATTGACTTCGAGTACGAACACCATCAGGATCAGATCCAATTACATTATCAAGTGGATGATCTTTCAAAGTTTTATAATCTCCAGAAGAAGGAAAGATAGTTGAAGAAGTATCAACCGCCGGAGAAAGAGTAGATGAAGGTGAAGGTGTATCAATGACAGGTGATGAATCAGGTGAGTTAAGAGATGTAGGTGATAAAGAATCAGATAATGGTGCATGATCAGGCATCGGAGACGATGAGCTGACATCAATTGAAACAGCATCAGTTACTTGTGGAATTGATGAAACAGACGATGAAGATGATGGAATAATATTCGTTTGAGTACATGGACTTGACATATCATCATCGAAAACTGGCAAATTGAATGAATTGAACACAGTATCGGAATCAAAGAACCATGCAGGTTCAGATTTAACTTCAGTAGGATTTGATTCTTGCCAATCAACATAAAATGACTCTTGAACAATACGTGTTCTTTTGTTGTAAACTCGATATGCCTTTTGTGAAGAAGAATATCCAACAAAGTAACATTCATCAGAAACAGCCCCAAACTTGGTCTTTTGAGCTTGAGTATTCAGAAGCTTACAAGAACATCCAAATGGGCGAAAGAAATCAATTAGTGGTTTCCTCTTATGAAAAAGTTCATAAGGAGTCTTCACTTTATCTTTCACTATTAGCACTCTGTTTAAAACATAAGAAGCACAATTAACAGCTTCAGCCCAGAAAATGACAGGTAGTGAGGATTCTATCAACATTGTACGAGCAGCTTCCACAAGAGTACGATTCTTTCTTTCTGCAACTCCGTTCTGCTGGGGTGTTCTTGCAGCACTAAATTGTCTCACGATCCCTTTTTGAGCACAAAATGAGTCAAGAATCTGATTTTTAAATTCAGTGCCATTGTCACTTCTTAAACCCATAACTTTTTCTTACTGACTGATTCAATTGAAATGATTAATTTCTGCAATTCCTCAGCAACTTCACTTTTGTGAGCAAGAAATCTCACCCATGAATAACGTGAAAAATCATCTGTAACAACAAGATAAAAAGATTTTTTAGCAATAGATTTAACACTAATTGGCCCAAATAAATCAGTATGTAACAACTCTAGAGGACTTGATATGCTATTTAAAAGTTTAGGCTTATGAGATTTCTTATGTTGTTTCCCTTTGGCACATGCCATGCATTTTTCAGACACAGAGAAATCTTTTAAAGGAAGTCCTCTAACAAGATTGTTCTTTACTAATTTATTAATTATCTTAAAATTGACATGGCCCAATCGACGTTGCCACAAGAGTGACTCAGATGTTGATGCTTTTGAAAGAAGACAAGTTGCAGTAGCTTTTGACTCATTAGAATTCATATCAAGAAGATATGTATCGTGTTTCCTTGGAGCACGCATGAGAATTAAATCTTCTGGAACAGCTATCTCTGATTTCAAAAATAAACATTCGTCAGATTTAAATAGAACTGGAATATCTTTATCACAAATTTGAGAGACGCTCAGAAGATTAAATGCCAATTCAGGAACATGATTGACTTTTTCAAGAGTAAGAGAGCCATTAGTAACTTCTCCTTGTCCAATCATTTTTCCACCCTTCTTGTCTCCGGCAAATGCCACATATCCTCCATTGATAATTCGATAATTAGTCAACAAATCCTTTAATCCCGTCATGTGTTTGGAACATCCGCTATCAACATGCCACAGACTGTTTACAATCTTTGAAGAAGATCCCTGAAATGAATGAACAAATCATTTAGCCAGGAGTAATAGGAACCCAAGATTGAACAACCTTTGTTTTCAAAGAAGCTGATTTTTTATGAAAGAAATTATTAACCAATTTTGTCAATTTATTCCCAAAACAATTTCTATTAGAGGATCTTTCAATCAAAGGGCAATTTTTGATAAGATGATCCTCTTCACCACACCTGAAACAATGATGTTTGAATCTAGATCGATGATGTGATGAGGTAAAAATAGGATCAATAATAATCTCCTCATCACATTCAGACAAACTAGAATCAACATCACTGAATGTCTCATACATCTCATGATGTTTTTGTTTATTTGACTCAGAATTATTCTTTACAAAATCATAGCTTGATTCTTTTGACAAATCAGTAAAACTCGTACCATTGGTACTAGTTTCAGAAGAAGGAGAACTGCATTTTTCTGAAGATGTCATATTTAATGGTATAAAAGATGGAATAGGTTGAGAAAAGAACTTTTCAAAAGAATTAGTTTTAAGTTGCTCAGTTGTGTTATGTGAAACATCAGATTCTTTTGGTGAAACATCAGATTCATTCAATTCAAAACCAGAACAAAAATCATCACTATTAAGATTTGAATTACAAGATGAAATAGAACAATCAGGAGAAGATGAGACATTCAAGTCTGTTACATTTGAACTAGAAACAAATACTGAATTTAAACTAGACTTATTATCTAAAACAGACTGCAATTTTTCAGGTGTACTAGAACTAGTGCATCCAAGCCCACTAGTTGGTCCATAGTCGTAGTCTTCACGAATGTACTTAGAGTTATTCCCAACTAAACCTGCAGACATACTATCAGTATCTGATTTGATTAAATCATTAGAAGGATGAGGAACAGGCATAGGAGAATAACAATATGTACTAGGAGGAGGATAAACCTGTACATTTTCATAACCCAAACCAGTTTTAATTCTTGCTCCCCGTTGAGATTTACAAAGATCATCATGTTTCATTCCAGAAATAATCCATTTATCTAACTTTGACTGAAGTTTGCTTGCTTCAAATTCAGCCAGAGCAACTCGTTCAAAAGTCATTTATCAACACTATGAAAGTCAACAAAAGTCAACGTCACGGTCAAAGTCAACAAAAGTCAAACCTGACACGCTCGAGACGAGGAACCGAGACAAGACGTTGAAGATTTAAATGACTAGGAGTTTTATTGTAATAAATATATTTTGTGTGAACAAAATATATTTTATCTTGTTTTTAGTCATTTTTATGCTTAATATGTAATTTTGTATTAATTAGCCTAAGTCTAGGGAGTTAAGTGCAATTAGTGAATCTTAGTCTAGACTATAAATAGGTTAATTGTCATTAGGTTTTGGTGCATGACCAATAGATTGAGGGATTTACTTGTAAGCACATATTTTGCAATCTAATTGAATATCAAAGGGGTTTTGATTGTGATTATCATATTTTGATCTAATTCTTCATGATTTGATTCAAGTTTGATGTTCCTGGATTAACAATTTGGTATCAGAGCCATTTTGGATCAAATTCACTGAAGATTTGAAGATTTTTAGAGAGAAAAGTTGAGGTTTTGGTTGTTTTTGTTCAATATCAAGTTTTCATCAAATTCGGATTAGATTTGAGTGTTATTGATATGGAAATTGATTGAAGTTTGCTTATTATTGGTTGGGAAAGCTCTGTTAATCATCATATTTCAAATCCATTGAGATTTGGGCGATTTCAGATTGATTTTGAGGTGAAAAAGGGTTTTGAGATCGACCAGCGAAACTGCTGTTCTTACAGCGAAACTGTCATCTTCATTCAGCGAAATTATGGTTTATTTTGGATCTGAAGTTGTTTTCTAGAGTTTCAGCGAAAGTACTCCCTTGAACGAAAGTTCAATAGTGTTTTTGACCAATCATCAAGCGAAATTGCTGCTGAATTTATCTCTGAACGAAAGTTCAAGCTTGTTTCCTGCGAACTTATCAGCGAAACTAAGCCATTTGTGACATTAGGCTAGCGAAACTGCTGCTGAAATTTCCAGCGAAACTACTGTCGGCTCAGCGAAACTAGAGTTCACAGCGAAACTAGCTCTGCGAAACTATAATTTCAGCGAAACTATCATTTCTTCAGCGAAATTCGAATGTTAAAGATGACTTTTTTCCCCTAGTTGGGATTAATTGAGTTCATTCCGATAAAGAAATTTTCACTGATTTTGAAAGATTTATAAATGGGCGTGACATTTACAAATAATATTTTTCCCGGGGGAGAATTTTTCTAAATTTTTTTTGGAAAACTATTTTTGGGGCGTTTAATTGTTTAAACAAAATAAAAATAAGATGGCTTTTGCAGAACTGATTAAATCCTTCGAATCTGATGATCTCACAATTGCACAATGTCGGTTTGATAATTTTGCAGCTTTAAAGAATGAAACGATGTCTGATTTTGTTGATCGTTTTCTGTTGGTGGCAAGTAATCTGAAGAAGTTTGATGCCCAATTGGGAAATCATGAACAAGTTCTAAGATTGCTTGATTCCCTCCCATCAGAATGGAGCTCATACGGCAAGTCGATTAAAAGAGATAGAGGTTTTCAGGATTACAAACTAATGGAGGTGATCAACAAACTGAAAGAAATGGAGTTGGATATCAAACGTCATGAGTACTATGAAGCAACATATCTAACTCCAAAGATCACTTCAAACTCCAAAGAGAAACTAGAAGAGAGATCAGATTTTGGCACGAATTCCGACGGTTTACCGAAACCAGGAACTGAAGAGGTAGAAGAGGAGCTTAAGCAGACATCAATGGGTAAAGGTGGAGCTGAGTTGAATGCTAAAGTTTGTGATGCTGAGAAGGAAGAGGAATGGAAGCGAAATACCAGAGTTTGCAACTGTGAGAAGGCTCTTACTGCTGAAAGAGTCATCTTGGATCTTCCATACGAGACAGTTCAGGATATGTGTTCTTCTGCTTGTAAAATTTGTTTATTTGGTGTGTATAAAGCTAATAGGTTACTTTTAGATAACCAAAAGGAGTTAACCACCATAAACGCAGAACTTAAAAAGAATGAAGCCAAATATTTCATAAAATTAAATGAAGCTTTAAAAGAAAATGATCATTTAAAAAGAACTCTTCTTGAAAGAAATGTTGAAATTAATCTTTTAAATGAAAGAGTTACTTTGGCTGAATTTGAGACAAGCAAGCTTAAAACAAAGCTTGATAGATGGACCATATCCGGAATGAAACAGGAAGACCTACTGTGTAAACAGAGGGGAGCTAGGATTAAAACAGGAGTGGGTTGTGGTGAAAATCCATACGTCTATCCTCCTCCTAGCACCCATTGTTACTCTCCTATGCCTCAACCTCATCCATCTAATGATTTGATTGAAGCTGCAGAAACTAATAGTTTAAATGCAGGTTTAAGCAACGTTAATCTTAATGAGGTTAGAGATGTGCAGGATTCTCCTGTAGGTTTGGGATTTCTCAGGCAGGGGTCTGATAAGAAGATTAATGACGATTCTACCTCTGATGCTCCAAAATCTATATCAGTTACTTCTCCAACCTTCTTCAACAAATTCAAAACAGGTAATATTCCTTCGTTAAAGAGAAGCTCAGAATCCTATAAGAGAAGCTGACACAATAGGAGATGTCAATCAAGATCCGTTGGAGAAAGATCTGTGTATACGTGACTGGACAAGCTCAGATGATGAATCAATCACAGAGGAGTGTGTTGGTTCTTCACAGATCGAGATATCTTCTGACATTGTCAAGTATCGAAAGCTTCCAAAAGTTGAATCAAGACCGATACGGATCTCTTCTCCAACTGCAAAACAATCCAATCAACCAATGAAGATCTCATTCCCTGTTCTGCACATGAAACTTCAGAACAAGCAAGAATCTGCTACAAGCTCAAAGCAATCTCCAATTCCAAATGCTTCACACAGGACTTCAAAGCATCAAAAGCCTTTCAAGGCTTGTTTTGAGTGTGGAAAAGAAGGGCATGTGGTAAAGAAATGTCCTCAAAGACTTGCTACGAATGGTAAAGGCAAAACAAATTGCTTCTCCGAATGTAAGCATAAAAAGAATGTTCCAGAAGGTAAAGGCAACACGGGTTGCTTCTCTGGATCAAGAGGTAAAAAGCACACATCTTTGAATGGTTGGATGAAAAACCCTCCATCCAAACCTTTTCATGTGAAGCCAGTTTCACATGATTCAAAGATGAAAATGACCAAAGGTTTAAAACCAAATTCTTTTCCTTCCGGTCTTAAACAGAAAATGATTTCCAAATTTAATTCATTCAAATCCAAGTTAATTGAACCGAAACAAATTTGGCAAATTAAAAAGAAGGATACAACAATCCCTGATTGTTTAAACGGTTGTGTGCAGAAGCTTGTTACTTATCTTGATGAAAAAGGAATTTCCAGGACTACGATGGCCTGGGTTTCCCTTTCTAACTAATTTGTTAATGAGTGCAGGAACAATTCAGGAGGACTGTTAGTAATCCGGTTTACTCACAGAGATTGTTCTTGATTCAAATTTGAGGCGGAACAAACAGGTTAAGGTCATGGTATTTTATCCACAATCTGGATATTTATATGCACAATCACCGTTCTCACTTCACAATCACTGCATATTTCTTGAGAATTCATTTCTTATCTTCATATCAGTGTAGCTTGGAAGACCTTCTTTGATAAATTTTTATTTTTATACAGTTTAAAAAAAAATTTAAAAAAAAAAATAAAAAAAATAATTAAAAAATAATAATAGAAAAATAAAAAAAATAAATACAAAATAAAAAATTGCAAAAATAAAAATTTAGGGGGAGAGTATAAGTAAATAAAAATGAAAAGTGAACTGAGAACTTGATTTGAGATGATTGAGAAATAATTGTATATCTTCTTGCAATGCTTGTTTTTGCATGACTTGCGTTTTTAAAATGAGAAATGATAGTAACTGATGCTGTTATCTGATTGACATCTTATTTTTAATTGTAAATAAAAGAAAAACAATCAGATTCTTTAATGATATGCTTGGTAGACTCAGCCTGAAAAATAAAGTAGACGGCAGTATGATGATTTAAATTAAAATATATGCTTAAGAATGTCTGGATTTACACAATCATTTTGGCCTGCACAAAAACTGAGTCCTGACAAAAATTGGATTGAGAATTGATCTTTCACCCACCATGATACAAATCATATATGTCATAGCTTTGAGTCATGTCTGGTGTATTTATGTGTCTTGTGTTTGTGCTAATCTCCTCTGCTGTACGGAAGTACTGACCTGGAGTGATGATCTCCTCTGCTGTACGATAGTACTGACCTGGAGCTCTCATCGGCACATGATCTAATGGTCATCTCCTTTGTTATACGTGAGTATAGACCTGGAGCTCTCACCATTTTGGTCTAAGTAGTGTCAAATCATCTAATTCACAGAATGCTATATTATGTTGATAATCACTTGCACACTAATGCACACACCTTGCTCTATAAAGATCGTATCAAAATTCAAGAAATCCTGAGGTTAGGTGAGGGTTTTTGCCAAATGATTGTGGGGTCCTAGCATTCAAAAGTATTTAATCGAACCTTAACAAATCATCTACTGCTTGTTGAAAAAGATAGGGCATGAGTTTAAGTGGACAAACATATCAGCAATCGTTATTGATCTGTTTGAGAATTTCAAAATCATTTAAAGACTGTGATTAGATTTAGTTATCAGTGTGATCTCATTGCTTGTCGATGATTAAATTCATCTTTGTGCTAAAGTATATCTTGAGGATATGATCTCATGATCGATTCAGTTCTCGGTTTAAAAAAAAAAACACAAAAATTATATAATAGATATAAAATGTGTTATAATACTTGTATATAATAAAAAAAATAGAAAAATATAATAAAATGTTTTTTAGGTCTTCCATATTATGCTGTTACAATTTTATCATTTTCATGCATTTCACGGAAATTGCGCACAAACGAACACGGGTTCGCTTGTTTTTCACACACTAAATAAACACGGGTTTTTTTTTGTTAAAATGAAATGATCTAATTAGAAATGTCGAGATTGTGTTTGTGAATGTGTTTCAGATTTTGTTTTAAGTGATGGCCGATCATCAGTTAAGCAGTGTACCTGATCAGAGAGCCTGTTCCTCAAGTTTGTAGAAGATACCGAGCTAGGAATCCTCCTCCTACATCTTCTGAAGCACTCAAGAGTAAAGATTTGGGAAACCTGTTTCAATATCCTTGTAAAGCTTGCACTCGAAAAGGGGGAGCATATAAATAGGGGGAGCTTATGAGATGAATAACTTTTCTCATCAGATTCAGAAAGATTCAAATTGAAGATCTTTCTATTGTTGACTTATCGATGTTGAATTCGTATGAAGACGTTGATAATGATAGACTAAGGGGGAGTATTGTTGGAGCTGGAAAATATAGTCTATATTATCAACACTATGAAAGTCAACAAAAGTCAACGTCACGGTCAAAGTCAACAAAAGTCAAACCTGACACGCTCGAGACGAGGAACCGAGACAAGACGTTGAAGATTTAAATGACTAGGAGTTTTATTGTAATAAATATATTTTGTGTGAACAAAATATATTTTATCTTGTTTTTAGTCATTTTTATGCTTAATATGTAATTTTGTATTAATTAGCCTAAGTCTAGGGAGTTAAGTGCAATTAGTGAATCTTAGTCTAGACTATAAATAGGTTAATTGTCATTAGGTTTTGGTTAATGGTTGCATGACCAATAGATTGAGGGATTTACTTGTAAGCACATATTTTGCAATCTAATTGAATATCAAAGGGGTTTTGATTGTGATTATCATATTTTGATCTAATTCTTCATGATTTGATTCAAGTTTGATGTTCCTGGATTAACAGTTCCCACCTTCATTGATGGTGAGAACGGGTAAAACCCTTTTACCCATGGCCGCCTCGGCCGTTTTAAGCATTGAGTGAAGCTCACCAATGCTCTTGTCCCAAGCATTCATGTTGTAGTTCAACACGAATGTCTCGAACTTCTTGGTAAGGCCATTAAGGATCAAATCCGTGGCCAATTCCTTCGAGACGGGACAGTTAAGCCTCTCGAGGCGGTCAATATGACTTTTCATCTTAAGAACATAAGATGAAACAGATTGGTTGTCGTCCATACGACATGCATGGAGTGCTCGAACCGTTTCGAAGCGCTCAACCCTCGCTTGCTGTTGGAACGTTTCCTTCAGCTGGGTTATCATGTCATAAGCTCCGTGATGTTCATACTCCTTTTGGAGATCCGGAGTCATGCTCGCTAGCATGAGACAAGACACTTGGACGGAGTCCTCAGTGTACTTCAACCAATCATTGAAGGCCTCCTGATCATCCTCGCTAGGTTGATCGGGGATAGGGTCGTCTAAAACATACGATCTTCTCTCTTGCTTGAGAACGATTCTCAAGTTTCGATACCAATCGATGAAGTTGTTATGATTTAGACGTTCCTTTTGGAGGATTGCTCGTAGAGATTGGTTGGACGCGGATGAGTTATCGGAATTATCATTATTTGAGGCCATCTACAAAATTAACAAAGTTTTATTTTAGTATTTTCGATATTGTAATTTTAATAATAAATGCCTTTTAAGGTCTTTCATATTAAAATCTAGAACCCAACATTACATTTAAATTGTGGTTAGGTGACCTTTATCCCACGTTTTAAATTAATAAGGTGGTCAACGTTTGACGATTGCAACCATTTGCAACTTCTAGAAATATGGGATCGACTTTGAAACATCATATGTAAAGTCGGCATGTTAATCCCATCAACACCATTTGGAAACCACATCGTAGGTGATCCATTTGACATGATTTGCAAATCAAGACACCCTACTTACACCCACGTGTGAGTTTGGCAAAACAAGTGGTTAGGTGACCTTTATCCCACAAATAAGGCATTCTCACCTCAAGTCACAAGTTCTCTCAAAATGGTTAGGTGACCTTTATCCCATTAAGAGTTCCCAAGTGACTCAAGTGTTGTGTAAAAGGACGGTGTTGATCTTGTTTGAAAAAAGGTTTAGAGGTTTCAAAATACAAGTTTAGAAAACTCTATGTACTTGTATTTGCATGCTTTCAAATACAAGGTACCCTATGGTTCTTTGATTAAAACCTATTTTAATCTTTAAAATCATTAAATCATTTTAATAACTTTATATAAACTTTTAAGAACCATCAATTTTCAGCTTGTTAAGTTTGTTAATGAGTTTGTTATGAATATCCAAATATCAACCAAACAATCAAACAAGCATAAACATAAACAACCATATGAGCATATGTGCATAACCATAGCATCTAAAGTGGTCCACACTTGTTTGCCATCACAAGTGTGGTCCATAGGACATTCCTAAGGGTCACAAACAAAGCATATAGAAAACATCCAAAAGCCTCCCACTTGAAACCGCATCCAAAATGCTCCATGTTTCTTTCATGACCTTCCTTTGTGCTTCCAATGTGAATGTCTTCATATTACAAGATATAAAGTCCTAATACAAGATATTTAGTAAAATGAAAATACACCTAATCTATTTATTACAACCCAATAATAAATAAATTACATTTGAATCAAAGCACAAACAACAAATAATACAACCCAATTGAATGAATGAATACAACCATCACAAACATCCAAACAATCACAAGGTCAATAGCTAGGTTATGCACTAAAACAAGCATCTATCATATCATCCAAAATATAATGAAAACCCCACTTAAAACCACGAAATTTCAGCCAACACAAACTGAAATTTCGGGTTTTATTTTGTCCAAACAAAACAAACAACAACCATGTATATCTTTCAAAGTTTAATCACAAGCATGTGTGATATGACTTTGAAAGGTTGGGGTTTCATATCATATGAACTTAGCAGCCCAAAATCAGCCTATACTAAGATTATTATCATCCTTTAAAACCTATTTAAAAGGACAAAACAAGCAAGTCATCCACATAACCGGCTCTTGATGCCATTGAAGGGTTTGTTAGAACATAAAACCAAGTTTAACCATTTAAACTTTCAGAAAACGCAGCGGATATATAGCTTTAAAACCGATTTGAAAGGCTGAAAAATATGTTCTTTAAGTGACCATACAAGTGTAAAACAAACCCATAATCAAAGGGATCTTTAATATGTGAATGAACAAGCTATGAACATCTATTAAACTACATAAAATCACAGCTACATAGAGCTGTGATAAACTACCTTTTTCAGCAGCAAAGTCGACCAAAAGAGGAGAATGAGATGCAAGAAACTCGGCCTAGGCTCCAAGGAAGGACCCCTCAAGTTAGTATACCCCAAGCACTATCACAAAACACCTTAGTTGCTAGGATTGAACACCAAAACCGAAGGGAGACTCTTCTGAAAATTTCCAGCCGAGTTCTTCTTCAACCAAAGCAAGAAAACCCTTTTTCTTGTGTGTTCTTTTGCATGTGAGAGAGAGAGAGGAGATGGAGTGAATGAATGTGTAAAAATTAGTCTTTCCAAGACAAAATAGAAGCAAAACCAAAGGCCCTAGGGCGGCCGAATGGTTTGAATCATTTGGGGTTTTTCCCCCCAAAACCAATTAATAATATGACACATTAACAAGTCATATTAAAGGGTGTTCTTTTAATAAACCTTTTATTAAAGTAACACTTACACACTTCACTTATTGTTTGATGTTATTTAAACAACTTAAATAACATTACAAACAACATCAATAAACAAATATCCATATAAATTGTTTAATCTCATATGCAACTTATTTAGAAAACTCATTTTTCTAAATTTGGTGTTATTATTTAATTGCATGATCACATCATCAAATAAATATTAATTGGTGTTTGCTAAGCTTGTTATTGGGTATAACCCGACTTGGATCATAACGTACTAACCACATCAATATTCTAAGTGTCTTGGGCATATAGAATCCTACACTTCCGAAGGAAGAAGGAGCTCTTCCGAAGTTTAAGTGTAAAATACACTTCTGAAGGAAAACTCCAACTTCCGAAGACAAAGAAGCTACTTCCGAAGATCAAGACTTAGAGACAAAGATCTGAAGTCAACTTCCGAACTATAAAGAAGTCCTCAAAGCCTCGGAAGCATAGAAGCATCTTCCGAAGTATAAGTGGCTTCGGAAGAACTTGTTCTTCCGAAGCCAGTTAACCTTCGGAAGACACTTCTATTATCCAGTAGACATAAGTATGGTCTGTCTGACACTCCGCTGCAAATCTCTGAGATACTGCATGGCGTTTTCTCAAAAGCCATGTAGTTGACCATACTTAAATCTACTGTTTACCTTTTTATGTTAAGTACAGTTGCCATCTTTAGTTGGTGACAAAAGGTAAGTCATGGACATGTCATGACTACCATATCTTAGATAATACTTTATCTAAGATACCTTAACTATAGCATTATAGTATATGCTTTAGTCGTAGGTTTCCAGCTGGTATCAAGTATAACCGGCTCTAGGATCTAGTATATATAGTTTCTCATTGTAACTCTTGTTTCATGCTTGTAAGTGTCTTGTAATCTTGAGTTGAGAAGTAATATATACAAGTACCTTGAAAATATATTCCTGCTTGTTCCTTTGATTACTTATTATATTATTATCAACTCTTGTTAAAGGCATTGCTTCATCTTATTTGAGTGTTACTATAAGCGAGTTTGAGAGAATCACAAGTGTTTAAGTGACAAAACCCGATCCTGCACTTAGTGTTAAAATATGGAAGGCTTCATCAAGTTTCAAGACTCCAGGATGTGGGACTCTGTTGTTGAAGGACCTTACATACCAAGCACCACTTCTGCTACTGGTGGTGGTATAATTCCTAAGGCTATGGCTGATTACTTTGAAGCAGATAGAAAGAGAATAGAGATTGATCAAAAAGCCATGATAGCCCTTCAAACTGCTCTTCCAAACGTCATCTACAGAGGTTTCAAGAAGTGCAAAACTGCCAAGCAACTATGGGAAGAACTGAAGCTGATGTATGAGGGGTCTATTGAAGCAAAGGAGAACAAGAAGGATCTCCTGAAGCAGCAGTTTGAAAACTTCACCTTCAAGGCAGGTGAAACCATGACTCAACAATACTTCAAGTATGTTGAGATTGTGGATACTCTCATGGATGTTGGAGTAACTCTTGAGAACATGGACATTGTAAGGAAGTTTATGTCCTCTCTTCCTAGACAATGGACACATTATTGTGTTGTTATCAAGAGGACAAAGAACCTTAAGACTCTTACTCTCACAGAGTTGTATGGTATTCTTAGTGGCTACCAAATGGAGATGAACATGCAAAACTCATCTGGTAACTCCAGCAATCAACTGAGTTCAGCCCTCCATGTGGTTGAAAGGGAAAGCATTGAACCACAGCATCATCTTATATGCTTCCCAGACAACTCACATGTAAGGCCCCATTCCCGGGATGACTACAGTTGGATCCTCATCTCTCATAAAACATATAATTACATTTTCCTTTCATAAAACAATTGATGACTTTGGAGGAGAAGAGATGTTCCCAAAACATACTGAAGGTGTTGAGAAGACTGTAGAAAAGGGATTGGTGGATGAAGAGGAAGAGGATGAACAGTTAGTAACTTATGACTCTGAGCCCGAATATTATGTAGTAGACGAAAGACCACTAACCTATGTAGTCAAGAAGGGAGATGATGAGAATCACGTGTTTAAGATGTCTAAGAAGGAATGGTTTGTGAGAGAGGAAGAGCCTTAAGAGTTGACTCCCCTATTCCAAAACCTGCAAGGGTTGAGTAAGAAAGAGGCTGATAAGAAAATCATAAGTTGGAAGTATAACCTCGGCCTCAAGATGTTTATGATCAAGAGGAGAGGGGGAGGAATTGCATACATGCATAAGAGGAAGGCATTCATGACCTTGCCAAAATGGGACTTAAGAAGGTTGGCGGTGCTGCCATTATTGGATGCTGAACTCAACGGGAGAGCTATGTTGCTGGAGAAGGAGATCAAGAACGAACTGGATGATAATTTTGAGTCGTTCGGTTTCATGAAGGCTGAACCGAGAAGGTCTAAGAAAGATAAAGACTGGGAGACAGCTAAAGGGAAGATCGTGTTGAGGGTGAAACCCCCAAGAACTGTGAACATGATTAGATTGTCGGATCCCCTCCCCTAAAGACTACAAAGTTTTGCGAAATGGTTCTATGACAACAACACGGGGGAGGGTGTGATCAGGGTGAAGAATAGGATTGAGTATAGGTTGTTTGACCCAATGGAGTTGTTCACCTTTTATGATGAAGACCTGGTGGTACTTTGTGAGAATCACATTAAAGCAGGGGTAGGAGAGGAGACTAGAAAAGAAGCCAGTTTGTTTATGAATGTGGCTAACAAGGTGCAAGGAGTGAGAGCTGAGGTGAAGGAGTTGGCTGAGAAGGTGAGAGCACAAGATGATCTGAATATGGATGTGCGGGACTTAACGAAACAACTTGAGCAAGCTAGTGCTCATATCGAGGGAGCTAATGAAGCAGGAGCTGACCAAAGTGAATCAGTGGTTGAAGCTTCCAAGGAGGTTGCTGCAGGAGCTGATAAAGATATATCAGAGGCAGCTGGAGAGACTGAAGCTGACCAAGGAGAATATGTGACTAAAGCCCCTGAGGAAGATGTTGCAGGAACTACAAAAGAATCATCAAAGGCAGCGGTAGAGACTGGAGCACATCAGACAAATCAAGACTAATGAAGACGGTGAGGTCCAACGTAGGGGGAGTACTGAAGATCATGTATAGGTTGGACTCACCTTAGATTAGATTATGTTTATATTCCTTTGTAATAGGTTTAATGTTAGTTTACTTTTGAATATTGTTTATTTTGTGTAGTTTTGCTGCCCAGCGAAACTGCCCAGTGAAACTGTAGTTTCGCTCATAGTCAGCTTTTTAGTTCACTCGGCAAAATTGTTAGTCTCTGCCGGGCGAAACTATAGTTTCGGCAGCATAGTTTCGCTGACAACGAAACTATGACTTCTATAAATAGTTTTGATCTTGCTTATTGTTGAGCATCTTGGCAAAACCCTAATCGAATATTTCTGTTGCAAGAGGTTATTGTAAGCTATTACTTTATTGAAATATATTGAGCTTTGTTTCTTTTGATTGTATTGGATCCTTATTGATTATATTTGAATACATTATGGTTGTTCTTATTCATCTTCATCTTTGTTGTTTGCTTATTGTTTCTGATATTGAACGATTGAACATATCAACTGTACTGAAATTCGATCAAATGGACCAACAGTAAGGGTTTTCGCATGAAAAACATAAGTTTTCGCCTGAATCAAATTCACCAAATCAGAACTTTTAACGTTCAGTTTAGTTCAAATTGATTAGATTTTGATTAATCAATTGTTTAATTAGTGAATTAAGTTCAAATTTGAACATAATTGTCCCTAATTGATTCAATTAATCAAGTTTAAGCTTAAAAACATAATCAAACGTCTAATCTTCTAACTTAACAGCTTCATCATCTTCGAAATTGATTAAAATTCAACTAATACAACTTATATCTTCGAGAATCAAACAAACCGATGATCACGAACTCTTCAAATCAAACATTCCAATCTCAATTCAATCAATCATTTCAATCTCAATTATATTTTATTCTCAGGGGAGTAAAAAGATTGAAAAAAATACAAAAAGATTTTATGTTTTAAAGTTAAAGATTGAAGAAAGTTAAATTTTCAGGATTATATAGGAAAGAATAGTACATTTCTTGATTTTGGCTCATTACATCTGAAGGCATACAAGAAACTAACTTCTATTATGTTTGATATGTTGATAGGCTTGACGATCAAGTGAAAAGCACTATGTACTGTGATACACTGAAAATAATCATCTATGACTGAAGTGGGTAACTCATCAAGGTTTTGTGAATACACCGATTCTATGCTAAAACATACTGAGAGTTGCAGTCTAGTCATACTCAAGCCAGTTACTTTCTGACTCAGCTAATATAAGTTATATATATATATATATATATATATATACACATATATATATATATATACATATATATATATATATCTATATATATATATATATATATATACATATATAGATATATATATATATATATATATATATATATATATATATATATATATATATATATGTATATACATATATATACATATATATATATATATGTATATATATATATATACACGTATATATACTATATGATAAATACGTATATATGATGCCAATGTGCACATTAATAAAAGATATGTCATAGACATACATACTGTAACACCCGGAAATTTCCTTTGTAGCCAATGAAAGAAGAAAAAGAAATAAAGACCGAAGTCGAGGGACCAAACCCGCCAACGAGAGAAACTTCGATGCACGGGAGTATAAAAGGGGGAAAACACCCCTATTCTCTCCATATTTCAGCCAAGAGAGGAGAAGAGAGGAGAAGGAGAAAAGAGGAGAAAACTTGGTTCGGGTGGATTCGAGCGTGGAATTCAACGAGGAGCGAGTCAAATCGAAGCTCTACTCGACGGGATCGTTAAGGTGAGTTCTAGGACCCCTCTTTTACACGTTTTCAACTGATTTTGGGGCTGGAACACATCCAAAAACCTATTTTCGAGTTTTTGGGTGAAAACCCGTTTTGATGTATGTATGTATGTGTATGATGCGTTTGAGGCTCGATTTCTTACTTGGTTATGCTTGTATGAGGTCATGGTATGTTTCCCTAACCCTTAGAAGGGTTGATTGAGCTTAAAAGAGGTTTGGAAAGGGTTGGAGGTCGAAAACCCGCGGCTGTAGTCGACCTAACTGCACTCTGCACCAGCTAGGGCTAGGCGACCGACTGGAGGGCGACTGGAGGCCATTCGGCCGATTGAAGTGCGACTGAGGTCATACGCATGTTTGCTATGCGACTGAGGTCCATACGCATGATGGTCATGCGATTGGAGTTCATGTGCTTGAGAGCCATGCGATTGAGGGATGGTGCGACTGATGTTCATTCGCATGAAGAGTATGCGACTGAAGCCCATACGCCTGAAGTCATGCGACTGAAGGCCATACGCATGAAAGCTATGCGACTGGGAGTCCATTCCCATAGAGGTCCATTCGCCCATAGTCCATTCGCATAGATGCCCATTCGCCTAAGTGTTCAGAAATGATAACCGAGATGGAATTCCTCGACGATATGAAGGGCATGGACGGTATAAGGTAACGCAGGATGATGAGATTATGATGTGGATGTTGATGGAGATGATGATAATATGCATGATGTTAGGTGTTATGTTAGGCATGGCGGTGCGTGTGATGCATAGTATGTATGATGTGCGTGATGTGATGTATGATTGATGCATATGTATGACGATGCCATATGTTTATGTTTATGTTGTGTTCCTTGCTATGTATGATTATCTTTCTATGTCTTTGCGTTGAACGTTAATGAATGAAATGAAAGTATTATGTAACGTAAAGTGAAAGATAAAGAAAAGAGGAACGTAATGAATGAATACATGCATTAATGAATGAATGAAATCGTGTGAGGTATGTATGTGAAGCGAAGTGAAGTGCACGGCTCTAATGCCTTAGGCTCAACCGTGAGAGGTTCAGCTAGTCTATAGTGTGCACGCAAGGGTTCCAGTCTTTGTGACTGACCTTCGATGAGGTACCCATGTTGATGGGGGTGATGTACCCACTTCGGTGGGGGTGATGTACCCACTTCGGTGGGGGTGATGTACCCACTTCAGTGGGGGTGTAGTACCCATAATGTTGGGGGTGTAATGTATGATGGTTACCCGGGTTACGCATAACTCCGGGGGTGTAGCATGAAGCCATGCATATGTATGAGGTGAGCAACCCGGTCGTTGCAAATGACTCGAGTACGTGCTATCGTGATGTTGCCTTGGGGTGAGCAACCTTGTTGTTGCAAAAGACTCGGATAGCTTGCTATCATGATGGGCAATGAAGTGAGCAACCCTAGGGGTGCAAAAGACTCGGATAGCGTGCAATCATTGAGATGGCTATTGAGGTGAGCGACTTGGTGTTGCAACAGCCTCGGATGGAATTCAATCCCTGTGATTGACTCGTGGGATCTTTGTCGCGTATCCCGGTGTTGTGTTAGTCTTCGGACGTGAGTCGGGGACTTGTGAGCAAGTCCCGGCACATCATCAGCTTTCGAGCATGAGTCGGGGATATTGCATGAGACAAGATTCGAGTAAGGAAGGGTAATGAGTAAAGAGATGAATGAATGAATGAATGTATGAAATGAACGTCAAAGAATGATCCTAATAATGTATGAAATGGGATCCTTGTCATTCGACCTCAGTAATCATGGCTATGTGCCATGAAGAGGGTAAAGTCTGACAGGATCTAGAATGAAGTGAAAGATAATGATGTATGATAATGGATGAATGTAACGAACGTAATGATGAAGATAATAATGATATTATCTGTATGTACGTATGATGTGTGAACGCATGTATGTAACGAATGTTTTTATAAAGAAAGTAGAGAATGGTTTTACGAAAGAAAAGTAAGTTTTATTATAAAACTAGAACTCACTCAGCAACGCTGACTTTGATGTGTTTCCAGTTGGCAGGTATGTTGATGAGGATGGCACGGGGCGGCTACTCAGCGTATTTTGTATGGCATCTTTATGTTTAATACTTTTGTAATAAATGTGTCATGATATTGTTAAAAAGACGATTGTACTATTGTGCAAAAGTATTTTGATGGAATGAAATTATGTTTTTAATGTTTCCGCTGCAACTATTTATGAAAGGAAAAATGTAAATATATGTTTTGAGTGCGATGAATGTCCAACTGTAGGTGTCCCGGGAACGGGGCCTTACAAGTTGGTATCAGAGCCAAAGTTTAAGTGAATTGGGTAAATATTTTCAAAAACCTAATCTTAAATTGAGAATGGGACGAAAAGGGAATGGGATGCCAATCTGAGTAGCTGCGTGCCATCAAGTATGTTTTTGTAAAGTTAACCGGTTTATGTGCGCATGTTATATGGTTTATGTGTTGCTGGTAGATTTAGATACTTATATAGTCAGGACAGGTAATGCTTGGGGTATGAAGAGTAAAGTAGGTGGCTAATCATAATTGGCCACTGTAATTAGGGACTTACTATACTTGACATAAACTGAGCTGTTCCTTGAATGACCGTTTTAGTGTTTGAATCTTTCAGTGTGTTTAGAGAATGGCCGGTGGAAGATCTTTAAAAGCTCCTCGTGGTGGAGGTGACGGTGGACGTGGTGCTGAACCACGAGTCACGAGAGGAAGGGCAAGAGCCGAAAGGGTAGTTCATGAGGAACCCGAGACCCCTTATCCTGAGGGCGGTGACGAGAATGCTAATCAGAGAGCCTCGATGAGAGAGGCGGTCGTGGAGGAAGTGCATCAGGTCATGCAGACGATTCTACCGTCTGTGGTGACCGAAGTTATAAAGGCTGTTAGAGATGAGGAGAGAAGGGAAGGGGTAGACCTTCGGGCGAAAGGAGACGACCCGAGACTGAAACGGTTCTCTCCGATGATGAAGAGGAAGAGCCTACGCCGGAGGCGGCACGAGGCTGTAACTATGGGGCGTTTCAGCGATGCAAGCCCCCTACTTTTGATGGTAATGGCACTGCTGCTGCTGCTCACCGATGGGTGAGAGAGATGGAAGCTGTTTTAAATATCAGCGAGTGCCGAGAAGATCAGAAAGTAAAGTTTGCTACCCACTCTTTCGTGGACTCAGCTTTGAGCTGGTGGGACAACATAGTCCAAGTTGAGGGAAGCAGGGCTATCGGAAGGATGAGATGGCCAGAGTTGAAGAGGCTGGTGATTGAGGAGTTCTGTCCTCACCGTGAGATGGATAAAGTTGAAAGAGAGTTCCTGCAGCTGGAGGCGGGAACAATGACGCATCAGCAATACACCACCAAGTTCAACGAAATGGCACGACTAGTGCCGGATCAGGTGACACCCCTCTCACGAAAAATCAAGAGGTATATCCATGGCCTGCCAGCGGATATTCGTAGGCACATGATTGCTGCCCGACCGAGCACGTTTAGGTCGGCGGTTGATTTAGCGGGAAGATTATACGATGAAAGATTGATGGTGGTGACAGAAGGTAGCAAGAAAGGAGATGTTGATCGGGATTGGAATAGGAAGCGATTGGGACACGGCGAAGCCGCTCCAAGTAACAAAGGTGTACGGGTGGATGACCAGCGAGTGGTCATGGATGATGTGGGTTCGGAAAGGTGTGACAAGTGTGGACACAGGCACCCCGGGGAATGTAGATTGGGAACTGATGCCTGCTTTTGTTGTGGAAGGACCGGACATGTGGTGAAGAACTGTGGTATGGGGAAGTGTTATTCTTGTGGTGAGGAAGGTCATAAGAGCAGGGATGGTAAGAAGCAAAAGGCCGGAGGTTCGGGAGTGAAGAAGATCGGAGGAAGCTAGGACGGACTTTGATGTTGTGTCAGGTATGTTCCTAGTAAATAGATCTTTAGCTTGTGTATTTAATGTTGGCGTTAGTAAAAAGTTTATTCTGCTGCTTTCTGTGCAAAACTGTCTGTTAGTGGTAAGAATATAGATACGCCATTCGATGTAGCCCTAAGAGTAGATTGTTTGACGGACTACGGAGCGAACACTAGGTGTCGCAAAGAGATGATACGGTTAACCGCATGATGGGATCATGGTAATGGCTTAAGGTGATTGAGTCACGACGATTCCGAAGGTGATTTCGATGGCAATGGCGGGAAGGTGCATGAAGCGTGACATGATGGAGTAAGTGAGTAGAGTAGATGCCTTATTCTACAAGTAAAGGCCACGCACCAAACGACGTTTGGGAAATATTGAGGTGACTGAGGGCAACGACTGAGAATTCGAAAGGACACAAAGCCCGAGAGAAGTAGCCAAAGATAGACCAGAAGTTGTATGTAATAAACAACGTAGAGCGATTGAACTCCAGGTGAGAGACTGGAAAAAAGATGAGACAGAATTTCCAAGCAATGGTTTCAAGGAACAACAGGTTTCGGGGACGAAACCCATTTAAGGGGGGTGGACTTGTAACACCCGGAAATTTCTTTTGTAGCCAACGAGAGAAGAAAAAGAAATAAAGACCGAAGTCGAGGGACCAAACCCGCCAACGAGAGAAACTTCAATGCACTGGAGTATAAAAGGGGGAAAGCACCCCTATTCTCTCCATATTTCAGCCAAGAGAGGAGAAGGAAAAAAGAGGAGAAAAGTTGGTTCGGGTGGATTCGAGCGTGGAATTCAACAAGGAGCGAGTCAAATCGAAGCTCTACTCGACGGGATCGTTAAGGTGAGTTCTAGGACCCCTCTTTTACACGTTTTCAACTGATTTGGGACTGGAACACATCCAAAAACCTATTTTCGAGTTTTTGGGTGAAAACCCGTTTTGATGTATGTATGTATGTGTATGATGCCTTTGAGGCTCGATTTCTTACTTGGTTATGCTTGTATGAGGTCATGGTATGTTTCCCTAACCCTTAGAAGGGTTGATTTGAGCTGAAAAGAGGTTTGGAAAGGGTTGGAGATCGAAAACCCGCGGCTGCAGTCGACCTAACTGCACTCTGCACCAGCTAGGGCTAGGCGACCGACTGGAGGGCGACTGGAGGCCATTCGGCCAATTGAAGTGCGACTGAGGTCATACGCATGTTTGCTATGCGACTGAGGTCCATACGCATGATGGTCATGCGATTGGAGTTCATGTGCTTGAGAGCCATGCGATTGAGGGATGGTGCGACTGAGGTTCATTCGCATGAAGAGTATGCGACTGAAGCCCATACGCCTGAATTCATGCGATTGAAGGCCATACGCATGAAAGCTATGCGACTGGGAGTCCATTCGCATAGAGGTCCATTCGCCCATAGTCCATTCGCATAGATGCCCATTCGCCTAAGTGTTCAGAAATGATAACCGAGATGGAATTCCTCGACGATGTGAAGGGCATGGACGGTATAAGGTAACACAGGATGATGAGATTATGATGTGGATGTTGATGGAGATGATGATAATATGCATGATGTTATGTGTTATGTTAGGCATGGCGGTGCGTGTGATGCATTGTATGTATGATGTGCGTGATGTGATGTATGATTGATGCGTATGTATGACGATGTCGTATGTTTATGTTTATGTTGTGTTCCTTGCTATGTATGATTATCTTTATATGTCTTTGCGTAGAACGTTAATGAATGAAATGAAAGTATTATGTAACGTAAAGTGAAAGATAAAGAAAAGAGGAACGTAATGAATGAATACATGCATTAATGAATGAATGAAATCGTGTGAGGTATGTATGTGAAGCGAAGTGAAGTGCACGACTCTAATGCCTTAGGCTCAACCGTGAGAGGTTCAGCTAGTCTATAGTGTGCACGCAAGGGTTCCAGTCTTTGTGACTGACCTTCGATGAGGTACCCATGTTGATGGGGGTGATGTACCCACTTCGGTGGGGGTGATGTACCCACTTCGGTGGGGGTGATGTACCCACTTCGGTGGGGGTGATGTACCCACTTCAGTGGGGGTGTAGTACCCATAATGTTGGGGGTGTAATGTATGATGGTTACCCGGGTTACGCATAACTCCGGGGGTGTAACATGAAGCCATGCATATGTATGAGGTGAGCAACCCGGTCGTTGCAAATGACTCGAGTACGTGCTATCGTGATGTTGCCTTGGGGTGAGCAACCTTGTTGTTACAAAAGACTCGGATAGCTTGCTATCATTATGGGCAATGAGGTGAGCAACCCTAGGGGTGCAAAAGACTCGGATAGCGTGCAATCATTGAGATGGCTATTGAGGTGAGCGACTTGGTGTTGCAACAGCCTCGGATGGAGTTCAATCCCTGTGATTGACTCGTATGGGATCTTTGTCGCGTATCCCGGTGTTGTGTTAGTCTTCGGACGTGAGTCGGGGACTTGTGAGCAAGTCCCGGCACATCATCAGCTTTCGAGCATGAGTCGGGGATATTGCATGAGACAAGATTCGAGTAAGGAAGGGTAATGAGTAAAGAGATGAATGAATGAATGAATGTATGAAATGAACGTTAATGAATGATCCTAATAATGTATGAAATGGGATCCTTGTCATTCGACCTCAGTAATCGTGGCTGTGTGCCATGAAGAGGGTAAAGTCTGACAGGATCTAGAATGAAGTGAAAGATAATGATGTATGATAATGGATGAATGTAACGAACGTAATGATGAAGATAATAATGATATTATCTGTATGTACGTATGATGTGTGAACGCATGTATGTAACGAATGTTTTTATAAAGAAAGTAAAGAATGGTTTTACGAAAGAAAAGTAAGTTTTATTATAAAACTAGAACTCACTCAGCAACGCTGACTTTGATGTGTTTCCAGTTGGCAGGTATGTTGCTGAGGATGGCACGGGGGGGCGGCTACTCAGTGTATTTTGGATGGCATCTTTATGTTTAATACTTTTGTAATAAATGTGTCATGATATTGTTAAAAAGACGATTGTACTATTGTGCAAAAGTATTTTGATGGAATGAAATTATGTTTTTAATGTTTCCGCTGCAACTATTTATGAAAGGAAAAATGTAAATATATGTTTTGAGTGCGATGAATGTCCAACTGTAGGTGTCCCGGGAATGGGGACTTACACATACTATATGATAAATATTTTTTCTTATGAGAATATTTTATGACACAGGAGTCAAAATCAAAAGATGGGGCATGTAAGTCCGTCTTGGCATGTAAGTCCTAAACGTCTTGCGAGGATAAAAACATAAGTCCGAATGGCCGCTAATAAGTCCAACAACTTGTTAATATTCTGTGCTCAGAAACATTTTTTGTGCTAGTTATGCTCTAATAGATATTTATTTCCGAATGGCCACTAAACGTCTTGAGAAAGCTGATAAGAAGTGAAAGGTTTAATCCAAATTGGGGTGACTTGAAATCTCAATAGTGTCTTGAAGCAAGATTAGTGTTTTGCAGGATTTTTTACTGTGGGACACACTAAAATTATATAACTTAACCAAAACATGATAACATCACAGCTTATGTGTCTAAATAAACTTGAAGTCTAAGTTTAAAAGGGATACAGTATATCGACAATCAACATAAACAGTCTTATATATAATAAATGCTGAATGATTGTTAATGGTTGATTTTTGAAAAAATAAATATGATCCTATACTTGAAAATTTATAAAAATTTAAATAGTTAATAGAATATGTGTGTCAATAAGTTTGTTTTTACTTAGTTATTTTGTCTTATTTTGATTTGTTATGTATTTTATTTACAATGGGTTCAAAACTTAAGGGTGTTCATAGCAAATAAAAAGGGGTTTAATAAAATGGTGAAATTTGATAAAAAAAATGTTAAAATTTTCAAAATATAAAATTTTTTGTGCGAAAAGTTTATTGTAGGACCGGTGAAGGGTATACACTTACAACACAACAATACAATGAGGAGAGTTGCTTAGAACACTTAATAGATCAAATAGGGAACTGGTTAACTTGTTAATGAAAGACACAAAGAACAAGATTGCAAGCAACACAAGTATTTGGTTTTCAAGAATGTGTATATGGCTTCTCAAGTTCTATTACAAGTTACAAAGCATCGATAGAAAGTTACAAGTACTTGAGATACTTTATACTACTCCTACAGCGGCCATACTTTGAAGCCAGCTGGATACATTGACTAGACAACTACAAAATCAAATGTAGAGTCAAGGCATATCTGCCTTTTGACTTGTGACTATGACATGCCATAGCTCACATCCTAATATATTACAAAAAGGATAAAAGTACATAAAGTAGAAAGCATGGACTCAAGACCTCAATGTACTTTTACCAAAAGCATGGACATTTCACGAACTCATGTAAGTTGGTGACTTTACAGAGTTGCAGCGGAAAGGTGGTCCAGCTTTATGGTAAAGTACACAGATAAAGGCATATCTCTAAAAGTCTTCGGAAGAAATCTGTCTTCACTCTTTGGCTTCGGAAGACTTTGTCTTGAAGCTTCGGAGACTTCACTTTGGCTTCGGAAGATATTGGTCTTGGCGTCGGAAGATTTTACACTTAGAATATTTCTAGTGTATGGTGTAAAACGTTCCAAAGCATTTCTACTTCTGTTCTTTAGTGCATGCTTGTAGAGAGACTTTGGATGTTTTGGTTGCATCAGACTTATAGGAATCCTTACAAACTCCCCCTAGGCTGATGCTACCAAAACATTTAGAAGATCTTCAGATGTTTGTAGTCTTCAGCATAATGATGACCATACCTTTCTTCATTAGATGGTCAAGATCATTCAGACTCTCATAATATCTTCTCATCTCAAAGAGATCATGCAGAGGTAAGTTGATTATGTCTTGCCATGTATAGACATTCTCAACACCTTGATCTCTGATCACATGCCATCTCTCTAGATTAGTAGTGAAGGTCTAGGATAAGATGGGTGTCTTAGCTGCAAGAGGAGCCACTTGAATTGGAGTTGATTGGGCTGCCTTTTCATGCACTTCCTCAGGTTGATCTGACTCAGCCTAAGGTGTAGAGGTGTATGATTCAAGCTTCTTCTTCTTAGACTTTGGTTTAGAAGCCATCCTCTTCTTCCTCTTAGAAGACTTTAACTGAGAAGACTGGTCTGCAGCACCTTGTTAATCATCCTTGTCTTTCTCAGTTGGATGTTCCTCCCTCACAGGTTCAGAAGTAGAAGGAGAGGGAGTTTGACCATGCTGTGGATCAGAAGATGAAGCTTGCGAGGCTCAGCAGGAGGTCCAGGTGTGTTTTGTCTGGGTTGTTCAACCTTAACCTCCACTTCAGGTGGTGATTGGATTTGGCAGGAGGAACTACCACGCTCTCCTGTTCTCTTGATGCTTTGACTTAACTTGTATAAGTCAATCAGCTCTCCACTCTGATCTTGCTATGATCTTCTACTTGATTCCCTGATATGCTCATCCATTATGGATAGAGACATAGGGCCAAGTCTCCTTCCGGAGAATCCATACAGCTTCAAGAAGCTTATCATCCTTTGTCTGTCAGCAGACTTTTTCATACTCTTTTGGATGATAGTTCTTGACTTTGCAGCATCTTCCCTCATCTTTCTCTTTGTTGCCTTTTGTTCTTTGAGCACTTGAAGTTCAAGCTGTTTGAGATACTCAAACTCAATGTACTCAAAGGACAAGGGAAGAAGTGCAGATGCCTGGTAGAGACCTGTGGCACTCAGGTATTTGATCATGTTTTGCCTATCTGTTTCCTTGTCTACCTAAGGTTCTTGTGTTGCAGCCACATCCTCTTGCACAGGACTTTCTAGAACTGGGGAGAGAGTTGGAGCATGCTTGTATAATCTTTCTGTCTCTTCTCTTCTTTGAACTAGAGAAGTAATCTTGCATCCTCTTTTTCCTTCATCTCTCTTGACACTTCCATGTCAGCCAGTTCATTTAATTGGTCTAAGGGGAGAGATATAATCTCATCTATGTCATAGTTCCTGGTCCGCAGGTAAGTAATCATCACTGCCCTCAACTCATCTTCTTGAGTGCTTGGTCTGGGGGCAGCCCTGATTGCAGCTTGCATAAATGCTGAAGACCCAGAGGAACTTTCTCCCCTTAGCTTCCTCTTCCTCTCTCTCTCCTCCTCCTCAATCTCCTCAGGAGTCAAAATCCTTTTCCCTTTGTCACCCACAGACCTTTGTGACTCAGGGTGGATAGAGGTTTGGCCTTCATTGCTTGGTGTAGCATCCAAGCTCTGGCTAGAGAGAGATTGTGAGACACCTTCACCAGTAGGTGTTTCATTGAGGGAATGAATTTCTGAAGCAGTTGTTGGTGTGACAGGGCTCTCAGGCTCTATCACTAGGCCTTCAGCCAAGGTTTTCTCTTTGAAGCTAATCTTAGAGTCTGCCTCAGCATCCAGTTCACCAATGACATTACCTGATTGCCTTTGTCTCCTTCTAAGGCTAAACTCTTCAGTAATTCTGTCTTGAATCCTGAGTGCTAACCTGTCAGCTTGTCTTGATTTGATTGGGTTACAAGTGGCATGTTGATCAGGTCAAGACCTTCATAGTAGTCTAAAGTCTGAAAATTGAACACTTATTGCTGCCCTTTAACTCTGTGAAGAATAAGGGCTCTTCTATCAGCATCATACCTCCACCCAAGAATGTAGTTTGAAGTTCCTTGAGGTGGAGATGACACAGCCCTTGGAATGCCTTCCTCAAAGAGACTCCTAATGATAGAGTCAATTATGTCCACATTAATGTGAACTTGAGGAAGTTGCTGAGTATGCACAGTTGCAAGTGAGGATGGTGAATCCTCAATGTCCATACTCCCTGAAGAACTCCCAGGTTCTGTGACTTTAATGACTTTCTCCCCCTTTTTGGTAGCATCACCCTCTTGCATAGGTGACCAAGAGGTTAGGTCAACCACATTTACAGGTTCTTGTGTTCCTGGTTGAGCTCTTTTTAAACGTCTCTGATATGTAAATAAATATACATGTTAATAATGCATATCTTTACCCATCTTAAGTGTTTTTTTTGTTACAAATTCATCTTTATCTATACTTAATTATGATTAATTTGGATTTTATAGTTTTGGATGGTTGCTTGATGATTTCAAAAGAAAAAGACAAGAAATACATGAAGATTTTTGAAGTTTAGAGGCTGTTATGGTCATGACTGATTCTGTTAGGGCCATAACATGCATCAGACCCCTATTTCTGGCGCATTATGATCATGACTGATTCTGTCATGGGCATAACATGCATCAGGCCCCCTTTTAAGCCCTTCTTCTTCTTCATTATGGGAGAGACGAATTTGAGAGATAAAACCCTAGTTTTTCTCCATTCTTGTGGCAACTTTGAAGGAGTTCTTCCAAGAGTTCAAGCTAGGTTGAAGATCAAGCATTTCAAAGGAAGATTCAACTCCACACAACCCACCTCTACTCATCTTTAGTTTGAAAATCTCTAGATCTACATGTTTTCTTCCATTGTCATGAGCTTGGTTGTGGTTTTTGTAAGCCTCATGGGCTAAACACTCTTTAACACTTAGATTAGATGAAGCTTAGCATACTTTGACACATTACTTGTAACGTTTGGTGATGATTAGGTCAATGTTCATTACAAGGCTATGAATGTTCTTCAATGATTATGTGTGCTTGTTGAAATTGGTGAAGTGATGAATCTTATGGGTGTTATAATCATATATTGTTGGAAAACTTTATGTTTTAGAACATCTATTCATGAAATGCATACTGTCACACCCTCAAAATCCACGTGCGGGGTTTTACCGCGAGGCGTGTGAACAAACCAGGATCACAGTTAGTAGTTACATAGAACGACTCTATATGCCACAAGTAAATAAAACAACCAAAGATTTAGTTTGAAACAGTGCGGAAGCGTTTTGAAAACCAACCCAACAACTTAAAGTATAAATATGGCAAAACATGTGCCAACCCAAAATAGTAAACACATATTCATTAAAATGCTAATGTCTTGAAAACCGAGTCTTAGTATGCAAGTGAACCGTGGAGTGCTCCTAGAGGCAAGCAGCTTAATGACCTGAGAAAATCATACTAAAATGTCAACACATAGGTTGGTGAGTTCAAGAGTTTGAGTTCAGTAAACATATAAACAGTTGTGATATATATATAAGCAGTGTATTGCAATAGATAGCTAGTCTATTAACAGCAAATATTAATACATAGTGATTTCGCAATTGAAGCTGACTGTGATAGTTGTTGCCTCCTGTCACGACTTACCATGTCGTGACAATGTTCAATAGGACAATTGCACCCGGTTGACCTCGAGTCACACAGGTGGGGCTCGTCAGACCCAGTAGTACTACCCAAGTTTCCCCGCTATTAAATATTAACAATTCGAAAGTGTGAGGACTTTTCCCATGATAAATAGCACTATATCAATATTATACACAACTTAAATATTAAAAGCGTTCGTAAAATACCAGTATGCTATCTCCCCCAAAAGATTAGTAAAGAGTGGGGCATGAACTCACCTGATGTATGCAAAGAGTACTTAGGGTTTATTGAGAAACGAGTGGATAGCCAACCTTCAAAGGTTACCTAGATCATGCGAGTACATAAGTACGTGTAAATAAAGACATGTGAAAACCCTAATCATACCAAAACCAAAGACTCAAGCTTCCAGACAAATAAACACGTTTGACCTAGTTGACCCGTTTGACCCGTTGGTGACATTATGAGTTATAATCCAAATAAGCACATATAACATACATGACTAACATTCAAACAGTATCATACACATGCTACATTATCCATACATAACCCTTAAGTCATAGCCATGCCCATAGTATTCAACATACACCATAATCATTATCACCAAACCCAAACATGATATCCTAGCAACTAATCAACACCAACTTCATACATGATCACCAAAAATCCAAATATCATCCATGATTAATCAAAACATCCCATACAACTAATTCAACATGATTCATCACCTTAGAATTCATCCATGATCATACTAACATGCTCCTAATATCCCAAACATGTTCATATCATCATACATCAAACTTTACACAAATAAAGTTTCCCTTTTGGGAAAGAACATCCCAAAATCTATCAAACATCCAAAGCATACATGAATTCAACATAATTATACCATCTCAAGCTCCATACAATATCTAAACATGATTAACATCACCTAAACACCATAATCTAACCATCTTCATAAACAAAAGTTTCTACTTTTGGCAAGCTATGAACCAACAACATGCATTCAAAGATTTCTAGCATTCTTAACAACAATCTAGTATCTATACATCATCATGAACACATCCATAACATCAATTCATCAATAATTCAACATTTCATGCAAATAAAGTTACTATTATTAGTAACCTATGAACATCAACCCTAAATCATCAATTTCTTGCAAGATTCATGATTCCTAACATTCATACAACTTACTAATCATCTCACAATCATCAAACAATGATCATCCATACCAAATCATACAAAAATTCGAACTAGGGTTAGACAAGAATCAAAATCCATGATTAAACCACTAAGAACATGTAATTCATACATAATCCACGTTAACTAACATGTAATCAACCTAACTAACATATAAACATCAACATTAGACATCAAATTCGACCCCATGAAGACCAATTTCGAAATTAGGGTTCGGCTATGAAGAATCACACACAAAAACTCGAATAAACTAACCTTAACACGCGTTTTAACTTGCAATTAGCGATCCCTACGAGTTGTGTGCCTTGTAATCGATTGAAATTGATGTTGTAAGACTTGTTCTTGGCTGATTTTCGAAAGAGAGAGGTGGGAGAAGAGGTGTTGCGGCCGAATGGGGTTTGGGGGGATTAGGGTTGGTTAATTTTGTTAAGTTTTAGTTTTAGGTAATTACACTTAACCCCCTTTATTTTATATTTTATAAAAACTATTCTTTTAAACACTTTTTGAAAGGTTTTAACTTAATAATACCAACATTATTAATCAACAATAATAATGTTTACATTATTTTCACAAGTCACAAACTAGACAATCTAAATATACGCGTTTCCACGATACGCGATTAATTCTCAATTAACATATAAAAACATGCAAACACATAAGCATAACACAATAATCATATAATCAATTAGATTCTCATTAATTTAACATTATTCATTATTATTAGGTCACCAACGTTAAACGACAACTAGTGTGTGCTCACGACACGTGTATGCAAGACTTAACGAAACTAACGGAGTTTGGTAACGGAAATTTACCGGATGTCACACATACATTAGTGTGTGGTTTATGGCATTTGACTAGGAATGGTAAATGATGGTTGATTATCTAGTCATGTTAAACAAGTGTGGATCCAAATACATGTGTTTATGAAAACCATTGTGTTTTTGTTATGAATATATCCTAACATTGTGTATGTGTAACCATTTATAATGTGCATAATTATGAGTCGTGTATTCATGTTAAGGCATTCATAAATTGAAGAATTTACATAGCTATTGTTACATTACGCGAATTGAGGTGGTTACCATGTGTTTATCGTGCTAACTTTCCAAATATTCGTGGGTTTGGTATCCTTGACGGGAGTACTAACCATCTTCAACTTTGGCTTAATAATATCATTGGGTCTTCTTGGCATAACTTTAGGTGGCTATTATGTGTTTATCGTCTTAGCTTTCCAACGAGTTATAAAATTAGATAACCTTGATAGGAGTCTAGTTTATATCGATGTTCAATGTGTAGAAGATGATCTCACCATAGGTTCATGTATGTTGTCATTGTTTTGCTAAGCGGATTCAAAGTCTAAGTGATATCTTCCTCTAATTGATTATCTTCATCTTCGTCTACTTCCTTTATTAGTTTAATTATTAGCTAAATTAGTTTGTCATATTATTCACAAATCATATTTCATCGGCTAGATAATGACAAAAACTTAGTATAGGAGCTTTCGTGTCCACGGATCGATACTTGGTTCTTACCAAAAGCTATACTACTATCCGATAGGTACACTTGCCTATTGTGTGTGTAGTTATTCATAAGGTGAAAATCATTTTTATAAATTTAAAGCTTAATTGTGTAAAATTTATTATCAACATATATATATATATATATATATATATATATATATATATATATATATATAGATATATATATATATATATATATATATATATATATATAATATTAATATATATATATATATATATATATATATATATATCAAACACACATCAAGTTTTTGGCGCCATTGCCGGGGACACGGTAATTCTGAGAACGATCCGAGTCATTACTTTAGCTAATCCTTTGTAGTTACTTAGTTAAGTTTAGTTAATTGTTACATTTGTCTTTCTTTACGCGTTGGGTAGTGTTTTTGTTTTCTGGAAGCTTATGTCCGTATCTTCACCGGTTTAGGATCTTGTAGAACCTTATTCCAAACCCGAAAAGATTATCAGAAGAAACTTGAGGGTAATATCCCAAAAGGTAGCACAAGAAATTGAAGGTGAAGCGACGAGGCTAGAATACTCAAACGAAACCGAAAGTGAAAAGGAGGATACAAACGAAACCGGAAGTGAATGAGAGCACACCGAAGACACAATGGCAGGGCAAGAAAATAGAAGAACAATCTATGATTTTGCCAAACCATCTTTGGAAGGTGCAAGACCGAGCATTGTACGACCGAATGTGCAAGCTAACAACTTTGAGATCAAATCAAGCACAATTCAAATGATCCAAAACAATTGTCAATTTGATGGTCGTCCAGATGATGATCCAAACTTTCACCTTGCAAACTTTCTTGAGATATGTGATACCTTCAAGATCAATGGAGTTAGTGATGATGCAATTAGACTCCAATTATTCTCTTTCTCACTACGTGATAGAGCAAAGCAATGGTTGAGCACACTCCTTGTTGGTTCCGTCACCACTTGGAATCAAATGGCTGAAAAATTTCTCTTGAAGTATTTTCCACCATCAAAAACCACTAGATTAAGGAATTTAATCACATCATTCATGAAAGATGAAGGAGAATCACTTTATGAAGCATGGGAAAGGTACAAAGATTCAATGAGAAAGTGTCCACACCATGGATTGGAACCTTGGTTTCAAATCCAAACCTTTTACAATGGGTTATGTCCGGAAAGTCATCAGATTATTGATGCATCTGCACGAGGTGCGTTTTGGGATAAAACACCCGAGGAGGCACATGAGTTGATTGAAGATTTGGCCAACGACAGTTGTTCATGGCAAGCTCAAGGAACAAGGAAACCTAGACAGGGTGTTCATCAAGTTGATACATATCATTCTCTATCTTCACAAGTTGAATCACTTACAAATCGAATGAATCAAATGCAAGTAAACAGGCTCAAGTAGTTTGTGATATGTGTGTGGGACCACATATGAATTCGGATTGCCAACAAAGAGATATATTCAACCCTCCAGAGCAAGTTGATTATATGGGAAGTCAAGTTCGTCCTCAAAACAACCCATATAGTAACACATACAATGCGGGTTGGAAAAATCATCCGAATTTCAGTTGGAAGACAAGTGGTAGTAACCAACCCCCTGGATTTCAACCAAGGCCAACATATCAAAACCATCAACAACAAAGCCATCAACTGTATCAACAACAAACTGACAATCAATTCCGTCCTCAAAATCAAAATCAATATCAACAATTCAAGCATCAAGGTTCAAGTAGTAGTTCACAACTAGAAAAGAAATCCATTTTAGAAGAGATGATGGCACAATTCCTATCTACAGCTGAAAGTCGTCATCAAAGTTCGAAAGCTCCTCACCAACAACATGAGATGGAATTGAGAAACTATCGAGCCACAATGCAAATTATAGAGGCTCAAGTGGGAGAAATTTCAAGGCAATTATCCGAAAGGCAACAAGGTGGTCTTTCGAGTAATTTTGAGCCCAATCCAAAAGCTCATGTGAAGGCGGTCACAACTAGAAGTGGCAAGACCACTCATTCGGATAACTTAGCTTCTACATCCAAGCTAAATAGTGAAGAGGAAGTTGAAGTTCAAGAATAGGTGCAAAATACTAGGCAAAGCCCATCAAGTACAGCACAGGTCAAAGAACCATTGAGAGTTTACAAGCCCACTATTCCTTATCCCGGTAGATTGAAAAAAGAAAAGATGGAAGAACAATATGGTAAATTTATTGAACTTTTCAAACAATTGCATATTAACTTACCATTTGTTGAAGCTTTGTCGCAGATGCCAAAGTATGCCAAGTTTCTTAAATACATCCTAAAAAACAAGAAGAAACTTGAGGAGCTTTCACATGTGACTTTGAATGAAGAATGCTTGGCACTTTTGCAAAACAAGCTACCCAAGAAGATGACCGATCCAGGGAGTTTTACTATTCCTTGTTTAATTGGTAGTTTATCTGTTAGCAATGCATTACCCGACCTAGGTGCTAGCATCAATTTGATGCCTTACTCGGTGTTTGCAAAATTAGACCTAGGTGAGCCTAAACCAACCCGAATAAGCATTCAACTTTCCGATCGATATGTAAAGTACCCTAGAGGCATAGTTTAAAACATGTTGGTTAAAATTGATAAATTTCTGTTTCCTGTTGATTTTGTAATTCTTGACATGGATGAAGATAAAAATGTACCACTTATCTTAGGTCGCCCATTCTTAGCTACCTCTAGAGCCTTAATTGATGTATGCAATGGTAAATTAACACTAAGGGTAGATGAAGAAGAAGTGGTCTTTGATATTAAAAATTCCATGCAACATTCACAAAATCATGATGATTCATTGTATTTTATTGATACCATTGACTCACATGTGAATCATTATTTACAGGAAAGTTGTGAAGAAAATGCTTTGAATACGCAACTGATTGATCGGGATATCATTGACTTATGTCATGTTCAAATGGTTGATGAGTTATCTTTCTCGTCAACCAATGAACCATTCTCAAGTCCGGAAGTATTTGAAGTAACGGAAAGAGATGAAGCAACTAGGGCTAAACCATCTGTTGAGGAACCACCATCATTGGAGCTTAAGGAGCTACCATCTCATTTGGAGTATGCCTACTTGGATGATGATTCTAAATTACCCGTCATTATCGCTTCCGGTTTGACGGATGTTGAAAAGGTGAAGCTTTTGAAGGTGTTAAAGACACACAAGAAAGCTATGGCTTGGAAGATCATGGACATAAAAGCGATACATCCTTCCTTTTGCACCCATAAGATCTTAATGGAAGATGATTACAAGCCAGTGGTGCAACACCAACGTCGTCTTAACCCTAACATGTAAGAAGTTGTGAAGAAGGAAGTAATCAAGCTACTTGATGCGGGCTTAATCTATCCGATTTCCAATTCCCCATGGGTTAGACTGGTTCAAGTGTTACCAAAAAAAGGAGGCATGACGGTGGTGACAAATGACAAGAATGAGCTTATACCTACAAGAACCCTCACGGGTTGGAGAGTTTGCATCGATTACCGCAAGCTCAATGATGCAACAAGAAAAGATCATTTTCCTTTACCTTTCATTGATCAAATGTTAGAACGTTTATCTGGGAATATGTTTTATTGTTTTCTTGATGGTTTTTCAGGATATTTTCAATTTCCAATTGCACCCGAGGGCCAAGAAAAGACGACATTTACATGTCCTTATGACACTTTCGCATATAGAAGGATGCCATTTGGATTGTGTAATGCACCGGCCAGATTTCAAAGATGCATCGTTGCCATATTCCATGACATGATCGAAGACTCGATGGAGGTGTTCATGGATGATTTCTCGGTCTTTGGAAATTTTTTTGATCATTGTTTAAGTAATTTGGAAAGGATGCTTTCAAGATGCAAGCAATCAAATCTTGTTTTGAATTGGGAAAAATGCCACTTTATGTTGAAGGAAGGCATTGTCTTAGGTCATAAGATTTCCAATGTGAGGCTAGAGGTAGATAGGGCAAAGGTGGAAACCATTTCAAAATTACAACCACCTAACTCGGTTAAAGCAATAAGAAGTTTCTTAGGTCATGCCGGTTTTTATAGACGTTTTATCAAGGATTTCTCAAAAATTGCAAGACGTATGACCCAACTTCTTGAAAAAGATGTACCTTTTGTTTTAAATGATGAATGCTTGGTTGCATTTAATCTATTAAAACAGAAATTAATAAATGCACCCATAATGATGGCCCCGGATTGGAATATCCCATTTGAACTAATGTGTGATGCTAGTGATTATGCAGTTGGAGCGGTTTTAGGACAACGGAAGGAAAAGCATTTTCACCCAATCTATTACGCAAGCAAGACACTCAATGATGCTCAAGAGAACTACACAACTACTGAAAAAGAGTTGCTTGCTGTGGTGTTTACTTTTGATAAATTTCGCTCTTACCTTATCTTATCAAAAACCATTGTGTTTAGTGATCATGCAACCCTTAGGTATCTTTTTGGAAAACAAGATGCAAAACCAAGATTAATTAGATGGATCTTGCTTTTGCAAGAGTTTGACATAGAGATACAAGATAAAAAGGGGGCTGAGAATGTCGTAGCTGACCACCATTCTCGTCTCGAGAACCCATCTTTAGATACCCTTCGGGAATCTAACATAAATGATAATTTCCCACATGAGTTTCTTTTACAGGTTCAAGAGATTGATGATCACCCTTGGTTCGCAAATTTTATAAACAACCTTGCGGGTGGGGTTCTTGTTGAAGGAATGACTTATCAACAGAAAAAGAAGTTCTTTACTGAATTAAAGCATTACTTTTGGAAAGACCCGCATCTGTTTAAGGTTTGTGAAGATCAAGTGGTGAGAAGATGTGTGCATGGGAGTGAGGCAATGAGCATTATTCGTCATTTTCATGAAGGACCCACTGGTGGGCATCATTGTGACATCCGTCACCTTAAGGTCCGTCAATTAACGTGATTTTTCGTTAACTATTCCTTGATCGAACATTCCTCATCTTTATTAACTCTTTATGTGGATATCATGTTTGCTTTATCATCGTTGTGCTTGTGTTTTCATTGTAATCATATGTTAACCTTAAAAACTTTTAAAACTTTCAACATCGTATCCGCCAAATATATCACTTTTATATAAAATTAACTTCACTAATAAAACCATTTTTAAGTTAGAAATATCATTAAATACATTCTTATAATTAATATAATTACCCTAACAAAGTCGTTTTTCAACCGAAACAAATTTGGGAAACTCGGGGGTTAAGTGCAGGGACTAAACTTGATATTTTGCAAACTTGGGCCGGGTATATAAACCCATTTTCCAGCCCTAATTCATCCAACTTCATCTTCTTCATCTTCTTCACCCTCTCTACACCATCTTCTTCATTCTAGCACCAAATCCGACCCGCTTAGTCTCGTTTTCCTCGTCTAGACTTCATCTACAGCCTAGTCTACTCTATTCTAGTAGGTAGACGACTTTGGTTGTCCCTTTTCTTGCTTATTCACGGCTGTCCAAACTAGGGTTTCGGGTGTTCGGGTTCAATTCGAACACATGAGGTCGTGTGGGTGCGTGTGAGGCCTTTCTGCTTGTGTTTCTTGTTTGTGCATGTGTGTAGAGTGTTTCTGGAAGTTCTTGTTGTGTAAAACTCGTGTTTGGAGCAGCCTAAGGCTACTCAGCCGACCATAGTCGCGATTCTGCTGTCCAGGCGACTGGGTCTGTCATGCGATTGAGTCGTGCGACTGGGTGAGTCGTGCGACTGAGCCATGCGTCTGAGTCAATCGTGCGACTGGGTTGTGCGACTGGGCATGTTGTGCGACTGAGTTGTGCGACTGTGTGTATGTGTGCGATTGAGTCATGCGAACGAATGAATGTGTGCGATTGAGTCAGGTGACCGACTGTATGTATGCGATTGTGCGTGTATCGCACGACTGGAGTCCAATCGCACGAATGAAGGTTCAATCGTACGAATGTAGCTGATTCGCACGATTGAAGGTTGATTCGTGCGTATGGAGGTTGAGTCGTGCGATTGGGTGTTGTGTGGTACGACTGAATGCCAGTCATAAGAATGAAGGCTCAATCGTACGAATGAAGCTGATTCGCACGATTGAGGGTTGATTCGTGCGAATGGAGTGTTGAGTCGTGCGTCTCGACCTGTCGTGCGACTATAGTTGTTGTGTGTGATTTCCTTCTTGTGTGTGGTGTGTGTAAGACGTGTGATGTTGAGGTAACATTAACACAGTTGCCATTGTTCGGCCACAAAGATTAAAGTCAACGCTAAAAAGGCCACAAATACTATTCAAAATAAATCAAACTAATGTTTTACAATTATCAACCGACTTATAACTACTGACATTTATCTAATACTTCTTCAATAACAATGAAACTTTTACTCAAATATAATCAGCAATGGCGACAATGTCTAGTACTTGGATCTACATAAGATCTAGTACGTGTGTCTGTTTGTGTGTGTTACACGCGACCCAACCGATACAACCCGAACCGACCGATCATTATTATGCGCTTATTTCATATCATTAATGCTTAACAATAACTGTCAATAGGTGTTTGACCGTTCATTTCATACGACATTTGGATACATTAATCTTACATACTTACCTCTTAACAAGTGAGTTTTGTGGCCCCTTTTTACGCTTATACAATATTTCAATCATTTACAACTTGGGGGAAAAGTATGCTCACCCATTTTCTATGTTGTACAACTTACTTACATTTTACTTACAAGGAATCAACGTGATACTGTTTTACAAGTACTTATCTGATACATGCTTGGGTCTGCTGTGTCGTTCTATCTTTGCAACTATTTAATTCCAGTGTGGGAACCGACGGTTAGGTATTGGTAGTACTACTGGGTTGACACCCCCACCCTTGTCCGTTGGTATACTAGTTGGTACCATCAGTGGCCAGGAACGGGCCCTTGGGTGAATATATTCCGACAATATCTTTGTGTACGTCGCTAGGTTTGGTTGCAAAGCTCATTGTCATGTGATTTTACTTGTTTATATAACTGTATTCACGGTATTTCACATCGATTACTATATACAGCATCACTTACTTATTTATTACTTAAACCTGTGAGCTCACCAACAATTTTGTTGACCATTTTGAGCATATATTTTCAGGTGATCATGCAAATTGAGGAAATCTAGGTGTGCTGCCTTAGTGGAGACCCTAGGATGCATTTTTGGGACTAAACATGTTTTGACAACAATTATTTTGAACAATGTGTAGTCTGTGTAAACAATTACAATCTTTTGATACTTGTTCCCGGGTTGTGGGAATTCATATTACAATTTCATCTTTATGTGATTATGTGAATCGTTTATCATGTTTATGCTTATGGCTATGTTGTCGTGAATATTGACTAAACACGACACAAGTCCCCTTGTTGTCGGGTGTCGTCATGACACGCTTGTCATCATTTATTATATTGCATCTTTATCGCTTACCATGTGTTATGACGATCCCGATCTCGTTACATCCCTGTGTTTCCGCTTTTAGCGGGGGTGTGACAGATTGGTATCAGAGCCATTGGTTATAGAGAATTAGGCAATACGCTTGACCTAGACTATAACCTAGGAACCTTCATGTAGATTTGCATGCTAGGATCTGTATGCATATTATATCTCGTGTATGTGTTCCTCGCTGCTTGATTTGTTCATTTATCTGTTATGTGATCTTTCACCCTGTGAGAGAGCCCTTGTTCTCACTCCTTATGGGATGCTTCTATTGGATCTTCCGTTCCCTCTGCACGCGGAGTTGGTATATCAAATCCAGGTATTAAACCCGAAGAGATCTTCACAGATCATGCTAATGCGCTTGACCTTGGACATTGAGATTAACCCTGAGGAGGTTATGTCTGAAACCTCAAAAGAGGAGGAAATAGACAACCTCCGCTAGACTAAACGTGATTATATACATGGATTTACAACTGTTATGATGGACTATTGTGAGACATTACCAATTCATGGTGTGAGAACTACACGAATTGCATGCAATGTGTGATGACAATAAGTGAGATATTAACTTGGGAATACTGGACTTGATGAGTGTTATGGATGATACCCTTTGAATTGACTTAAGCTTATATGTTTACTATTTCTATGATTAGAAAATGCCGCCTCGAAGAGTTACCCGCAGCAATAGTGGCGGGAGTGAAGCCCCAAGGGGCAGAGGCAGAGGCAGAGGCAGAGCACCAAGAAAAAATGATGGTCCTGCCAGTAACAATCAGGAAACGGGAAACTCTGATATGGCAGCTCTGATCGCTCAACAGTTGGCCGCACTGATTCCTACTATCGTGGCCCAAGTGAGCGACGCACTCCAGCAACACCACCCCCACGGGGATGGTGGCAATGATAATGGAGATAATGGAGAAAGAGCCCAAGGTGGGATCGAAACTGAGGTGGGAAATGGAAACCCGACCGGAAACGAAAGCAACCAGGAGACCGGAAATGGTGGTACAGCCGGTATTGAGACTGGGGTTGTTAATGCCAGACGGGGGTGTTCGTACAAGGAGTTTGTGGCTTGCAAACCGAGGGAATTTGATGGGAAAGGTGGGGCGATAGCCCTAACCAGGTGGCTAGAAAAGATGGAGGCAGTGATTGACATCAGTGAGTGCCTCGACAGCCAGAGAATCAAGTATGCCACGTGTTCACTGCAGGGCAAGGCCCTAACCTGGTGGAACACCCAGGTTCAAGCTAGAGGAAGAGAATCTGCGATGCAGATGTCATGGGACGAGTTTAAAGCTTTGATCACCGAGGAATACTGCCCCCTCAACGAGATGCAGAAATTAGAGCATGAGTTCTGGAATCATGCTATGGTGGGGGCCGGGCATGCAGCTTATACTGACCGTTTTCATGAGCTGGCAAATTGGTTCCGCATCTGGTCACGCCGGAATCAAAGAGAATCGAGAGGTACATTTGGGGACTTGCGCCTCAAATTAGGGCAATGGTTACAGCAGCTGCTCCTCCTACTATTCAGAGCGCAATTCTGAAGGCTGGCGCTTTGACTGATGAAATGGTGAGAACGGGGGTTTTGGGCAGAGGGGCAGAAAAGAGAAAAGATGTCGGGGAAACGAGTCGGTCGAGTGCGGGGATGTTCGATAAGAGGGCTAAAACGACCAGGAATTTTGTGGCCGTGTCTCAGGCCAAGAGAGAGTATGTGGGGCCGCACCCCAAATGTGACAGGTGCAACTATCATCATCCCCCAGGAACGCAGTGCCGGGTGTGCGCGAACTGTAGCGCCCGGGGCATTTGGCGAGAGACTGTAGAACTGCGCCGAATCTTGTGGCACCCGTCAACGCGGTTAACCCCGCCGGGAATGCAAGGGCTTGTTATGAGTGTGGAAGCCCTGATCATTACAGGAACATGTGCCCCAGGCTGAATCGGGCACCGGGTCAACAAGGAAACAACCAGCAGCAAGTGATGGCTATAGCTGGAAATCAAGGCCCGACTACTCAAGGGAATGCGGCTCGGGGACGTGCATTCGTCATTGGAGCCAACGATGCTCGTCAGGACCCGAATGTTGTCACGGGTACGCACTTACTCAATCATCACTTCGCATCTATATTATTTGATACTGGAGCAGACAATAGCTTTATATCTTCTGAGTTTGTGCAATTGCTTGATTTGAGTCCTAGTAGGCTAGAAACTAGCTACTCTGTAGAAATGGCCAATGGTAGGGTTGTTCAGGCCGATGAGATTATTAGGAAGTGCTCGTTAACATTGGAGGACCATGCCTTCGATATAGACTTGATACCCTTTGAGCTAGGAAGTTTTGATGTGATTGTGGGTATGGATTGGTTGTCGCAAAACGGAGCAGAGATTGTCTGTCGGGACAAAGTAGTACGAATCCCTATGCCAAACAGGGAAGTACTCAAGATTCAGGGAGAACATCCGGGAAGGAACTTAAAGCTTATTTCCTGCATGAAAGCACGCCGAAGTTTACGAAAGCAGTGCTACGCTTTTCTGGCTCATGTGGTTGAAAAGAAGGACGAAGAGAGGAAACTAGTAGATATTCCAGTGGTACGGGACTACCCAGATGTATTTCCGGATGACTTGTCTGGTTTGCCTCCTCCACGACAGGTGGAATTTCGTATAGAGTTGGTTCCTGGAGCTACACCGGTAGCGAAGACGCCCTATCGGTTAGCGCCATCTGAGATGCAAGAGTTATCTAGTCAGTTACAGGAACTACTGGAGAAGGGTTTTATTCGACCGAGTCATTCACCGTGGGGAGCACCGGTACTATTTGTCAAAAAGAAGGATGGATCGTTCCGCATGTGCATCGATTACCGTGAGTTGAACAAGTTAACCGTGAAGAATCGATATCCTTCCCCCAGGATCGACGATCTGTTTGACCAGCTACAAGGAGCTTCGTAATTCTCAAAGATCGATCTTCGTTCTGGATATCATCAACTAAGGGTTTTCGAGGACGACATACCGAAGACAGCGTTTAGGACTCGTTATGGGCACTATGAGTTCTTGGTCATGCCGTTCGGGCTGACTAACGCACCAGCCGTGTTTATGGATCTAATGAATCGGGTGTGCAAACCTTACTTGGATAAGTTTCGTGATCGTGTTCATAGACGATATACTTATCTACTCCCGATCGAAAGAGGATCACGAAGAACACCTTCGGGCAATTCTGAAGCTGCTACGGGAAGAGAAACTTTTCGCCAAGTTCTCGAAGTGTGAATTTTGGTTGCGGGAAGTGAAGTTTTTGGGTCATGTGGTTAATGAGGACGGGATTCATGTAGATCCCGGCAAGATCGAAGCGGTGAAGAAATGGGATGCGCCCCAGACACCATCAGAGATACGGCAATTTTAGGATTGGCCGGTTACTATCGTCGCTTCATCGCGAATTTTTCAAAGATCGTGCAACCATTAACCCTGCTTACTCAAAAAGACAAGAAGTTTGATTGGGGACATGCACAAGAACAAGCGTTCCAAACGTTGAAAGAGAATCTGTGCAACGCGCCTATATTGTCTCTCCCAGACGGAACTGATGATTTTGTGGTATACTGCGATGCGTCACATCAAGGATTGGGATGTGTGCTAATGCAGAAGGATAAGGTGATTGCCTACGCTTCGTGACAGCTTAAGGTGCACGAAAAGAACTGTACAACTCATGATCTTGAGTTGGGCGCTGTAGTATTTGCACTCAAGATTTGGAGTCATTACCTGTATGGAACCAAATGCATCATCTTCACTGATCATAAGAGCCTCCAACATATTCTGGATCAGAAGGAACTTAATATGCGGCAGCGACATTGGGTAGAGCTTCTTAGTGACTACGATTGTGAAATCCGGTATCGTCCGGGGAAAGCTAACGTGGTGGCTGATGCTTTAAGCCGTAAAGAACGTGTGAAACCACTACGTGCTCGAGCGTTGGGATTGACCATTCAAACGAACTTGAAAGCTCAGATCCAAATTGCACAAAGTGAGGCATTGAAAGAAGAAAACCTTGCGGGAGAAGAATTCCGAGGGTTAGATAAACAGATGATTTTCAAGGATGACGGTATACAGTACTTCATGGATCGCATATGGGTACCCAGATGGGGAGGTGTTCGAACCTTAGTTATGGATGAAGCCCACAAGACGCGATATTCTATTCATCCTGGTGCAGACAAGATGTATCACGATCTTAAGGATCTGTACTGGTGGCAGGTATGAAGAAAGACATTGCCTTGTACGTCAGCAGATGCTTAAAAACGTGTTCGAAAGTTAAAGCTGAAGATCAGAAACCATCAGGATTATTACAGCAACCTGAAATTCCCGAGTGGAAATGGGAGATATAACCATGGATTTCATTACCAAACTCCCTAGAACAAGCAGCTGTCATGACTCGATATGGGTCATAGTAGATCGAATGATGAAGTCAGCACATTTCTTGCCTATCCGTGAAGACTACAAAATGGATAAGTTGGCAAGATTTTACATCAAAGAGGTCGTGACACGGCACGGGGTGCCGGTGTCAATCATATCCGACCGTGATAGCCGATTTACTTCACGATTTTGGCAGACGCTACAGAAAGCGATGGGTACTCGATTAGATATGAGTACCGCCTATCACCCTCAGACAGATGGCCAAAGTGAACGAACTATACAGACGCTAGAAGACATGTTGAGAGCGTGTGTAATCGACTTTGGTGGTAGTTGGGATGCTCATCTACCGTTGATTGAGTTCTCTTACAACAACAGCTACCATACAAGCATTGGGTGTGCTCCGTTCGAAGCGTTGTATGGAAGGAAATGCAGATCTCCCGTTTGTTGGGCCGAGATTGGTGAAAGTCAGTTAACAGGCCCGAGATCATTCAAGAAACAACTGACAAGATCTTTCAAATCAAAGACCGACTAAAAGCTGCAAGAGATCGCCAAAAGAGCTATGCCGAAACCGTCGGAAGCCTCTAGAATTCAACATTGGGGATCGAGTTTTACTTAAGTCTCCCCTTGGAAAGGAGTCGTTCGATTTGGAAAGAAAGGGAAGTTAGCCCCAAGATACGTTGGACCATTCGAGATTACAGAAAGAATCGGTCCAGTGGCTTACCGATTAAGGTTGCCACAAGAATCAGCGGTGTGCATGATACTTTCCACGTGTCAAACCTCAAGAAGTGTTTGGCCGACGAATCCCTTCACGTGCCAGTTGAGGAAATCAGAATTGATGAGAAGCTTCATTTTGTTGAGGAACCCATTGAGATCATGGATCGAAAGGTCAAGCAACTGAAGCGCAGTAGAATACCTATTGTTCGCGTAAGGTGGAATTCAAAGCGAGGGCCAGAGTTTACATGGGAACGAGAAGATCAGATGAAACTCAAATATCCACATCTATTCGAGGATGACACTCTTGGACCTAACTCCAGCTGAATTTCGGGACGAAATTCTCTCAACTGGGGGATACTGTGACATGCGTCACCTTAAGGTCCGTCAATTAACGTGATTTTTTGTTAACTATTCCTTGATCGAACATTCCTCATCTTTATTAACTCTTTATGTGGATATCATGCTTGCTTTATCATCGTTGTGCTTGTGTTTTCGTTGTAATCATATGTTAACCTTAAAAACTTTTAAAACTTTCAACATCGTAACCGCCAAATATATCATTTTTATATAAAATTAACGTCACTAATAAAACCATTTTTAAGTTATAAATATCATTAAATACATTTTTATAATTAATATAATTACCCTAACAAAGTCGTTTTTCAACCGAAACAAATTTCGGAAACTCGGAGGTTAAGTGCAGTGACTAAACTTGACATTTTGCAAACTTGGGCTGGGTATATAAACCCATTTTCCAGCCCTAATTCATCCATCTTCATCTTCTTCATCTTCTTCACCCTCTCTACACCATCTTTTTCATTCTAGCACCAAATCCGACCCGCTTAGTCTCGTTTTCGTCGTCTAGACTTCATCTACAGTCTAGTCTACTCTATTCTACCAGGTTGCGAATTTGGTTCTCCCTTTTCTTGCTTATTCACGGCTGTCCAAACTAGGGTTTCGGGTGTTCGGGTTCAACCCGAACACATGAGGTCGTGTGGGTGCGTGTGAGGCCTTTCTACTTGTGTTTCTTGTTTGTGCATGTGTGTAGAGTGTTTCTTGAAGTTCTTGTTGTGTAAAACTCGTGTTTGGAGCAGCCAAAGGCTGCTTAGCCCGACCACAGTCGTGATTCTGCTGTCCAGGCGACTGGGTCTGTCATGCGATTGAGTCGTGCGACTGGGTGAGTCGTGCGACTGAGCCATGCGTTTGAGTCAATCGTGCGACTGGGTTGTGTGAATGGGCATGTTGTGCGACTGAGTTGTGCGACTGTGTGTATGTGTGCGATTGAGTCATGCAACCAAATGAATGTGTGCGATTGAGTCAGGTGACCGACTGAATGTATGCGATTGTGCGTGTATCGCACGACTGGAGTCCAATCGCACGAATGAAGGTTCAATCGTACGAATGTAGCTGATTCGCATGATTGAAGGTTGATTCGTGCGTATGGAGGTTGAGTCGTGCGATTGGGTGTTGTGTGGTACGACTGAATGCCAGTCATAAAAATGAAGGCTCAATCGTACGAATGAAGCTGATTCGCACGATTGAGGGTTGATTCGTGCGAATGGAGTGTTGAGTCGTGTGTCTGGACCTGTCGTGCGACTGTAGTTGTTGTGTGTGATTTCCTTCTTGTGCGTGGTGTGTGTAAGATGTGTGATGTTGAGGTAACATTAACACAGTTGCCATTGTTCGGCCACAAAGATTAAAGTCAATGCTAAAAAGGCCACAAATACTATACAAATCAAATCAAACTAACGTTTTACAATTATCAACCGACTTATAACTACTGACATTTATCTAATACTTCTTCAATAACAATGAAACTTTTACTCAAATATCATCAGCAATGGCAACAATGTCTAGTACTTGGATCTACATAAGATCTAGTACGTGTGTCTGTTTGTTTGTGTTACACGCGACCCAACCGATACAACCCGAACCGACCGATCATTATTATGCGCTTATTTCATATCATTAATGCTTAACAGTAACTGTCAATAGGTGTTTGACCGTTCATTTCATACGACATTTGGATACATTGATCTTACATACTTACCACTTAACAAGTGAGTTTCGTGGCCCCTTTTTACGCTTATACAATATTTCAATCATTTACAACTTGGGGGAAAAGTATGCTCACCCATTTTTTATGTTGTACAACTTACTTACATTTTACTTACAAGGAATCAACGTCATACTGTTTTACAAGTACTTATCTGATACATGCTTGGGTCTGCTGTGTGGTTCTATCTTTGCAACTATTTAATTCCAGTGTGGGAACCGACGGTTAGGTATTGGTAGTACTACTGGGTTGACACCCCCACCCTTGTTCGTTGGTATACTACTTGGTACCATCAGTGGCTAGGAACGGGCCCTTGGGTGAATATATTCCGACAATATCTTTGTGTACGTCGTTAGGTTTGGTTGCAAAGCTCATTGTCATGTGATTTTACTTGTTTATATAACTGTATTCACGGTATTCCACATCGATTACTATATACAGGATCACTTACTTATTTATTACTTAAACCTGCGAGCTCACCAACAATTTTGTTGACCATTTTGAGCATATCTTTTCAGGTGATCATGCAAATTGAGGAATCTAGGTGTGCTGCCTTAGTGGAGACCCTAGGATGCATTTTTGGGACTAAACATGTTTTGACAACAATTATTTTTGAACAATGTGTAGTCTGTATAAACAATTACAATCTTTTGATACTTGTTTCCGGGTTGTAGGAATTCATATTACAATTTCATCTTTATGTGATTATGTGAATCGTTTATCATGTTTATGCTTATGGCTATGTTGTCGTGAATATTGACTAAACACGACACAAGTCCCCTTGTTGTCGGGTGTCGTCATGACACGCTTGTCATCATTAATTATATTGCATCTCTATCGCTTACCATGTGTTATGACGATCCCGATCTCGTTACATCCCCGTGTTTCCGCTTTTAGCGAGGGTGTGACAATCATGGAGCTAATTATACTGCCAAGAAGGTTTACGATTCCGGATTCTATTGGCCCACCATTTTTAAGGATGCGCACGCGTTGGTTAAAGCTTGTGATGCTTGCAACAAGCAGGTAACATCTCATCCCGTGATAAGATGCCCCAAAACAGTGTTCAGGCATGTGAGGTATTTGACATTTGGGGCATCGATTTTATGGGTCACGAGGACATAAATACATCCTAGTTTGCCGTTGATTATGTCGCAAAATGGGCGGAAGCACAGGCTTTACCCATAAACGATGCTAGGGTTGTCGTGAAGTTTTTAAGAAAATTATTCACACGGTTTGGAACACCCATGGCCTTAATTAGTGACCGAGGCACTCATTTTTGTAACTCTCTACTTGAAAAAGCTTTATCACACTATGGTGTTCACCATAGATTTTCAACTTCATATCATCCACAAACGAGTGGACAAGTGGAAGTCACTAATCGAGGCCTGAAACGCATTCTTGAACGAACGGTGGGGCAAAACCGAAAGATTTGGTTAGATAAGTTAGATGATGCTTTATGGGCTTTTCGAACCGCTTACAAAACACCAATAGGCACAACACCATTTAAGTTGTTTTACGGAAAAGCTTGTCATCTACCATTTGAACTTGAGCATAAAGCATATTGGGCTTTGAAATCGGTTAATCTTGATTTGAGATGTGCAGGTGAAAATAGGTGGTTAAAGGTTCATGAGCTTGAAGATTTGAGGAACCAAGCTTATGAGAATTCTCGAATTTACAAGGAACAAACAAAGCAGCTACACGACAACCACTTGAAGGATAACAAGCAATTCCAAGTGGGGAAGCGTGTCTTGCTTTACAATTCAAGACTTCGGTTGTTTCCGGGCAAATTAAAATCACGATGGACGGGACCTTACCATGTCAAGCAAGTGTTTCCTTATGGCACCATTGAAATTGAACATCCAGATGGATAGGTCTTTAAGGTTAATGGACATCGATTGAAACATTACATCAAAGGCCCGGTAGATGAGGAATTGGAGGTTGTGAATCTTCACCCTAAGAACAATTAATGCGGGATCGAGTCAAGCTAAGGACTCGTTAATAAAACGCATTATGGTATTGTATTCTCTCCTTTTACGGGTTTTAAATTATTTTGATATTTAGAAAATCGTTGCTTTTCTTGTAGCATTATTAAACTCAAGATTTGATTACCGGCGTCACTCGGTAAGTATTTCTTTAATGATTATGCTAAGCATTAGAAAAACCAATAACTAAATTTGTAAATTAATTTCTTTTGGTAATAACCCTTTAATAATATATATATATATATATATATATATATATATATATATATATATATATATATATATATATATATATATATATATATATATATATATATATATATATATATATATATTATAAAAAAATTAAAAAAAATTATTATTAGAAAAATTAGATTAATTAATTAAATATATATATTTTTATTAGGTAATAGTAAAAAAATCAATGAAAATAAAAAAAAGAAATTTTTTTATGATAAGATAAATTTTCTTATTAATTAAGAATTTTTAAGAATGTATTTGTTATGACCATGACTTAAAAGGTCATCACCATAACTTTTGCATTATAAATGAGCCTAAAACTTACTGTTATGATTATGACCATTTTTGTCATGGCCATATTCTTGGTCAACTTTCAGGTCAAAGAAAAAAAATAAATTCAATCCCTAATTTTCTACATCTGATTCTCTAACTCCATCTCTTCACACCATCTCCACCTTCACAACCACACATACCAGCCACCACCACCATCTCCTCCCGTCACCACCACCTCCACCACTCACCACTCACTCCCCATCCCGTCGCCCCCCCACAACAGCACCGCCACCCATCCCGCCGTACCACGCACCACTCACCCCCATCCCGTCGCCCCTCCACAACAGCGCCACCACCCATCCCGCCGCACCACCTCCCGACCACCCTCCTCACCACCGAACCACTCACCAATCACCCCCATCCCGTCGCCCCTCCACCACAGCGCCACCCTCCTCACCACCGAACCACTCACCACTCACCCCCATCCCGTCGCCCCCCCCCCCCCCACCACAGCGCCACCACCCAACCGTAACACAGCATCAGCCACCGCGAACCACCACCACACCACAACCGCAACCCCTATCCCCTCGCACACCACCAACCATCACTACAATCAACCATTACTTGGAGTTCCACCTTATTTTCTTTCTTTTCTCTTTGATCTTTCTTCTACAAAGGTATGTAACTAGCAATTTCTCTTTCTTTTCTTTTATTTATTTTTTATTTTTTTGTTTGTTTGTCATTATTATTCTTGGTGGATTAAAAGCATGATGTTGATTTTTTTTAGATTCAACACATTTTCATGATAGGTTGTGTTGACAATTGTGTTATGTTGGTTTAGCTTAGCAAAATTGAACCATAGTATGATATTTCACATGTATTTTGGATTGAATTGCTTATGGATATATATCTTTTTGTTGAAATTGCTGAGATGAAGATGGTGTTGTTTTGAATTAGCTTGTTGATGTGTGTTTGTGATGATTTTTGTTTGGATTCAACAACTTAGTTCTCGCGACACTTGGAGCCTCTTTTTGTCAATTTATTTCATGTTTGGGATACAATCCTGATATATTATTTAAAACATGTTAGCAATTTTATTTTTGTGTCTTGAAGGTTGTAATTTAATATAATGTGTCTCACGAGTTTTGGTAGTTATTGTTTGAATCTTTTGTTAATGTATGTGTGTGTGTGTGTGTATAAATATATATATATATATATATATATATATATATATATATAAATATGCGTATACATATACACATATATATTGTTTAAATCATTATCTCACATTTTCATTTTTATAGGTGATGGCGCATGACGATCTTCATCGGTTTCTTCAATTCGAGCAAGGCAGCGAGAGCGCTAAGCGATATGAAGCCATTCGCTTGAGGAACTTTGAGCCCTCACGCACGATTTGCATGTCCACCTTGGAAGCTCTGGGAGAGAAGTCTCGTGTTGACGCTATGCTCACGAAACCATGGCAATGTTTCTTCTCGATTCGTCAGCCTCAGTACAAAGAGCTCGTGTTGGAATTCTGTGCTACTTATCGATTTGCTCACAAGTTGACTGACTTACATGATAAGAACGCCATTTCTTTCAGATTGGGTGGTGAGGATCGCAAGCTTTCTGTTGCTGAACTTGGGGGGCGCGCTTGGCATTTATACTAAATCTGAGCTGAGAAGATCGCCATTTCTTCAAAGTTTAAAAAAGATTGATTGGGGAACTTTATCTGCTTTCTGGAATGAAATTGGGGTGGACAATCATTCCCCAAAGCACTCTATGAGTACACACCTGCACGATCCCTTCATCATTATTTTCACTGTGTGATTTCACATTCGATTTGTGGTAGGAAAAACAGCAGGGGTGTGGTGACCCGTAAGGATCTGTTTTTCTTATATTGTTTAATCAAGCAGGTGCCTTGTAATCTGCCTTACGATATGGCACAATTCTTCTCATCGTGCATCGGAACAAAGCCCGCTAGTTATATCTGTGGTGGTTCTTTCATAACACAGTTGGCTTTATCTTTTAAATTTATGACTGATGATGTTTTTTCAGGGTTGACACCTCTATTCACCGCATTACTCATTAGCACCTCCATGTTAGAGAATATGAGTTTGGCTGCACGGTTTGGTGATGAAGGATGCAAGTTCATTGATGATGATGGAAACCCATGGCAACCTTCAAAGTTAGGTGGCGGGGAAGCATCGGTGATAGCTGTTCGAGAAGAGGTACCAGCCCCTCCACCACCTGTCGACCTAGCTGCGCGCATCGATCAACTTGCTCAGACACAAGAGCTCCTTGTCCAATCCGTTTCTCAGATTTCAGCCTCCATTCAGTGGATTGTCGAGGAGCTACAACAATCTGCATGTGCTGCCGATCGAGAGCCACGCCCATTCCACCACCACCTTCTGGGGATAATCTTATGGAGCATTAGTCTGATACCCTCCATTTATTTTTATGGGCTTTTGATTTGAGTTGTACTCTTTTGTGTATTTGTTTGTACAAACTCATGAACACTATGTGTTATTATCATTTCTAGTAGTTTTCTTATTAATGTTTTTATGCTTTGTCTTTCATTTTGTCGCTTCTTATTTTTGCTTTTGGTTATGCTTGTTAGATCATCTTGGACTCTTGGTTACGTGATTCCTGAGGTTGCTCTGGGCTTACTTGGAATCTGATCGCGCGCGTCAGGAATTTTTGGTCAGGGGCGTCTTTGTTCTCTCTTTCATTCTCACTTGCATATTCATTGCGTCTAATTGCATTGTTTTTTGCACATTTTGCACATTGAGGACAATGTGCCATTCAAGTTTGGGGATGTTAGGGATTTTTGATTGATTTCATCAAAACCAGCGATCTTATATTTTTGCTTCTAACAAACTTCTATTTGTGGCTAAAATTTTTTTATGGTGTTCATGTTGCTTAAACGTTAGATTCTTAAGCATAAGCTTACTTTTGAAATCACATTTTTAAAAGAATCCAACGAAAATACAATAACAATGTTCAAAATATCGTAATAATTGTCATGTTGATTGAAAGAGTTTTATGCTAAAGTTTGCATCGATTCCTACCACCCCGTTTCTATGAGTGAAATGTTTGTGCCTTTCGAGCATTGTTTATTCACTATATATCATGCTCATGTTTTTGTTAATTATGGAGTAGCTCGAATGTTGTAACATTTTAGAACTTGCTCAGGTGATTCATTTCAAGATCATGAACTAAGTTATTGCATGAAAATGATTGAGGCATTAGGAAAACTCATCTTGTGTAACCCGTTTTTTGTTTCTCTTCCCATGCCCAATCATCACCCTTAGTTGCCTTTATTGAGCCTAACCCTCACGTTATTTTTTTACCGTCATTCATAACCTAATTAGCCAAATAGCCTTTTTTTTCCTTTTAATCCTTGTGTTAAATTCGGATTTTGTTAGTTGTCTAACTTATTTTATGTAGTTGTAATTATGTTTAGAACAATCGTGTTATTGTTCTATTAGCGTAGTATATGTTATATTAAAAAAAAAGAAAAAAAACATATGAAAAAAAAGATAAAAAAAAGAAAAAGAAAAAAAGAAGATTATTGCGTTACTTTCTTCGTTTGTTTTAGGAGAAATCAATTAAAATGAGCAATTTTGTATGTTATAATGGAAAACCATTTTGGTAGCTCATTATTTGTATGTTGTTTTAGTTTATGTTAGTTAGTGTATTCTATTCCTGTTTTGTAGTTGTTCGCACGTAGCATCTAGCGATTCCGGATTTTTAACATTTTAACCACTATATCACCAAAATCCACACCTTCAACCCCAGCCCCGTTACAACCTTCAAAGACCTCTTGATTTGTGCGACTTTCTTATGTTATGTGGTGGAGAATTTGATCTCTAAGCAAGCTTATGATAATGTTGCTTCATTATATGCTTTGAGTGATTTACATATACACATCCATATATATATCCGAGTGTTGAGTGAATCATTGTGAGAAGTGCAAGTTAAGGCATAAACCTCTTCCCATAAACATTGTCACATTTTATTAAATATTCTCACACATTGGAAATTGGTTGACTCGTTGGTGTCCTCTTTAAATGTTGTATTTCTTAACAAGTCTTATGCATTTAAATCTTTAGTTTGCTTCTGAACTACCCATCTATGTTTGTAAAGCCAATAGGAATTTTGTTAGATCTTTTGAGATTTTGCTTGAGGGCAAGCAAAGCTTAAGTATAGGGATGTTTGATATGTAAATAAATATACATGTTAATAATGCATATCTTTACCCATCTTAAGTGTTTTTTGTTACAAATTCATCTTTATCTATACTTATTTATGATTAATTTGGATTTTGTAGTTTTGGATGGTTGCTTGATGATTTCAAAAGAAAAAGACAAGAAATACATGAAGATTTTGGAAGTTTAGAGGCTGTTATGGTCATGACTGATTCTGTCAGGGCCATAACATGCATCAGGCCCCTATTTCCTGCGCATTATGGTCATGACTGATTCTGTCATGGGCATAACACGCATCAGGCCCCCTTTTAAGCCCTTCTTCTTCTTCAATTTGGGAGAGACGAATTTGAGAGATAAAACCCTAGTTTTTCTCCATCTTGTGGCAACTTTGAAGGAGTTCTTCCAAGAGTTCAAGCTAGGTTGAAGATCAAGCATTTCAAAGGAAGATTCAACTCCACACAACCAACCTCTACTCATCTTTGGTTTGAAAATCTCTAGATCTACATGTTTTCTTCTATTATCATGAGCTTGGTTGTGGTTTTTGTAAGCCTCATGGGCTAAACACTATTTATCACTTAGATTAGATGAAGCTTAGCATACTTTGACACATTACTTGTAACTTTTGGTGATGATTAGGTCAATGTTCATTACAAGGCTATGAATGTTCTTCAATGATTATGTATGCTTGTTGAAATTGGTGAAATGATGAATCTTATGGGTGTTATAATCATATATTGTTGGAAAACTTTATGTTTTAGAACATCTATTCATGAAATGCATACATTAGTGTGTGGTTTATGGCATTTGACTAGGAATGGTAAATGATGATTGATTATCTAGTCATGTTAAACAAGTGTTCATCCAAATACATGTGTTTATGAAAACCATTGTGTTTGTTGTGAATATATCCTAACATTGTGTATGTGTAACCATTTATAATGCACATATTTGTGAGTCGTGTATTCATGTTAAGGCATTCATAAATTGAAGAATTTACATAGCTATTGTTACATTATGCGAATTGAGGTGGTTACCATGTGTTTATCGTGCTAACTTTCCAAATATTTGTGGGTTTGGTATCCTTGACGGGAGTCCTAACCATCTTCAACTTTGGCTTAATAATATCATTGAGTCTTCTTGGCATAACTTTAGGTGGCTAATATGTGTTTATCGTCTTAGCTTTCCAACGAGTTATAAAATTAGATAACCTTGATAGGAGTCTAGTTTATATCCATGTTCAATGTTTAGAAGATGATCTCACCATAGGTTCATGTATGTTGTCATTGTTTTGCTAAGCGGATTCAAAGTCTAAGTGATATCTTCTTCTAAGTGATTATCTTCATCATCGTCTACTTCCCTTATTAGTTTAATTATTAGCTAAACTAGTTAGTTATATTATTCACAAATCATATTTCATCGGCTAGATAATGACAAAGACTTAGTATTAGAAGCTTTCGCGTCCACGGATCGATACTTGGTTCTTACCAAAAGCTATACTACTATCCGATAGGTACACTTGCCTATTGTGTGTGTAGTTAGTCATAAGGTGAAAATCATTTTTATAAATTTAAAGCTTAATTGTGTTCCTGGTTGAGCTCTTCTTAAAGGTCTCCCAACTAGTTTTTCCCTGAGATAAGATATCTCAAGTTGCTGATCATTGACCCTATTATGCAAGGTAGTCACTTGAGATTCAAGGTGACTAACCTTAGAGACTAAATAGGAGCATGTTTTTGATAGTTTTTGCACCTTTAGTATCAGATTCCCCTCTTCTTCATTAGAAGAATCATTGGGCGATGAGATGATTGGACCAAAGTCCTATCTCTCACCACCAGCCTCAAGTTCTTGGCTGCTGGATTTCCTTTGCACATTGACATCCTCAGTTGAGGTGTCAATGGGCTGAGTTGCCATGGTTGAGGTCTTAATGATGTAATCACTTAAAGAAGTGAGAGCCTCTTCCATATAGATATCCTGAACAGGTTCAGAAGTATCCATCTCAGTTATGGGTGACTGATGTGGGCTAGACAAAGGAGACTCACGAGTACTCATCTCTCTTTGAGTAGGGGAGGAGTGGAGAGACTCATGGTACCCACTGAAACCTAAGTCTTCATCAGTATAGAATGAGAGGTTGGGAATGGGTTGATTTAAGTCTAATGGCTGGGGATGGTAACTGTCCCCTGAAGGTTTTTCACTTGAGTGTTGAGACTCTGAGTGAAGGCTTAAGGCAGTTAGGCTTGTGAGCTCATCAGGGTGAGCATGAGGAACCTCAGCCCTGATTGTTAAAGAGATGAGAGTGGTTTGCTCCTCAGGAGAATTGGGAGCTCTAGTGTCGACTTCCTCCTGTATGGGTGAGTATATGGGGGCCTACACAGACTCAATAGCTTGAGCAGGGGTTCGTTTGGATTTTCTTTGGTAGATGAGGGTGACTTGGGGCCTTTTTGGTGGTTGAGAGGTAGAAGGTGTGGGTTTAACACTAGCTTGTGTTGCTAGGTTGTCACCTTGAGCAATGAGCTCTAACATTTTTGGGACTAGGGCTGTTTCTATCCCTGAGAAGCCTACAGTTGGCTTCTTCATAATTTTAAAGATGCCGGGCTTCATCTGTCCCAATTTAAGAATATTATCTGTTTCCCTCAACTGTGAGCCCAGTTCACAGTTGAGAATGTGTTAAACATATCTAGGAAACACAAAATACTCTAAGGAGTCCAAGTTAGCAAGCAAATTTGTATAGACAAATTGAGAGTACCTGAACTTGACCCCTTGAACCATTCCATGTACTATGAAGGAGAGATCCTCAGGAATCTGGTCCCACCCTCCATGCTTGTTTGACAGGCTGTGGATAACCACATGAAGCAGGTATTTCCACTAGGATGAGACATTCCCTTTCCTGAAGGTCTTTACAGAGAAATCTCCCTCATAGCCCATCTGCTCAAAGGAATGATTTACAGCTTCCTTTGGGAAGGACAACTCACCTTCTTCATCATCCAGCTGCAAATGAGTGTTTATGATGGCCGGAGTGATGAAGATTGTCCTCCCTTGCACTGTGGCAGACAGTGCCTTCTCCCCATCCATATTGACCTCTTGGCAGGTCTTCCAAAATTCAAGCAGATGATCCTCATAGAGAGTAGGATCAATGGTTAGGAAGGTGGAGTAATTTGATAGAGCTAAGAAACAACAAATCTCTGAGAAACTTTCATCTTTTTCAGAGCTTAATAGAGCAACTTGGTTATGTTGCCTGTGAAGTTGCATGGAGAAATTTGGGTTGTTTCTCATGTTTAGGTTGGCCGTTTTAGAAGCTTAAGGATGAAGAAAGATGAAGAAATTTGGGAGAATTTAGGTTTAAGGAATAGTGTAATTGAGGAAGATAGTGAAAGAGGGGGTAACCGTTGGGCATTTATGTGAAAAGGATTTGAGACAAAGTTAATGAAAGAGGATAAACTTTGAAATCCGGATGTCGGTCCCACCTCTGAAAAGTAGTTTACTTTTGCCCAAAAAGTAGTTTTCTTGGAAGTCGAGACATCTTCCGAAGGTTATTTGCTTCGGAAGTTCTGAAGAAAAAGCTTCCGAAGGCAAATTGGCTTCGGAAGAGATTTCAAAGGTTTTTGAGAATTTTTCTTCGGAAGAGAGTTTTACACTCAGAGATTTTATTCCAAGAAGAATAAATACTTCCGAAGGTAAATTGCTTTCGGAACAAACTTGTTCTTTGAAAACATATAAAGTACTTAAGTTGATTTTAAGCTTCGGAAGATATTTCAGAAATTTCTTCCGAAGGTAAATTTACTGAAGCAATTATTTGTTTACTAAGACATAAACTACTTCCGAAGGTAATTTTAAATCTTCCGAAGAGATCAAGATTTTCAAAAATCTAAGAAAAGTCTTTTGAAAGGACTTTGCTTCCAAAGAAAACAAAAGGCTTATGAAGGTGATATAATAGACAACTTAGGACACACAGGTTTTAGAAATAAATATGATTAAGTTTTAAGAAAATCTATTCAAAGTTAATCATCCCAATAGCTGATACAAGATATTTAAATCTCTACTCATCAAAAGCTTTGGTGAACAAATCAGCATATTGTTCATTTGTGTTAACTTTGACTAGTTTGATTAATCTCTTTTCAAAGTTATCTCTAATCGAATGATACCTGATGTTAATATGCTTTGTCCTTGAGTGCTGCACAGGATTCTCTGTGATGGAGATAGTACTATTGTTGTCTATGTGGATGGGAGTCTCTTTAAAGTTAAATCCATAGTCTAGCATCTGATTTTGAATCCAAAGCACTTGAGCACAGCAACTTGCAGAAGCAATGTATTCAGCCTTAACAGTTGATGCAGACACACAGGATTGTTTCTTGCATTGCCAAGAGACTACTCTTTTACGAAGAAATTGACATCCCCCTGATGTAGACCTTGCAGTCATGTTGCAACCACCATAGTTACTATATGTATTAGCATACAGATTAAAGTCAAAATTCTTTGGATACGAAAGGCCAAGTGATGGAGCACCTTTGAGATATCTTAAAATTCTTTTGACAGTGACCAGATGTGACATCTTGGGGTTAGCTTGATATCTTGCACAAATGCATGTAGTAAACATGATGTCTGGCCTGCTAGCTGTGAGGTACATAAGAGACCCAATCATTGCCCTATAAAGGTGTTCATCAACACACTCCCCCTCAAGATCAGGTCCAAGGGAGTGATTTCTGGCTATGGATGTCTTAGCAACCTTACAATCAGTCATGTTAAACCTTTTAAGTATGTCCTGTACATACTTTGACTGACTTATGAAGATGCCATTGTCAACTTGCTTCACTTGAATTCCTAGAAAGAAATTGAGTTCCTTAATGGCACTTATTTCAAACCTGTCCTTCATCAACTTCTCAAAGTCTTTGCAGAGCTTTGGATTAGTTAACCCAAAGATAATGTCATCTACATATACTTGAACTAGCATTATGTCATTTCCTGTTCCTTTGATGAAGAGAGTTCCGTCTATAGTACCTCTTTTGTAGCCATGTTGACAGAGATAATGAGATAGAGTCTCATACCACTTTCTTGGTGCTTAGTGCAGCCCATATAGAGCTTTATCAAGCCTGCAGACATAATCAGGATGATCAGGATCTGCAAACCCAGGTGGTTGTCTGAGATACACCTTTTCATCAATCACCCCATAAAGAAAAGCACACTTGACATCAAGTTGGTAGACCTTGGAATTCTTGGATGCAGTAGAAGCTAGGAATATTCTAACAGCTTCAAGTCTTGCCACAGGAGCAAAAACATCTGTATAATCAATTCACTCTTCTTGAGTATATCCTTGAACAACTAGTCTTGCCTTGTATTTAATGACAAGTCCTCTATCATCCTTTTTGTTCCTAAAAACCCATTTGGTTCCTATGATAGTCTTCCCTTGAGGAAGAAGACATAGGTTCCAAACCTTTTGCCTTTTGAATTGAGGCAGCTCCTCTTGCATAGCTTTAACCCAACTTCCATCCTTTAGAGCCTCATCAATTTTCTTTGCCTCTATCTGGGACAAGAAATAAGAGTGAAGACAAACATTTGCTTAATGGGTTTGTCCACTTGTTCTCACCCCTGAATCAACATATTCAATGATGTTTGTGGTAGGATTAGACTTGTGGATCCTTAGCTGAGGGATCACAACAAGTTACTTAGACAGATCTAGATTTGAAAAATTTTGATCTGGCAAAGAAGATTCACCCTCCACATCACCACACTTATCAAGATTGACTTGATCCAATGAGTGTGTGACATTATTGATGTTGTCTTCAATGCAATGGTTATTAGTATCAAGAAATTCTTGATCACTTTCACCACCACCATTTTCTCCAACATTTGAAGCTCCTTCTTCTGAGTTTTGTGTATCTAAGCTTGAATTTGAAGGCACCCCAGAAGCATTAGCAGGATTTGTCATTGATGTGCTGGTAGAAGCTTCATTTGCAAGAATAGTTACCACTAGAGCTGAAGATGTGTAACCTGAGGGTCTTCTTAGCTCAAATCTTGGGTCAGGATCACCTGTTGGTAATATATCTGTAGATCCCGAAACATTCTCACGAGATTTGTTAAAACAGTTGGTAACTAAATCAAGATCAAATAGCCAATCCGGACCAGAACCTTTTACATTGGAAATGTGCTCATTGAAAGTCACATCGCCTGACTCCTCAACTACTCTAGTTCTGAGATTGTATACTCTATAAGCTTTAGCTTGAGAAGAGTATCTAATAAAATGTCCATCATCTGATTTCTCAGCAAACTTGGCAATTTGATCCCTGGTATTCAAGATGGTGCAAGGACATCCAAATGACCTGAGAAAACCAATGAAGGGTTTTCTCTTGTGCCAAAGTTCATAAGGAGTCTTACCATGTGTCTTAACCACTAAAACTCTATTTTGCACATAGCAAGCAGTGTTTACTGCCTCTGCCCCGAAGGTGATGGGCAGTTTAGAGTCAGACAACATAGTTCTTGCAGCTTCAATTAGTGTCATGTTTCTCCTCTCAACAACACCATTTTGCTGAGGAGTCCTGGGAGCACTATATTGTCTTGTAATACCTTTTTCATCACAAAATGTATCAAGGATTTGATTCTTGAATTGGGTTCCGTGATCACATCTTATGGTTTTGACCTTGTGATCACATTGATTCTCAATCTTTAAGATGAAATTCTTCAGAATCTCAGGAGTCTCATCCTTAGTTCTAAGAAAGAAGACCCAAGTGAATCTTGTAAAATCATCTGTGATCACCAAACAATAAGAGGTCCTTCCTAGACTCATTCACTAGTGGGGCCAAAGAGATCCATATGTAATAAGTGTAGGGGATTAATGACGGAGTTTCTTTCCTTTGGCTTATGAGATACCTTGTATTGCTTCCCTTTTAGGCATGCAACACAGTGGTCATTACTTGTAAACTCTTTCTTTGGTATTCCAGTTACCAAATCATTCTTAATTAATTTATTCATATTTTTAAAGTTTACATGGCACATTCTTTTATGACAGAGGAAAGATTCATCATAATTTGCTTTAGATAGAAAGCAGGAAATTTCTCTTAAGGGAGATGTTTCTTGCAAGTCCATCTTGTACATGTTCCCTTTCCTGGGGCTTTAGGCAAGATGTGCTCATGAGGAATGACCACCTCGAGCCTGAGAACAATGCACTCATGCTCAGTAAAGAGCATGTTATGACTCTGATCACAAAATTGGGATACACTCAGAAGATTGTACCCAAGCTCCTTGACAAAGTTTACCTTCTCAATGCAGCTTACCATTTGTGACCTTGCCCCTTCCAGTAAGGTAACCTCCTGCATCTCCTCCAAAAGCAACTGGTCCTCCATCAATTCTTTCAAACTTTTGGAGTAGTGACCTATTGCCTGTCATGTGTCTGGAACAACCACTATCAATGATCCATACATTTCTGTTTGTCTTGAGCTGTTCCTGCACAAAAGAGATGATTAGTTACATTTGGAAACCCAAACCTTATTGGTCTTGGGCTCATCAAAAGAAGTTGAAGACAATGCAACAGTAATTGATCCTATAGTCATGCTAGAGGGATCAGTTGCGGATGTTGATGAAGAACTTTCAGCCACTTGGTCTTTCTTTGACTTCCATACCACCTTTGGAAGCTTAGACTTGACCTTCAATACTTCAGAAGTTTTGATGACTTAGGAAGTTTTGATGACTAGCCCTTCGGAAGATCTTGCTTTCACTGCAGTAGGCTTCAGTGCTTCGGAAGTATTCCTTTCTTCCGAGACCAAATTTTCTTTCGAAGGAAAGTTTCTACTTGTCTTCTTCTTCATTTTGGAGCTTCCGAAGGAAACAGATTTTCCTTCCGAAGCTTGCTTCTTCTTCTCCAAACTCTTAGAAGTTTCTTTCTTGGTCATGTGGAGAGTACTCCTTGGATTGTAGACACAATCCTTAGCAAGATGAGAGGTACTCCCACACATAACACAGTCCATTTTCTTCCTTTTAGGAGTTCTTCTTTGTGAACAAGGCTGAACTTGATCACTTTCCTTCTCCATCATCACCTTTGCACATGCAGTGGCAACTCTTGTGGGGTTAGAACTACCTTTGGAGCAGGACGGTTCAGGTTGTACAGCAGCAATGCACAACTGATCAGCCTTCTTCTTGATGATGGGATGATTTGAACATGAACTAAAACTCTTGTTGATGGAGTTCAAGTTTGTGTCTTCAGCCTTTACTACTTCAAATCCTGCAGAGATGAAGACTTGTTTCTATGCAGAATTGAAGGTAGCCTTGATCTCTTGACCCTTTTTGGACTTTCTTTTGGCCTTCCTGATCAAGTTCTTTCTTCTTGACTTGGTCATCCCAACAGCTTTGCTCTCCTTAGAGGGATGGTGACCCTTCTTAGAATGCTCTTCTTTATTCTACTCACAGTCATTCTCCACCATCTCCTCTTCATCCTCTTCAGTCATAGGATCTATGAGGGGAAGCTCATCTTCACAAGTTCCACACCTTGGAGATCTTACAGACAAGATTGTGTGTGGAGGAGCTATCTCATAAGATCCTTGTAAGGATTCCTATAAGTCTGATGCAGCCAAAACATCCAAAGTCTCTCTGCAAGCAATGCACTAAAGAACTGAAGTAGAAATGCTTCAGAAGTTTTACACCATGCACTAGAAATAAACTAAGTGTAAAATCTTCCGAAGCCAAGACCAATATCTTCCAAAGCCAAAAGTGAAGTCTTTCGAAGCTTTAAAGACAAAGTCTTCCGAAGCCAAATAGTGAAGACAGATTTCTTTTGAAGACTTTTAGAGATATGCCTTTATCTGATGTACTTTACCATATAGCTGGACCTCCTTTCTGCTGCAACTCTGTAAAGTCACCAACTTACATGAGTTGGTGAAAGGTCCATGCTTTTGGTAACTGTACACTGAGGTCTTGAGTCCATGCTTTCTACTTTATGTACTTTTATCCTTTTGTAATATATTAGGATGTGAGCTATGGCATGTCATAGTCACAAGTCAAAAGGCAGATATGCCTTTTGACTCTACAATTGATTTTTTTTGTGTCTAGTCAATTGTATCCAGCTGGCTTTCAAAGTATAGCCGGCTGTAGGTTGTAGTATAAGTATTCCATGTTCTAGTATCTTTCTTTATGCTTTGTAACACTTGTAATAGAACTTGAGAAAGCAATATACTGCATCCTTGAAACCCAATCTCTTGTGTTCTCTTGTTCTGTCTCTTTCTCGTTACTTGTGTTCTTAGAATCATACTTGTGGTTAATCCAGTTTACTGTTTGATTAAAGTTTGGTTAATCTCTTCTTTGTGTTGTTGTGTTGTAAGTGACCACCCTTCACCGGTCCTGCAATTGGTATCAGAGCTGTTTTTGGCTCTTGATATAAGATCTCACCATCTTAAGATCCCTCACACACACAAATACTAAACTTTTCAAATCGCAGCCATTTCCAAGACTGATATGGAAACTGGAACCATGAACAAGTCCCCACTGATCACTCTTGATGACTTTGATACATGGTGTATGAGAATGGAAGGTTTCATCATGTCTCTAGACTCAAGAATGTGGGAGTCTATTGAAAATGAAACTTTCATACCCAGCACTCCTTCTGCTACTAGTGCTGGTATGATTCCCAAAGATGTGGCTAACTACTCTGATGAAGATAAGGAGAGAGTAGTGATTGACAGAAAAGCCATGACAGCCCTTCAAACTGCCCTTCCAAACTCTGTGTACAGAGGTTTTAAGAAGTGCAAAACAGCTAAACAGCTGTGGGATGCACTAAAACTGATGTATGAAGGCTCCTATGAAGCCAAGCAGAACAAGAAGGATCTCCTGAAGCAGCAGTTTGAAAACTTCACCTTCAAAACAGGTGAAACCATGACTCAGAAATACTTCAGGTATGTTGAGATAGTGGATACCCTTGTGGATGGAGGAGTTCCTCTTGAAGATAGAGACATTGTAAGGAAGTTCATGTCCTCACTTCCTAGTCAATGGACACCCTATTGAGTGGTGATCAAGAGGACTAAAAATCTCAAAACTCTTACTCTGAAAGAGTTATATGGGATTCTCAGTGGTTACCAGATGGAGATGAACATGCAAGGTTCATCTGGCAACTCCAACAATCAATTGGGTTCAGCCCTGCACGTGGTTGAAAGGGATAGAATAGAACCCCAACATCATCTCTTATGCTACCCTGACAATTCACCAAAGGGTCCTTTCATCACCTTCCCAGAGACACCCAGGGAGAACTACACTCAAGGAAGCCCATTCCAAGAGACAAGCTCTTCTCAAGCCTTTGTGTCTTCTGATGAAAGTTGTGGCAACTCTCTTTTCACTTTTGAAGACCTGGATTGTATCCATCCAGATGATCTGGAATATATGGAAATAGTCCAGCAGATGGCTCTTCTCACTCATAGAGCCAAGAAGTTCTACAAGAGAACTGGAAGGAGGTTTCCAAGCAATGCAACCAGTGGAAAGTTTGGATTGGATAAAAGCAAAGTCAAGTGTTACAACTGTAACCTGATGGGCCACTTTGCTAGAGAGTGTAAGGCACCTAAAACAAATGCTGGCCAAGCACATACCAGACCAAACTACACTGAGAAAGCCCCTCAGAATGAGAAGCCAAAGCAACAAGCTGCTGTTGCTGTTGAAGAAGGAGGCTTTGACTGGAGCTTTCAGGTGGAAGATGCTTCTCCAAACCAAGCACTAATGGCAGATCATGATGAAGCCAAGGTATTGGAACATCTCTGTACTCCTAAATGAATTTCTAAAATTAATAGATACAGGTCCTATAACTTGGAGATGCGATCTGATCTTGAGTCCTTAAACATTTTAAAATTTGATTTTAGAAAGTCTGAAAATGATTATAAACTAAAGATAGAGGACTTAGATAAAACCATTTCAGTTCTAAAACATGAGCATACAGATTTTAGGACTCAAATCAAAGATCTCATAACCAAGCTGACTGAGTGCCAGGTTGAGCTTGTGATCAGCAAAGCCAGGGCAGAAAAAAGTGTTCTTGAAGAAGAGACCTTCAAGAACATGATATCCTCATCCCTGCACAACAAGGTGTGTTATCAAAATAGACAGGGACTAGGATCAAATAAGATAGCTCCTCCACACACAATCTTTTCTGTAAGATCTCCAAGGTGTGGAACTTGTGAAGATGAGCTTCCTCTCATAGATCCTATAAGTGAAGAGGATGAAGAAGAGATAGTGAAGAATTCCTCTGAGAAGAGTGAAGAGGAGGATTCTAAGAAGGGCCACTATCCTTCTGAGGAGAAGAAGATTACTGTGATGACCAAGTCAATGAGAAAGAATTTGATCAGGAAGAGCAAAAGAAAAGCAAGGAAGGCTCAAGAGATCAAGGCAACTTTTTACTCTAAGTAAAAACAAGTTTTTATCTCTGCAGGGTTTGAAGTAGTAAAGACTGAAGACATCAACCAAAACTCTTCAGCTAAGAGTTCTGGTTCTTGTTCAAATCATCTCAGTACCAAGAAGAAGACTGATCTACTGTGTACCACTGCTGCACAGCCTGGACCATCAAACTCCAAGAACAGTTCACAGCCCATAAGAACTGTCTCAGCATCTGCAAAGATGAATGTGGAGAAGGGATGTGACCAAAGACAGTCTTGTTCTCATAAGAAGACTCTTGTGAAGAAGAAAATGTTGTGTGTCATGTGTGAAAGTACCTCTCACATTGCTAAGGATTGTCCATACAATCCTAAAAGTACTCTCCATATGATCAAGACAAAGACTTCAAAGAGTTCCAAGAAGATTCAAGCTTCGGAAGGAAAGTCTGTTTCCTTCGGAAGCTCCAAATCTAAGAATAAGGCAAATGGAAAATTACCTTTGGAAGAGAAGTTGGTCTCGGAAGAAAGGAATTCTTCCGAAGCACTGAAGTCTGCTGTAGTTACTGCAAAATCTTCCGAAGGTTCAGTCATCAAAACTTCCAAAGTCCCAAAAGCTTCCAAAGTTTTGAAGGTCAAGTCCAAGACTCCAAAGGTGATGTGGAAGTCTAAGAAAGACCAAGTGACTGATATTTCTCCATCAACAACAGCTCTAGATCCTCCTAGCACAACCATAGGATCTATTACTATTGCATTACCTTCTATATATTTAGTGAGCCCAAGACAAATAAAGCTTGGGTTTCCAAATGTAACTAATCATTCTCTTTGTGCAGGAACAGCTCAAGACAAACAAGAATGTCTGGATCATTGATAGTGGCTGTTCCAGGCACATAAAAGGCAATAGGTCACTACTCCATAACTTTGAAAGGATTGAGGGAGGACCAGTTGCTTTTGGAGGAGATGAAGTTGGTTACATTTCTAGAAGGGGCAAGGTCACAAATGGTAAGCTCAGCATTGAAAAGGTAAACTTTGTCAAGGAGCTTGGATACAATCTTCTGAGTGTATCCCAACTTTGTGATCAGAGTCATAACATGCTCTTCACTGAGCATGAGTGCATTGTTCTCAAGCCTGGAGTGGTCATTCCTCATGAGCACACCCTGCTTAGAGCCCCCAGGAAAGGGAACATGTACAAGATGGACTTGCAAGAAACATCTCCCTCTGGAGAAGTTTCATGCTTTCTGTCTAAAGCCAATAGTGATGAGTCTTTCCTATGGCATAAAAGAATGTGCCATGTAAACTTTAAGAACATGAATAAACTAATTAAACATGATTTGGTAACTGGAATGCCAAAGAAAGAGTTTACTAGTGATGATCATTGTGTTGCATGCCTGAAAGGGAAGCAACACAAGGTATCTTACAAGCCTAAGGAAAGGAACTCCATCACTACTCCCCTACACTTATTACATATGGATCTCTTTGGCCCCACCAGTGTAATGAGTCTAGGAAGGACCTCTTATTAATTGGTAATCACAGATGAATTTACAAGATTCATTTGGGTTTTCTTTCTTAGAACTAAGGATGAGACCCCTGAGATTCTGAAGAATTTCATCTTAAAAATTGAGAATCAAAGTGATCAAATGGTCAAAACCATAAGATGTGATCAAGGGACTGAATTGAAGAATCAAATCCTTGATACATTTTATGAAGAAAAAGGTATTACAAGACAATATAGTGCTCCCAGGACTCCTCAGCAAAATGGTGTTGCTAAGAGGAGAATTAGGACACTAATTGAAGCTGCAAGAACTATGTTGTCTGACTATAAACTGCCCATCACCTTCTGGGCAGAGGCAGTAAACACTGCTTGCTTTGTGCAAAACAAAGTTTTAGTAGTTAAGACACATGGTAAGACTTCTTATGAACTTTGGCACAAGAGAAAACCTTTCATTGGTTTTCTCAGGTCTTTTGGATGTCCTTGCACCATCTTGAATACCAAAAATCAAATTGCCAAATTTGCTGAGAAATCAGATGATGGACACTTCATTGGATACTATTTCCAGGCTAAAGCTTATAGAGTATACAATCTCAGAACTAGAATTGTTGAGGAGTTAGCCAATGTGACTTTCAATGAACACACACCTTGTGTGGCTGGTTCTGGTCCTAATTAGCTATTTGATCTTGATTTAGTTACCAACTGTTTTAACAAATCTTGTGAGAATGTTTCAGGATCTGTAGAAAATTTAATTACAGGTGATCCTGATCCAAGATTTGAGCTAAGAAGACCTTCAATTCATACATCTTCAGCTCCAGTTGGAACTACTTCAGCAAATAAGGTTTCTATCAGCACTACAATGACAAATTCAGCTGATACATCTGGGGTGCCTTCAAATTCCAGCTCAGAGGCTCCACAACGAGATAAAGATACCTCAATTGTGGAAGACAACAATGGTGATGGTGAAAGTGATCAAGAATTCCTTGATGCTAATAACCACACCATAGATGACAACATCAATGATGTCAGACACTCATTGGATCAAATCAATCTTGATAAGTATGGTGATGTGGAGGGTGAATCATCTATGCCTGATCTAAATTTCTCAAATTTGGATCTTTCTCAGCAACTTGCTGTGATCCCTCACCTTAGGATCCCCAAGTCTCACCCCACCACAAACATCATTGGAGATGTTGTCACAGGGGTAAGAACAAGAGGACAAACCCATGAAGCAAATGTTTGTCTTGACGCTTGTTTCTTATCCCAGATAGAGCCAAAGAAAGTTGATGAGGCTCAAAAGGATGGAAGTTGGGTTGAAGCTATGCAACAAGAGTTGCTTCAATTCAAAATAGCAAAAAGTTTGGAACCTTTGTCCTCTTCCTCATGGGAAGACTACCATTGGAACCAAATGGATGTTTAGGAATAAGAAGGATGATAGAGGCATTATCATCAAGAACAAGGCTAGACTAGTTGTTGAAGGATACACACAAGAAGAAGGGATTGACTACACTGATGTTTTTGCTCCTGTAGCAAGACTAGAAGCTGTTAGAATATTCCTGGCATTTGCTGCATCCAAGAACTTCAAGGTCTTTCAACTTAATGTGAAGTGTGCTTTTCTGTATGGCGTGATTGATGAAGAGGTGTATGTCAAACAACCACCTGGTTTTGTAGACCCTGATCATCCTGATTATGTCTGCAAGCTTGACAAAGCTCTTTATGGGCTGCATCAGGCACCCAGGAAGTGGTATGAGACATTGTCTGAGAACCTTTGCAAACATGGATACCGGAGAGGTACTATAGATGGAACTCTCTTCATCAAAGGACAGGGAAATGACATATTGCTAGTTCAAGTGTATGTAGATGACATCATCTTTGGTTCAACTAATCCAAAGCTCTGCAAAGACTTTGAGAAGCTTATGAAAGACAGATTTGAAATGAGTGCAATGGGAGAACTCAATTTCTTTCTGGGAATTCACGTGAAGCAAGTTGAAGATGGTATCTTCATAAGTCAGTCAAAGTATGTTCTGGACATACTCAAGAGGTTCAACATGACTGATTGTAAGATTGCTAAGACACCCATAGCCAGAAACCACTCCCTTGCACCTGATCTTGTGGGGGAGTGTGTAGATGAACACTTATACAGGGCTATGATTGGGTCTCTTATGTAACTTACTGCTAGCAGGCCTGATATCATGTTTGCTACATGCATTTGTGCAAGATATCAAGCCAACCCTAATATGTCTCACCTCATCACTGTCAAGAGGATTCTAAGATACCTCAAAGGTGCTTCAACACTTGGTTTATGGTATCCAAAGAATCCTGACTTCAGTCTGTATGCTTATACAGATAGTGACTATTGTGGTTGCAACATGACTGCAAAGTCTACATCTGGGGGATGTCAATTCCTTAGTGGAAGGGTTGTCTCATGGCAATGCAAGAAACAATCCTGTGTGTCTGCATCAACTGCTGAGGCTGAATACATTGCTGCTGCAAGTTGCTGTGCTCAAGTGCTTTGGATTCAAAATCAGATGCTGGACTATGGATTTAACTTCAAGGAGACTCCCATCCACATAGACAACAATAGTGCTATCTCTATGTTGGATCAAGAAAGGCTGGTGCAACCAAAACCAAGTCACTTAGAAGATTTTGGTAAAACAAACAAAGGACTTCCAAAGCTAAGTATGGAACTTCCGAAGGAAGAAGGAGCTCTTCCGAAGACAAAGTGTAAAGCTTACTTCCGAAGGAAAACTCCAACTTCCGAAGACAAAGAATCTACTTCCAAATATCAAGACTCAGAAAGAAAGATTTAAAGTCAACTTCCAAAGTACAAAAGTCCTCAAAGCCTCGAAAGTATAGAAGCCTCTTCCGAAGTATAAGTGGCTTCAGAAGAACTTGTTCTTCCGAAGCCAACTTACCTTCGGAAGACACTCCTATTATCCAGTGGACATAAGTATGGTCTCTCTGACACTCCGCTGCAAATCTCTGAGATACTGCATGGCGTTTTCTCAAAAGCCATGTAGTTGACCATACTTTAATCCACTGTATACCTTTTTATGTTAGTACACTTGCCATCTTTAGTTGGTGACAAAAGGTAAGTCATGGACATGTCATGACTACCATATCTTAGATAATACTTTATCTAAGATACCTTAACTTTAGCATTGTAGTATATGCTTTAGTCTTAGGTTTCCAGATGGTATCAAAGTATATCCGGCTGTAGGATCTAGTATATATAGTTTCTCATTGTAACTCTTGTTTCATGCTTGTAAGTGTCTTGTAATATCTTGAGTTGAGAAGTAATATATACAAGTGCCTTGAAAATTTATTTCTGCGTGTTCCTTTGCTACTTATTATATTATTATCAACTCTTGTAAAAGACATTACATCATCTGATTTGAGTGTTACCATAAGTGAGTTTGAGAGAAAAACAAGTGTTTAAGTGAAAAACCCGATCCTGCAATTGGTATCAGAGCATTTTAGGCTCTTGATTGTGAGATCTTACCATCCTAATCAACCTGTTTTCACTCCTCCTTATACCTCACTCAAAATGGCCCTCAACAAATCTGAAGTAGAGATGGGGACGATGACCAAAGCACCCATCATCACCCCTGAAAACTTCAGGTCTTGGAGCAGAAGAATAGAAGGCTTCATCACGTATCAAGACAGCAAGATGTGGCAATCCATTATCAATGGCCCGTATAAGCCAAAAGTAGCTGGTGGAAACGGTGCCATGATTGAGAAAGCTGTTGAAGATTATTCCGATAAAGACAGGAAGAAGCTTGACATAGACAGCAATGCTAACTGTTCTTATGACTGCAATTTCAAACACTATCATGGTGGGGTTTGAGCATTGTAAGTCTGCCAAAGAACTCTTTGATGCGCTTGCTCAAATGTACTCAAGCTCAAATGACTCCAAGAAGGACTCACTAAAACAGCAGTTCGAGAACTTAACCTATGTTGCTGGAGAGACTCTTAGCCAGCAATATTTCAGGTACATAGATCTCATTTCTTCCCTTCAATCTGTGGGAATTGCTCATGAACTCAGAGACCTTACAAGAAAGTTAATGAGTGCATTACCCAATGAGTGGACATTCTACTGTGTCTCTATCAAGAGAACAGAGAATCTGAATACACTCACCATGACCGAACTCTATGGGATCCTTGATGGATACCGTTTGGAAATGGAAAGTAAGAGGGGTCATCAGACAAGTAGACCCTTGAGTCTTCCTGCTAGCAACGCTTTAATGGTTGCTGAAGCTTCAAGAATCTCCCAGCCTTAGCAATACCTGACTTACACCCAACAGCCATCTTGTTCCTCTGGGCCATACATCATATTTCCTGAGACTCCAAGGTCTCAACAAGCTCAGCAAAGCTCCTTTCTGGACAGCTGTGCTTTTGTCTCAGGAAGTGGACACTCAAATGATTATCAATACTGCTTTGATGATCTAGAGTGTTTTAGCCCGGATGATGTGGAATACGTGGACATATTCCAACAAATGGCTCTTCTAACCTACAGAGCAAAAAGGTTCTTTAAGAGAACTTGAAGGCAATTTCCTCAGAACCCAATCAACAGCAAATTTGGGTTTGACAAAACCAAGGCCAAATGTTACAACTGTAACCAACTTGGTCATTTTGCAAGGGAATGCAAGGCTCCCAAGTCCAACCCGGGAACCCCACAGGCCTCCACACATCCCTCTACACCAAAGCCCACCGGAAAGTCAACAGACCAAGCTGCAATGGCTCAAGAAGTTGAGTGGAGCTTCATGGTACAGGATGTGACTCCTGCTCAAGCACTCATGGCCGGAACAGATGAAAACAAGGTATATGAACATCTCTGTACTCCTGCTTGTATTGCTAAGGTTAAACTGTATCAGGACTATAATATGGAGATTAAATCTGATATTGGGTCTTTAAATGTTTTAAAATTTGACTTTAAAAGGGCTGAATCTGACTACCAAAGAAAAATTGAGGAGTTAGAGAAAACTGTTTCCCTATTAAAACATGAACATACAAACTATAAGACTCAGATAAAGGATTTAATATCCAAATTGACTGAGGCTGAATCTGCCAGGAAGTATGCTATTTCCGAGCAAAACTTCCAATCCATTCTTGCATCATCCTCTCACTCAAAAATTTGTTACCAAAACAAAGGTGGGTTGGGAACCAATGAAATTGCTCCACCACACTCTTATGAGTCTATAAGACAACCAAGGTGTGGTACTGAAGAGCAAGAGGTTCCATCTGCTGACCCACCTTCTCATGAGTCAAAGAATGATGCAACTATGGAGACCATCACAGGGAAGAACCAGGTAGTTAGGCCCTCCCCTGCCAATGTGATCAAACCCTGACCACCAAAACCAGAAGAAGCAGAGCTAAGGCAGCAATAAAAACTGCCAAGAAAGTGGCTGAGTACAAGCTAAAGATAGACCCAAAGCAAAAGGGTGTATTCATCTCAGCTGGATTCCAGGTGGTTGAAAATTATGATTCAAGAAAGGGGTGTAGTACCAGTACTCCTATCCTACCAACGGATCAGAAATTAAAGGGAAAGGTTGCTGATAAAGTGAAAAAGAACAAGAAACAGCAATCCTCACATTCCCAAAAGATTAACATTGCATGCATAATGTGTGGTCTGTAAAACAACATGGCCAAATATCGTTACTACAATCCTGCTAGAACACATTATGCAAATAATGTTAAAAAGGAAGGAGTCAGGGAAGGTTTCTCATTTGGACCATATCAAATGGTTCAAGTGATGAAAAAAGGAAAACTTGTTTCCGAAGCTAGGCTTCTTTCGAAAGAAGATTCTTCTTCCAAAAGAAAAAGGCTTCGGAAGCTAAAGCTGTAAAGACTCAGAAAAGCAAAAGAGTCCCCTTGAAACCATCCCAGAAGAAAACTGCTTCGGAAGAAAAGGTGGTGAAGGCTTCTTCCGAAAAGAAAGAAGCTTCGGAAGAATGCCAAGCTACAAAATCTTTAACAAACTCATCCTTTATGATCAACCAAGGGATGGAATGGAAGATCAAAGAAGATGTTGTAGCCCAAACCTCTTCTTCAAAGACATCCATTGAACCCCCATGTATAAATTTTGGTTCAATTATGTCATTATCATTGGAAGAACCAAAGACCAATAAGGCTTGGGTTTCCAATCAAAACTAATTATCTCACCTTATGTGCAGGGACATCCATATGACAAGAATAACAACATTTGGATTGTAGATAGTGGATGCTCCAAGCACATGACAGAGAATAGATCTCTCCTTCAACAATTTCAACATTATGATGGAGGTCCTGTCCAGTTTGGAGGTGAGGCCGGAGGATATATTTCTGGCAGAGGAAGTATATCCAATGGAAAGTTAAAGGTTGACAAAGTTAATTTTGTCAAACAACTTGAACACAACCTGTTAAGTGTTTCTTAATTCTGTGATCAAAAGCATCAAATGCTCTTCACAGAACATGAGTGCATTATTCTCAAACCCGGGATGACAATTCCTCAGGAATTGGTGCTTCTTAGATCTCCCAGGAAAGGGGATATGTACAAGCTGGATATGAACAATGCTTTCCTAATGGGAGAAGTATCATGCTTTCTTTCCAAAGCTGATGGTGATTAGTCAACACTATGGCATAAACGAATGTGTCATGTAAATTTTAAGACAATGAATAAATTGGCTAAAAATAACTTGGTACATGGTTTGCCTAAAAAGGAATTTTTCTGCAAAGATAACTGTGTTGCTTGCCTGAAAGGGAAACAACACAGGACATCTCATAAATCCAAAGTTGTTAACTCCATCACCACTCCATTACACTTATTGCACATGGATCTATTTGGTCCCAAAAGAATAATGAGCATTGGAAGGAAATCATATTGCTTTGTGATTGTTGATGATTTTACTAGATTTACATGGGTATTCTTTTTAAGAACCAAAGATGAAACTGTTGAAACTTTGAAATCTTTTATTCTTAAAATAGAAAATCAAGTTGATCACAAGGTTAAAATAATTAGAAGTGATCAACGGACTGAGTTTAAGAACCTAGTTCTTGACTCATTTTGTAACTCAAAAGGGATTGCCAGACAATATAGTGCTCCCAGAACTCCTCAACAAAATGGTGTTGCTGAGAGGAGGAATAGGATACTTATTGAGGCTGCTCAGACTATGTTAGCTGATTCAAAGTTGCCTCTAACATTCTGGGCAGAGGCAGTCAGCACTGCATGCTATGTGCAGAACAGAGTTCTTGTAGTAAAGCCACATGGAAAAACCCCTTATGAGTTATGGAACAAGAGGCCACTGTTCATTGGCTTTCTAAGGTCCTTTGGCAGCAGGTGTACCATACTTAACACAAAAGACAATTTAGCAAAATTTGCTGAAAAGTCGGATGATGCTATCTTTGTTGGATATTCCTCTTACTCAAAAGCTTATAGGGTTTACAATATTAAAAATCAACAATTTGAGGAATCTTCCAACATTGTAGTTAATGAGCACACTCCTTGTGTTAGGGGGAATGGCCCTGATCATATCTTTGATTTAGAATTGTTTCCAAACTATTCTAAACCATCTTGTGAGAATGTTTCAGCTGGAACAGGTGCTCAAAGTGACTCTGATGAAGATCAACTGTTTGAGCTTCCCAGACCTATTCCAAGTTCTCCAAGAGTTGCAGCAAATTAAGTTCCCACTATTGAACGATCTGACAGTATAACCATCTCAAGAGATAGTGGTACTTCAACAAGGGATTCACCTGCTGACTTTCAAATCTCTTCAGGTGACCTTGCACAACACCAGGCTGATGAAAGCACCATCTTGAAGGAACAGACAACTGTTAATGATGCTTCACAGCAAACAAATGATGATGTTTCTCTCTCATTCAATCAGTCCTCATTGAATGAGTTTGAAACAACAGCTGGACCAAGTATTCAAGCTCCTGAGCAAAATATGTCCAATTTGGATTTATCTTTGCAACTGGAGGTGATTCCTAGACTCAGGATTCATAACACTCATCCAGCTGAAAACATCATAGGGGAAGTCTCTGAAGGTGTGAGAACAAGAGGACAAACTCACAATGGGAATGTCTGCTTGTACTCATGCTTTTTATCCCAAATGGAACCCAAGAAGGTGGAAGATGCCTTGAAAGATAGTAGCTGGGTTGAATCAATGCAAGAGGAGCTGCTTCAATTCAAAAGACAAAAGGTTTGGAACCTATGTCCGCTACCATCTGGTCAAGTACCTATAGGCACTAAATGGGTATTCAGAAACAAGAGAGATGATAGAGGCTTGATTATCAAGAACAAGGCAAGACTGGTGGTTCAAGGATACACTCAAGAGGAGGGAATCGATTATACTGATGTCTTTGCACCTGTTGCAAGACTTGAGGCAGTTAGGATTTCCTTGCTTATGCTGCATCAAGAATTTCACTGTCTACCAGCTTGATGTCAAGTGTGCCTTTCTATATGGGGATATAGATAGGGAAGTCTATGTATGCCAACCTCCAGGATTTGAAGATCCACAGCATCCCAACTATGTGTGCAAATTGGATAAAGCTCTATATGGGCTGCACCAAGCACCTAGCTGTGGTATGAGACATTGTCTCAGTTTCTCCTGAAGAATGGTTACACTAGAGGTACCATTGATAAGACTCTTTTCATAAGAAAGTCTGGGAAAGACATCTTGCTCGTTCAAGTCTATGTTGATGATATCATATTTGGTTCCTCAAATGACCAAATGTGTAAAGACTTTGAGAGCATTATGAAGAAGAAGTTCGAGATGAGTTCCATGGGAAAAATGGACTTTTTCCTTGGAATTCAGGTAAAGCAATTGAAGGAAGGGTTCTTTATCAATCAATCTAAGTATGTCAATGATATCTTAGAACGATTTGATATGAAGGATTGTAAAGCAGCAAAAACACCTATACCCAGAAACCACAATCTCTGCCCTGATTCTGAGGGGGAGGATACTGATCAACATCAGTACAGAGCGATTATTGGTTCTCTGATGTATCTCACAGCAAGTAGACCTGATATCATGTTTGCAACTTGCATTTGTGCAAGATATCAGGCTGCTCCAAAGGTGTCTCACCTAATAGCTGCCAAGAGAATTCTTAGATACCTCAAAGGAGCACCTAAACTAGGTCTCTGGTATCCAAGAAATAGTGATTTCAATCTCTATGGTTACTCTGACAGTGATTATGGTGGCTGCAACATCAACAAGAAATCAACATCTATGGATGTCAATTTCTTGGTGGAAGGATCATCTCATGGCAATGCAAGAAGCAATCATGTGTCTCTACATCAACTGCTGAAGCTGAATACATTGCTGCTGCTAGTTGCTGTGCTCAGCTGCTGTGGATTCAAAACCAGATGATAGACTACGGATTCAACTTCATGAGCACTCCTATCCACATTGACAACAACAGTGCTATATCCATTACTGAAAATCCAGTGAAGCACTCCAAGACTAAGCACATTGATATCAGGTATCATTTCATTAGAGATATTCATGAGAAAAATCTTATCAAACTAATCAAAGTTGACTCAAATGAACAATATGCTGACTTGTTCACCAAAGCCTTTGATGAACAAAGATTTAAATATCTCATTACAGCTATTGGGATGATAAACATTGATTAGTTGATCTCATTTGAAAACCTTTTAATGTGTAAAAGTCTCATGTCAAAACAATCTAAGCCCTGTTACAAAAGATCTTTTTTAAATTTTATCTAAGTATGAATTCTTCTGAAGAGAAATTAAACCTCGGAAGATATTTTGCATATCTTCCGAAGCAAATTTCTCCCAGGATAATTTTCTTCTCGGAAGAGTGTTAAGTCTCGGAAGAAGCGATTGATTTCATATCAGATCTACTTCCGAAGCTTTTAACACACTCCACTTGAAAAGCAACATATACTCTCGGAAGTAATCAATTTACCTTCGGAAGTAAATTTGCCTTCGGAAGAATATTACCTTCGGAAATGCTTTATACTCGGAAGAAAGATTTTACTGTGTAACGGAAATCTTTTGGGCCCCACTCTGTAAAAAGTAAAGATTTTTTAATGATGTCGGATTATTTAAATGGACTAACCTTACCGCCCATGTCACATCATCCACTGAAACCTCACATCCTCTTATCCAAAACCCCCTTTAAACCGCCATTCCACCCATTTAAATACTTCTGGTTAATCACTTACATCCTTTTTACCCAAATAGCCCTAAAAGCTATCTTCATCTTCAATTTACCCTATTCCGAACTATCTTTCTGTAATTTTCTTCAATGGCACTAAACCCTCAGCACAACCAAGTCGCACTCCTTGATTCTTCAAGGGATGTTGACTTCTCAGACATCATCTCCTTTCTGACCCAATCTTCTTACTACACCGCTCTGACTGTAAACCCCACGATTTACTCAAACCAAATGTCTGAATTTTAGGAAAATGGTCAGATTGAAACCCTAAACGGGGTTCGTGTTATTCGATCGAGCATATGTGGCCAGGAGTTGGTCATATCTGAACTCCATGATGAGGGCGCTCCAACGGAATTCCCCAAAGCAGATTTGGACAATTCTTATCTCCAAATGGGATATGGTGGAGATGTCAGCAGGTCAACTGTCTACAAATTCAACTTCTCTTACAAATGGAAGTTCCTGCTGCATGTGGTTCTTCACTGCCTGTCTAATAAATCTGGGGGATGGGATCAAATCCCATATGAACTTGGGTGCCTAGTTCATGGGTTGGTAAAAAGCCTCCGCTTCAACTATTCAAGGTTTGTGCTGACTAACCTCATGGGAAATCTTCAAAGGGACACATTTTTCATGTATCCCAGGTTTCTCCAGCACATAATCAACTGTGAGCTGGACCAGGACAAGCTTGTCTGTGCAGCTGCTCTGACTGCTCCTCAAATGAGGCCGACCATCTTCAAGACTTTGAAGAGAGTGTCCACCAACTTCACCGGAAGAGATACTGCACTTCTTCCAGGTATGATTGAGCCAATGGCTCCTGGTGACATCCCTGTTAACCCCACAGGTGATGAACCCACACCAGCAACTACCCTCACTCTGCCAAATCTACCTTCTCCACCCATTACCTTTACTTATCAGAGACGTCACAAACGAACCCTTGTTCAATCTACTCTGATTGAACAAGCTCCTCATGTTCTACCCAAAAAGGCTAGAGTGGAACAAAGGGCTCCCACTCAGCCTGAGGTCCAACCATCCTTCACAATTGACCTCAATATGGGTCTTGAGTCTCCTCAGTCTCAGACCCATGAGCCCGAAACCCAAGCTGATAGCCCTCAGGGAGAGTCTCTATACTCCCCTGAGCAGCCAAAAAGGGACAACCCTATCACAGGCTCAATGCCTTTAGACATTGATCAAAGTCCCGGGTCATTAGGTTTCACTTCCATATCCTTTACTGACCTTTTGATTGGAGCTGGTGAAGAGATTATGTCTCTTAAGGGCAATGAAGTTGATCCACAACACCCTCTCAAGGATCAACAGAGCCTAGAGAGACCTCTTATCTCTAGCCCCCATCAGCAAACCTTACTGAGGTGAGTCCCACTGATGTGGAGGGCACTCATGTAGATTCAGCTGCCACTACTGAAGCAGCCTCAATGGATCCTCAGGACAGTGGTAACATAACTGAGACTGAATCTACGCAACCATGCCCTTTGATGACTCTGAAAGAGACATCATTGTGCAAGGGAAACCAGGGCGCCAAAAAACCACATCTGGTGGTGAGGATGAACATACAAGGTATGTTACCTCATCTCCCCGTGATTCTTCAAAAGAAGATGAGGGAAGAATGCAACTCACTATTCAAGACCTACTTTCTAAAGTCTCAAATCTTGAATCTAAGGTTAGGACTTTAGAGGATAGGTCTGCCACTCAGCAACTTGAGATTGAAACTCTCAAGGCCAAACTAGCTGAGAAACAGATTGAGAGGTCTGTTAGGCATGTACCAACTCAGGTCTCCTTGACCTCTTCCTCTAGCTCATCAAGCTCTCAGGATGATGCTACCAAAAAGGGGGAGAGTGTTCAGAGACAAAGTCAAAGACAAAGGAAACCCAAAGTCAAGCTCTCACTTCCTTGAGCTCAAAGTATCCTATGCAACAAGCTGCAATTTTCCCTGAGCCTCCTCCAGTTGTTTTTCAAGTGGATCAAAGGATGCTCCAAGATCTCAATAGGTTCTTTAACAAGTTCCTATTGGAATCTCTTATAGAACAGCCAAGCCCTGATATGTCTGTGATCTACTTCGGAGCTCAAGAGCTTCAGAGGTTAAATGCACCTTCTACCACTATTGAGGAAGTTGGTCAACCTAAGGTCCAAGTGGAACCTGAGATTAACTTCGAAGGGGAAACAAGGACTGATGGCCCAGCAACTGAAACAGTTGGGATAGATAGTGCATTTTCACAGACTTCCGAAGCACAATTCAAAGCCTCGGAAGAACAATCTCAAACTTCCGAAGCTGAGATTGCTGCTGCGGAAGGACTATTCTCATTATCCGATGATCTAATAGTCACAGATGCAATCCTGGAACTTGCATCTGAGGTTAATAGGGAGGATTTTCTCACCCAACCTTTAGCTCTGACATCAGCATTAACTCCAGCTCCCATCTCTACTCTCAACCTGAATCTTCCATTCAAGAACCCCCAAAGTCTAGTACTTCCGAAGACATCAAAGGAAAGAGAAGATGACTTCGGAAGAGCTTCAGGAGGAAGAAAGGTTGGAGAAACTCAAAAGAAAAGGTAGGCTTCCAACTGGAAAACTGCTAGCTGCAAGCACCAAAGCAGCTGCAGCCAACCAGGAGGCAGTTAACAACCGAAAAAGAGTAGAGATTATCGATAGACTTGTTGGTCTAGGAGCTGCAACTGAAGATGTACTCCTGCTACCATTAGAGGAGTTAATAGAGCTGGAAAAGGCAACCTTGCTGCTAAAACAACAAAAAGAAGAAGCTGCAAGGTTGGCCTTAGAAGAGGAAAGGGAGAGGAAAGAAAGAGAAGCTGATCTGCAGCTCAGGAGGGAAAGGATAACCTTCCTAACCTCCAGAGGTTTCTCTCAAGAAGAATTGTCTCCACATAACAATGATACGATCTTATGGCTCTTCACAAAGAGCAAGAAAAAATGGAGAAAGAGAGAAAGAGAGCTGCAAGGGAAAAGCTATTGCAGAAGAAGAAGGAAGAGGAAGCAGGACTGACTGCTGCCAAGAAGATAGGTGAGAAGGCCTGGATGAAGAGCTATCTCAAGGCTCATGGCTTCTCTGGCAGGCAGGTGGGTCCTATGTCAGAAAAGACTCTCCAGCGACATGTTAGTGACATTAAGGCTGACATTCGCGCGGGGAAGAGGAAGGAGATGTATAGAAGGGGACAGGGGATGACCTTCAAAGCAACCACTCAACCCAAACTCCAAACTCAATCTCAACCTGAACCTATACCCTTTTCATTCCCAATCAAAACCGAACCAACCTCTGAACCATACACCCCTGAACCTACATCATCACCCCTCCCAACCTCTTCACCTCAACCACCTAAACTACCCATCCTCCAACCCAAAACTCTAGCCAGAACCCAAACACCTCAACCTACCCATCAACCCATCAAACCATCCCCTCAGCCTTCTAAACATCTCTCCTTGGAAGAATTCAAGGCAGTCAAGATAAAGCTCATAAATTGCACAACACTGAGTGATATCTCCTGTGAGGAGGATTCAGTCAATTTGACTTACGTTGATGGATCCTCAAGTTCCCTCACTAGAGATCAATTTCTTGATCTGCCCAGAGGAACTTTGGACCAAGCTGCAGATATCCTTGGACTCAATTCAGACACTTTGAATGAGGAAGAAAAGAAGCTAAGGAGAAGGCTGGTGACTCTACTGGATACTAAGAAAGGAGACCGGGTGCCAAGACAACCTCTTGCACCTAGAAAGAAGATCATCCAGTGGAGGTTCGAAGACTCTTCTCACAACTTTGTTGTTGAAAGAGAGAATGGAGAGCTCAACAGGCTAAGTGCCTCATCTCTGCTACACTTGAGCAGGTTTGACATTGCTGAGTTAGCAGAGAAGCCATTCTCCAACCCTTCAAACTCTGATAGCTGCCCATATCGGAAATCATCTAGGCAGCCTTCATGTGGCCGAGCTAACTGCTAGAAGCAAGGTTGAAGAAGAGTTGAAACTGAGAGAGGAGGAGGAAAGGAAGGGATCAGCAACCAAAGGCAAAGCCTTTCTACAAATGGTTGAAGGTCCTGCACTTGAATCCATAGTTAGATGGGAGTATGACTATAACTCCCGTCAACTAACTCTCTTCAGGGGGACACAACAGAGGGTACATGTCATTCAGAGTGATAGACTGGATCTCCTATCCACCAATGACTTGTACAAGCTTCTCAGCACCACTTCAGAGAAGAACAAAGAGACAGACAAATACCTTTTGTCCCTGGTGCTGAAGGCTTTGAGAAGCAGAAATAAGTGGGGTTTTGGTAGCATCAGCCTAGGGGGAGTTTGTTGGATCTAGAAAGGCTGGTGCAACCAAAACCAAGTCACTTAGAAGATTTTGGTACAACAAACAAAGGACTTCCGAAGCTAAGTATGGAACTTCCGAAGGAAGAAGCAGCTCTTCCGAAGACAAAGTGTAAAGCTTACTTCCGAAGGAAAACTCCAACTTCCAAAGACAAAGAATCTACTTCCAAAGATCAAGACTTAGAAAGAAAGATTTAAAGTCAACTTCCGAAGTACAGAAGTCCTCAAAGCCTTGGAAGTATAGAAGCCTCTTTCGAAGTATAAGTGGCTTCGGAAGAACTTGTTCTTCCGAAGCCAACTTACCTTCAGAAGACACTCCTATTATCCATTGAACATAAGTATGGTCTCTCTGACACTCCGCTGCAAATCTCTGAGATACTGCATGGCGTTTTCTCAAAAGCCATGTAGTTGACCATACTTTAATCCACTGTATACCTTTTTAGTTAGTACAGTTGCCATCTTTAGTTGGTGACAAAAGGTAAGCCATGGACATGTCATGACTACCATATCTTAGATAATACTTTATCTAAGATACCTTAACTTTAGCATTCTAGTATATGCTTTAGTCTTAGGTTTCCAGCTGGTATCAAAGTATATCCGGCTGTAGGATCTTGTATATATAGTTTCTCATTGTAACTCTTGTTTCATGCTTGTAAGTGTCTTGTAATATCTTGAATTGAGAAGTAATATATACAAGTTCCTTGAAAATTTATTTCTGCGTGTTCCTTTGCTACTTATTATATTATTATCAACTCTTGTAAAAGACATTACTTCATCAGATTTGAGTGTTACCATAAGTGAGTTTGAGAGAAATACAAGTATTTAAGTGACAAACCCGATCCTGCACTCTATTACTGAGAACCCTGTGCATCACTCAAGGACCAAACACATCAATATCATGTATCATTTAATAAGAGATAACTATGAAAAGGGATTAATTAAACTAGTCAAAGTTCATACAGATGAACAATATTCTGATCTGTTTACAAAAGCTTTTGATGAACAGAGATTTAAATATTTAATATCAGCTATTGGGATGATTAACTTTGAGTAGATCTTTTCTTAAAACTAATACTAATTATTTCTTAAAATATGTGTGTCCTAAGTTGTCTAGTTCATCACTTTCATAAGCTCATGTTTTCTTTGGATATAAAATCCTTTTTGAAGACTTTCCTTAGATTCTTGAAAATTTTCTGATCCTTCCGAAGATATATTTTTACCTTCGGAAAGAAATCATGTCTTGGAAATAAATAACTGTCTAAGAAATTTTACCTTCGGAAGAGGTTTCAATCTATCTTCCGAAGCTTAAATACTTGTCTCAGACACTTGTTTGTTTTTAAGGACTTTTTCCTTCCGAAGCAAAATTAACTCTCGGAAGCTTTGTTGTTTTATATACAAAGCATTCAAGTTTTTATTTCTCTTCCGAAGCAAAATTTTCAAGATTCTCAGGAAATTCTTCCGAAGTCATTTTAACTTCGGAAGCTCTTTCATTAAAACTTTCGAAGATAATTTACCTTCGGAAGCTTTTCGAATTCCAAGAAAACTACTTTTTGAGCAAAAGTTAACTACTTTTTCAGAGGTGAGACCGACATTCGGATTTCAAAGTTTATCCTCTTTCATTAACTTTGGTTCAAATCCTTTTCACATAAATACCTAACGGTTCCCCCTCTCCCTCACTATCTTCTTCAATTCTACTATTCCTCAAACCTAATTCTCAAACCGCCTTTGCTTTTCACCTTTCTTCATCCTTAAGCTTCTAAAATGGCCAACCTTAACCGCAAAAATAACCCAGATTTCTCCATGCAACTTCACAGGCAACACAATCAGGTTGCTCTATTAAGCTCTGAGAAAGATGATAGTTTCTCAGAGATTTGCCGTTTCTTAGCTTTATCTAATTACTTTACCTCCCTAACCATTGATCCTACTCTCTATGAGGATCATCTGCTTGAATTATGGAAGACCTGCCAAGAGGTCGTTATGGATGGGGAGAAGGCACTGTCTGCCACAGTGCAAGGGAGGACATTCTTCATCACTCCGGCCATCATCAACACTCACTTGCAGTTGGATGATGAAGAAGGTGAGTTGTCCTTCCCAAAGGAAGCTATCAATCATTCCTTTGAACAGACGGGCTATGAGGGAGATTTCTCTATAAAGACCTTCAGGAAAAGGAAGGTCTCATCCCAGTGGAAATACCTACTCCATGTGGTTATCCACAGCTTGTGAAACAAGCATGGAGGGTGGGACCAGATTCCTGAGGATCTCTCCTTCATAGTGCATGGAATGGTTCAAGGGGTCAAGTTCAGGTACTCTCAATTTGTCTATACAAATTTGCTTGCTAACTTGGACTCCTTAGAGTATTATATGTTTCATAGATATGTTCAACACATTCTCAACTGTGAACCGGGCTCACAGTTGAGGGAAACAGATAACATTCTTAAATTGGGACAAGCTCAGCATCTTTAAAATCATGAAGAAGCCAATTGTAGGCTTCTCAGGGGTAGAAACAGCCCTTGTCCCAAAAATGTTAGAGCTCATTGCTCAAGGTGACAACCTAGCAACACAAGCTAGTGTTGAACCCACACCTTCTACCTTTCTACCACCAAAAAGGCCACAAGTAACCCTCACCTACCAAAGAATATCCAAACAAACCCCTGCTCAAGCTATTAAGTCTGTGCAGGACCCCATATACTCACCAATACAGGAGGAAGTGGACACTAGAGCTCTCACTTCCCCTGAGGAGCAAACCACTCCCATCTCTTCAACTATCAGGGCTGAGATTCCTCATGCTCACCCTGATGAGCTCACAAGCCCAACTGCCTTAAGCCTTCACTCTGAGTCTCAATACTCAATTGAACAACCTTCAGGGGACAGCTACCATCCCCAACCTTTAGATCTAAATCAACCCATTCCTAACCTTTCATTCTATACTGATGAAGACTTAGGTTTCAGTGAGTACCATGAGTCTCTCTTCTCTTCCCCTACTCAAAGAAAGATGAGTACTCCTGAGTCTCCTCAGTCTAGCCCACATCAGTCACCTATAACTGAGATGGATACTTCTGAACCTGTTCAGGATATCCATATGGAAGAGGCTCTCATTTTTGCAAGTGATTACATTATTAAGACCTCAACCATGGCAACTCAGCCCATTGACATCTCAACTGAGAATGTCAATGAGCAGAGGAAATCCAGCAGCCAAGAACCTGAAGCTGGTGGTGAGAGAGAGGACTTTGGTCCAATCATCTTATCCCCCAATGATTCTTCTGATAAAGAAGAGGGGAATCTGAGACTAAAGGTGCAAAAACTGTCAAAAACATGCTCCTATTTAGTCTCTAAGGTTAGCCACCTTGAATCTCAGGTGACTACCCTTCAAAACAGGGTCAATGATCAGCAACTTGAGATATCTTATCTCAGGAAAAAACTAGCTGGGAGACCTTTTAGAAGAGTTCAACCAGGAACACAAGAACCTATGAATGTGGTTGACCTAACCTCTAGCTCACCTATGCAAGAGGGTGATGCTACCAAAAAGGGGGAGAAAGTCATTACAGTCACAGAACCTGGGAGTTCTTCAGAGAGTATGGACATTGAGGATTCACCATCCTCACTTGCAATTGTGCATACTCAGCAACTTCCTCAAGTTCACATTAATGTGGACTCTATAGACTCTATCATCAGGAGTCTCTTTGAGGAAGGCATTCCAAGGGCTGTGTCATCTCCATCTCAAGGAACTTCAAACTACATTATTGGGTGGAGGTATGATGCTGATAAAAGAGCCCACATTCTTCATAGAGTTCAAGGGCAGCAAGAAGTGTTCAATTTTCAGACTTTGGACTACTATGAAGGTCTTGTTCTGATCAACATGCCACTTGTCAATCCAAGCAAATCAAGACAAGCTGACAGATTAGCACTCATAATTCAAGACAGAATTACTGAAGAGTTCAGCCTAAACAAGGAGAAAAAGGCAATCAGGTAATGTCATTGGTCAACTGGATGCTGAGGCAGACCCTGAGATTAGCTTCAAAGGGAAAACGTTGGCTGAAGGCCCATTGATAGAGCCTGAGAGCCCGGTCACACCAACAACTGCTTCAGAAATTCATTTCCTTGGTGAAACACCTGCTGGTGAAGCTGTCTCACAACCTCTCTCTGGCCAGACCTTGGATGCTACACCAAGCAATGAAGGCCAAACCTCTATTCACCCTGAGTCACAAAGGTCTGTGGGTGACAAAGGGAAAGGGATTTTGACTCCTGAGGAGATTGAGGAGGAGGAGAGAAAGAGAGGAAGAGGAAGCTAAGGGGAGAAAGTTCCTCTGGGTCTTCAGGTTTTATGCAAGCTGCAATCAGGGCTGCTCCCAGACCAAACACTCAAGATGATGAGTTGAGGGCAGTCAGGATTACTTACCTGCAGACCAGGAACTATGACATAGATGAGATTATATCTCTCCTCTTAGAACAACTAAATGAACTGGCTGACATGGAAGTGTCAAAAGAGATGAAAGAAAAAGAGGATGCAAGGTTACTTCTCCAATTCAAAGAGGAGAAGAGACAGAAAAGACTCTACAAGCATGCTCCTACTCTCTCCCCAGTTCAAGAAAGCCCTGTGCAAGAGACTATGGCTTCTACACAAGAACCTCAGGTAGACAAAGAAACAGACAGACAAAACATGATCAACTACCTGAGTGCCACAAGTCTCTACCAGGCATCTGCATGTCTTCCCTTGTCCTTTGAGTACATTGAGTTTGAGTATCTCAAACATCTTGAACTTCAAGTGCTCAAAGAACAAAAAGCTACAAAGAGAAAGATGAGGGAAGAGGCTGCAAAGTCAAGAGCCATCATCCAAAAGAGTATGAAGAAGTCTGCTGACAGACAAAGGATGATGAGCTTCTTGAAGCTGTATGGATTCTCTGGAAGGAGAACTGGCCCTATGTCTCTATCCACAATGGATGAGCATATCAGGGTAATCAAGCAGAAGATCAAGAGTGGAGAGCTGATTGACTTATACTCTCCTCCAAGTCAAATCCCACCTGAAGTGGAGGTTAAGGTTGAACAACCTGAGACAACACAACCTGGACCTCCTGCTGAGCCTCAGCAAGCTTCCTCTTCTGATCCACAGCAGGGTCAAACTCCCTCTCCTTCTGAACCTGTGAGGGAGGAACACCCTACTGAGAAAGACAAGGATGATCAACAAGGTGCTGCAGACCAGTCTTCTCAGTTAAAGTCATCTAAGAGGAATAAGAGGATGGCTTCTAAACCAAAGTCTAAGAAGAAGAAGCCTGAATCATCTACCTCTACACCTCAGGCTGAGTCAGATCAACCTGAGGAAGTGCATGAAGAGGCAGCCCAACCAACTCCCATTCAAGTGGCTCCTCTTGCAGCTGAGACACCCATCTTATCCTGAACCTTCACTACTAATCCAGAAAGATGGCATGTGATCAGAGATCAAGGTGTTGTGAAAATCTATACATGGCAAGGCATAATCAACTTACCTCTACATGATCTCTTTGAGATGAGAAGATACTATGAGAGTCTAAATAATCCTAACCATCTAATGAAGAAGGGTATGGTCATCATTATGCTGAAGACTACAAACATCTGAAGACCTTCTAAATGTTTTGGTAGCATCAGCCAAGGGGGAGTTTGTAAGGATTCCTATAAGTCTGATGCAACCAAAACATCCAAAGTCTCTCTGCAAGTAATGCACTAAAGAACTGAAGTAGAAATGCTTCGGAAGTTTTACACCATGCACTAGAAATATTCTAAGTGTAAAATCTTCCGAAGCCAGGACCAATATCTTCCGAAGCCAGAAGTGAAGTCTTTCGAAGCTTCAGAGACAAAGTCTTCCGAAGCCAAATAGCGAAGACAGATTTCTTCTGAAGACTTTTAGAGATATGCCTTTATTTGATGTACTTTACCATAAAGCTAGACCTCCTTTCCGCTGCAACTCTGTAAAGTCACCGACTTACATGAGTTGGTGAAAGGTCCATGCTTTTGGTAACTGTACATTGAGGTCTTGAGTCCATGCTTTCTACTTTATGTACTTTTATCCTTTTTGTAATATATTAGGATGTGAGCTATGGCTTGTCATAGTCACAAGTCAAAAGGTAGATATGTCTTTTGACTCGACAATTGATTTTGTTTTTGTCTAGTCAATTGTATCTAGCTGGCTTTCAAAGTATAGCCGCTGTAGGTTGTAGTATAAGTATTCCATGTTCTAGTATCTTTCTTTATGCTTTGTAACACTTGTAATAGAACTTGAGAAAGCAATATACTGCATCCTTTGAATCCAATCTCTTGTGTTCTCTTGTTCTGTCTCTTTCTCATTACTTGTGTTCTTAGTATCATACTTGTGGTTAATCCAGTTTACTGTTTGATTAAAGTTTGGTTAATCTCCTCTTGGTGTTCTTGTGTTGTAAGTGACCACCCTTCACCGGTCCTGCAATCCTAGTCCCTGCTTATTTTGATAACAAACTTTTGCATGCAAGGATGAGGATATTATGTTGTTGAAGGTCTCTTCTTTAAGAACACATTTTCTGCCTTGGCTTTACAAATCACAAGCTCAGCCTGGCATTCAGTTAATTTAGTAATGAGATCTTTGATCTGAGTCATGTAGTTTGTATGCTTATGTTTAAGAGTTGAAATGGTTTTCTCTAAGTCCTCTATCTTTAGTTTATAATCATTTTTAGCTCTTTTAAAATCAGCTTTTAAAATATTTAAGGACTTAAGGTCGGATCTCATTTCTAAATTATAGGACCTGTATCTATTAACTTTAGCAATGCATTCAGGAGTACAAAGATGTTCCAATACCTTGGCTTCATCATGGTCTGCCATGAGAGCTTGGTTTGGAGATGCATCTTCTACTTGAAAGCTCCAGTCAAAGCCTCCTTCTTCAATAGCAACTGCAGCTTGCTGCTTTGGCTTCTCATTCTGAGGGGCTTTCTCAGTGTAATTTGGTCTGGTTTGTGCTTGGCCACCATTTGTCCTTGGTGCCTTACACTCTCTTGCAAAGTGTCTCATTTGGTTACAGTTGTAACACTTTACTTTGCTTTTGTCAAGCCCAAACTTTCCACTGGCTGCATTGCTTGAAAACTTTCTCCCTGTCCTCTTGTAGAAGTTCTTGGCTTTGTGAGTGAGAAGAGCCATCTGCTGGACTATCTCCATGTACTCCAGATCATCTGGATGGATACAGTCCAAATCTTCAAGAGTGAAGAGAAAGTTGCATGAAGTTTCATCAGCAGAGACAAAGGCATGAGAAGAACTTGTCTCTTGGAAAGGACTTCCTTGAGACTAGCTTTCTCTTGGAGTCTCTGGGAAGGCGATGAAAGAGCCCTTTTGTGAGTTGTCAGGGAAGCATATAAGATGATACTGTGGTTCAATGCTTTCCCTTTCCACCAAGCATATAAGATGATGATGTGGTTTAATGCTTTCCCTTTCAACTACATGGAGGGCTGAACTCAGTTGATTGCTGGAGTTACCAGATGAGTTTTGCATTTTCATCTTCATCTGGTAGCCACTAAGAATACCATACAACTATATGAGAGTAAGAGTCTTAAGGTTCTCAGTCCTCTTGATAACAATACAATAATGTGTCCACTATCTAGGAAGAAAGGACATAAACTTCCTTACAATGCCCAAGTTCTCAAGAGTAACTCCAACATCCATTAGAGTATCCACAATCTCAACATACCTGAAGTATTGTTGAGTCATGGTTTCACCTGCCTTGAAGGTGAAGTTTTCAGACTGCTGCTTCAGGATATCCTTCTTGTTCTCTTTTGCTTCAGTAGACCCCTCATACATTAGCTTTAGTGCCTCCCATAGTTGCTTGGCAGTTTTGCACTTCTTAAAACCTCTGTAGATGGAGTTTGGAAGAGCAGTTTGAAGGGCTGTCATGGCTTTCTGATCAATCTTTATTCTCTTCCTGTCTTCTTCAGAGTAATAAGCCACAGCCTTTGGAATCATACCACCACCGGTAGCAGAAGTGGTGCTTGGTATGTAAGGTCCTTCAACAATAGAGTCCCACAGTGATCAGTGGAGACTTTGTCACCAAGTATCAAAGTCTTCAGGAGTGATCAGTGGAGACTTTGTCATAGTTCCAGTTTCCATATCAGCTTTGGTTATAACTGCCATTTGAGTTGTTAAGTATTTTGTGTGTGTGAGGGATCTTAAGATGGTGAGATATTATATCAAGAGCCTGAAAAGCTCTGATACCAAATGCAGGACCGGTGAAGGGTATGCACTTACAACACAACAACACAATGAGGAGAGTTTCTTAGAACACTTAACAGATCAAATAGGGAACTAGTTAACTTGTTAATGAAAGATGCTAAGAACACAACTAAATGTGAGACAGAACAATATTGCAAACAACACAAGTATTTGGTTTTCAAGAATGTTGTATATTGCTTCTCAAGTTCTACTACAAGTTACAAAACATCGATAGAAAGTTACAAGTACTTGAGATTCTTTATACTACATCATACAGCCAGCCATACTTTGAAGGCCAGTTGGATACAATTGACTAGACAACTACAAAATCAAATGTAGAGTCAAAAGGCATATCTGCCTTTTGACTTGTGACTATGACATGCCATAGCTCACATCCTAATATATTACAAAAAGGATAAAAGTACATAAAGTAGAAAGCATGGACTCAAGACCTCAATGTACAATTACCAAAAGCATGGACCTTTTCACCAACTCATGTAAGTTGGTGACTTTAAAGAGTTGCAGCGGAAAGGTGGTCCAGCTTTATGGTAAAGTACATCAGATAAAGGCATATCTCTAAAAGTCTTCGGAAGAAATCTGTCTTCACTCTTTGGCTTCGAAAGACTTTGTCTTTGAAGCTTCGGAAGACTTCACTTTTGGCTTCCGAAGATATTGGTCTTGGCTTCGGAAGATTTTACACTTAGAATATTTCTAGTGCATGGTGTAAAACTTCCGAAGCATTTCTACTTCTGTTCTGTAGTGCATGCTTGTAGAGAGACTTTGGATGTTTTTGCTGCATCAAACTTATAGGAATCCTTACATTTATATCAAGCGAAAACTTAACAAGAGAGACTTTTGACTTCTCGCGCGAGAAGTCAAAACATTTATAATGAACACTTTGTGCGAGAAGTCATCATTCGCACAAAAACTTCTAAAACTATCTCTGAATTTTTTTAAGTGTAGAAACTTTGTCAAACCGATTAACATTGTTCATTAAAGTCGCATTGAGATTCTGAAGTGTGTTATAAGGTATAGAGATGTTTAATTTGTTGATTTAAATGAATTTGATTCATGATCAAAGTTCAAATGTACTAAAACTTGACAAATTAATGAAATTAAACATAAGAAACCTTAATAATACCTATTATGACACTTATTGAACATGTTTGAGCATATAATTCATTGAAAATCAACCGATTGAAAAAAAATTGATTGAAAGTACTCATACTTTTCGCATGCGAAAAGTTCTTGAGTATCTAAAAAGACGTGAAAGGTTGTACTTCTCGCATGGGACTTTACTTTTCGTTTGAAAAGTTACAATCTATGTGAATTTGAAATTCATGCGAAAAGTTTAACCTATCACGCGAAAGGTTTGATTTTTCTGAATTGTTAAATTTGCGAAAAGTTTAACATTTCGAGCGAAATGTTGAAGTTTTCTGAAATATTTCTAAGTCTCAAATTCATGCGATAACAATACTTGTTGTGCGAACAATTGTACATTTCCCGTGAATGGTTCAAAATTTCAGAATGTTTTTTTAAGTGTTGAAAAATTTTCTAAATTTCAATTGTGTACTTATAATGTTTGTTCAATTTTTTTAGATGGCTCGACATATGGTTTTTAACAAAAACCATAATGCCATTGCATTTCTAAGAGATGTTCCTGAAGATAAAGCTCTATACCGATCTCTGATCGAAGGATTGAAGACATCTCGGATCTATCATGCTATTTCAGCTAACCCTATTGTTTACACAGACGAAATAGATTAGTTTTGGGAAACTGCAGCTAATGAGATAGATGCTGAGGGAGAGCTATGTATTACCGCAACAGTGAAATGGGAGAGGATTGTTATCACTACTGAGGTGATTAACAGTGTATTGTTACGTTATGCCCAAGACACGTAGAATATTAATGTGGTTAGTACGTTATGATCCAAGTCGGGTTATACCCAATAACAAGCTTTGCAAACACAAACAATTAATTAATTGATGATGTGATCATGCAATTAAATAATCACACCAAATTTAGAAAATAGGTTTTCTAAATATTGCATTTGTAGTGGAACAAATTATAAGGATATTTTGTTGATGAATTTTATTATTTGTATTGTTATTTAAATAGGTTTAAGTAACATTAAATAATAAAATGAAAGAGTCATTTAAATTAAAAGGGGGTTTAATTTAAATAATGTACATGACCCTTTTTAATGTGTGTGTTTTTTTGAAGTTTTGGGTGGGAAAACACCTTCTAGAAGGCTGATTTCGGCCTCCCTTTGGTCCAATAGGATCATTTCCTTTTGTCTTGAAAACACACATTAGGAGACTTGTGCAAGAGACTCTTTCACACACATCATTTCACACAAAAACTCTCTCTCTCTCCTCAAACTCTCTCTCGGCCAGCAGCATCAACAAGAGAGGGTTTTGGATTGATCTTGGTGTTCTTCTCCCTAGCAAGAAGGTGTTTGCTATAGTGCTTGGGGTAAACAAGCTTGAGAGGATCTTCTTTTGGTGCCTTGGTCGTTTTCTTGGTCCATATCATCCTCCATATTCCCCTTTTCGCTGCTGGAAGGTAGTTGATGGCAGCTTCTTTATGGTTGTCCATATTGAATGTTTATGTGTTTCTATAGCTAGTTATATTCACATATAAAGATCCTTTGTTCCTGGGTTTGTTTGTAATTTTATAATATCAAAATAGAACTCGATTTTTCAGTTCATAAATTATGTTATAAAGATCATTTCCGCTGCATTTTTCACAATGTTTAAATGGTTAATCTATGTTTATGTTCTAACAAACCCAACATTGGCATCAAGAGCCGGTTATGTGGATAGCTAGCTTGTTTTGTCCTTGAAAATTTGTTTTATGGGACTTTAAAACCCCTTTAGGGGCTGCTATATTCTTGTATTATGATCCCCAAACTTTCAAAGTTATATAACACATGCTTGTGATTAAACTTTGAAAGACATGTATGTTGTATGTTTATTTGTTTGGACAAGATAAAACCAGAAATTTCAGTTTGTGTTGGCTGAAATTTCGTGGGTTTTAGTGGGGATTCATTGTTGTTTTGGATGATATGATCATTGTTCATTATGGTGCATAACCTAGCCCTTGACCTTGTGTTATTTGGATGATTGTAATGGTTGTTTTTATTCATTCAATTGGGTTGTATAATCATTTATTTGTGCCTGGTTTAAAATGTAATTTATTTGTTATTGGGATGTAATAAATAGATTTTGTACTTTTCATTTTACTAGAAATCTTGTATTAGGATATAATATCTTGTAATATGAAGATGTACGCGTTAGAAGCACAAAGGAAAGACACAAGAAACATGGAGCATTTGGATGTGGTTTCAAGTGGGAGGTTCATGGAAGCCTTTTGTGTTGTGTTTTGTCCCTTAGAAATGTCCTATGGTCCACACTTGTGATGGCAAACAAGTGTGGCCACTTTAGATGCTATGGTTATGCACTAATATTTATTTGATTATGGTATTGTGGTTGATTGCTTATATATGATGTTTGCTTAACAATCCTTCAATGATCATAACAAACTATCTAAATGGGCTTTAATCATTAAAAGGTAATAAAAGGTTATTAATATTGTTTAACTAGCAGGAAACCCGCGCGATGCGGCGGGATGGACAGCTTACAAAAGACTTCTTTTAAAGTTGAAGTTTTCCTTCATTCCAAGCAGCGATAGAAATAATTCAGGAAAGGCTCTGATTCTCGATGGAATGCCCCTATTGTGTTGATGATGAAAATCCTACCTAATTTTCCAGTTTGAATGTTAAAGGATCACAAACACATTGATTGACTTCCAAACAACACCACTACCACGAATCACAACAAATTATACCGATGAAGGTGGAGCGAAACGTCGAAAAAACAACCTTTTAAGAATCGAAGCTTTGTTAATGGGCAAAACGCCTGACACCTAATGCTTGACCCATCAGCATTACGATTAGTAACATCAGATGTTAGAGCAGTAGCATCCAACACATTTAATTGGATCTTGGAGTATCATTTGAACATTCAAGTAGTTATTAAAACAAATATACATATCAGCACCATCCATGTAACTAATAAATAAATTAACAAGATTTACTTTTCTAATCGTTCCATTCATATCAATTTCTTTATTCTTTATAGCTTTTATCTATAAACCTGTGTAACATGCAACCATATACACATGCATATATACACAAAAGTATCAATTTATTGCAACTGCGTTATGAAAAGAACATTCGATTGACCCATATCCATTTTAACAAAATGAATAGAACAATAACATTTAATTTGACCTATACACATAGTGGCACCCATTTTGAACCATATATAAACTAACCAATAGAAAACTAAATTATAAATTAACCCAACCATCTAGTTTCTCATACACAACGGTAGCATCCCATTTTGACCCATATGGAAACCGACCTGAATAGCAAATTAAATGACAATTTGACTCACAAAGCCATCTAGTTCCTCATACACAATAGTGGCATTCATAAAACCATAATTGACTCAAGTAAAACATTCAATTATATAAGATATATATTAAAATAAGTGAAAACGAAAATCATCAAATATTTATAAGTAAATGTTAAAAAATCTTTATAGTGCTGTTGAATCAAATTGATAAAATTTATAAACTTTATTATTCAGTGGCATTTTCAGCACCATATAAGCTACTTTATATCATACACCAGTAAGTCGGTTATACAACTATGTGCGCATAGTAGACACTACTAAATTAGGCATTAACAAATTACAAATTCAACATTAAAATAAAACCAAAAACATACACATAAAACCAAAATATTAATTACCAGAAGGAAATAACAATTCAACAATAATAGTGAAATTAAAGTATCAATTTGACAAATGCAATTCCAGTATGAGATAGTGGGATTGACAGATTAAAACAACCTATGGATTAGACCAATTAGTTCTTCACTCAACTGTCCCATTTGATCCAATAGATAAATAGAGCATACAAACCAATCTATATTTTTTATTAACATGAACACTTGACATATTAAAGAAATTGGTAGACTAAACACTTAATATGATATATAAAATTAATATGCGTGCAATTCAACTAAAAATATGATAAGAACACATAAATTTTCAAAACAACAGTAACTATGTCGTCGTCCAGCCTTCCTTACTAAAGCATGCAAGCAATACCGCACATCACTCTAGGCTGAAGAGCAAACGAATATGTAAAATTACTGCTTTGCAAAATAAACAATTATCTACATGAAACAACTGGGATCAATAGAGAAAATAGTAAATAGAATCACTCACTTCAGATGTCTCCCTCTTTGGGTGGGCACTTAACATGATTAGTGAAAATTAAATTGAACATATGACCTTCAACAAAGAACTTTTTTTAGAACAGTAGTCAGTACAGTCCAATTACAGGTCTTCGTCATCTAGCTAAAGCATGCTAACAATATTGCACATTTGCTCTAGGTCGAACAGAAGACGAATACATCAAATTTTTTTTCAATTTCTCCAAATAAACAAACATCTACATGAAACAAGTGATCAATAAGTGAAATAGTATATAAAATCACTCAATTCTAAGTTGTCTCTCTTTGGGTGGGCACTCAAAATGATTAGTAGCTTTAACAATCTCAACATCCACTTCCTACATCACATAGCAAAATCCAAACAATAACTATATGGATGGGTGAAATCTAGAAAGATCATTAAATTCAATGTCAATTAATCAAAACAAGTTATCCAAAATCTCAAAAAGGGAATGAAGAATCTGAACATATACAAGGACTCTGTATGAAACTAATTAGAAAATATAAAACTTTAAACATGATTGTACTGAATAATTTATAAGAAAAGATAGGTATTGTGCACATTAAACAAACCCTAAACCTGAAGGTGAATGAAATTCAAAAAAGGCATACCCTAGCCCGCGAGAGCACATAAATCACGATCCAACGAAGGCACGAATGTAAGAGGTGATGCAAACACCCTAATGTGAAGAAAGAAGGCAAGGATATTTGATTGAAGATTGTGACTTCTCCTTGAAGCATCATCACGATTGATTGTTGGTTTAAATACTCAAATAATCTCAATAAATCCCCTTAACTGCATATAAGTCTTGCTTCCGGTCAGCCTTGCACAAACTGTAGATGTTTTGATTGAAGACCCAGGTGGTTATGGTGTTGTTTAATATGGTTGTCGATGGGCTTCACAACGGAAGCGATTGAACCGCTGATTTCATTAAAAGGTAAAGTGTAAAGGAGGCCATTGGGGTTTCGAAGGACGATTCAGCTGTGAAGAAGGTCGATTTAACAAATGGCAGATGTAACTGAATGAAGAAGGCAATAAAGGAGGACGATTCAACTATTGCGAAGCTATGAAGAAGCCTGATTCTTTTCTTTGAATGGGGTGGAGGAGGCAGAGGAGATGAGAAACACCAAAAGGCGCGTCTTACAAAATCAAGTAAAATTACCATTTTGTCCAAACATATGTATTATATAGTAGTATAGATGATTTCAAAGATTAAAAGGGGTTTTAATCAATGTACCATAGGGTATCTTGTATTTGAAAGCATGCAAATATGAATACATAGAGTTTTTTAAACTAGAATTATAAAATCTCTAAATTTTTTAAAATAAGATCAACACCGTCCTTTTACACAACACTTGAGTCACTCGGGACTCTTAGTGGGATAAAGGTCACCTAACCATTTTGAGGGAACTTGTGACTTGAGGTGAGAATGCCATATTCGTGGGATAAAGGTCACCTAACCGCTTATTTTGGCAAACTCACACGTGTGTGTAAGTAGGGTGTCTTGATTTGCAAACTATGTCAATTGGATCACCTACGATATGGTTTCCAAATGGTGTTGATGGGATTAACATGCCGACTTTACATATGATGTTTCAAGTCGATCCCATACCTCTAGAAGTTGCAAATGGTTGCAATCGTCAATCGTTGACCACCTTATTAATTTAAATCGTGGGATAAAGGTCACCTAACCACTATTTAAATGTAATGTTGGGTTCTAGATTTTAATATGAAAATGACCTTAAAAGGTATTAATTATTAAAATAACAATATCGAAAATACTAAAATTAATCTTTGTTAAAATTTTGTAGATGGCCACCAATAATAATGATAATCATGATAATTCATCCACGTCCGCCCAATCTTTACGAGCGATTCTCCAAAAGGAACATCTAAATCATAACAATTTTATTGGTTGGTATCGAAACTTGAGAATCGTTCTCAAGCAAGAAAAACGATCATATGTTTTAGACGACCATATCCCCTATCAACCTTGTGAGGATGATGAGGAAGCCTATAACGATTGGATGAAGTACAATGAGGACTCTGTCCAAGTGTCTTGCCTTATGTTGGCAAGCATGACTCCGGATCTCCAGAAGGAGTATGAGAATCATGGAGCTTATGACATGATAACCCAACTGAAGGAAACGTTCCAACAGCAAGCAAGGGTTGAGCGCATCGAAACGGTTCGAGCACTCCATGCATGTCGTATGGACGACAACCAATCAGTTTCATCTTATGTACTTAAGATGAAAAGTCACATTGACCGCCTCGAAAGGCTAAATTGTCCCATCTCAAAGGAATTGGCCACGGATTTGATCCTCAATGGCTATACCAAAAGGTTCGAGACGTTCGTGTTGAACTACAACATGAATGCTTGGGACAAAAGCATTGGTGAGATTCACTCTATGCTCAAAACGGCAGAGGAGGCCATGGGTAAAAGGGTTTTACCGGTTCTCACCATTTATTAAGTTGGGAACAAGAAGAGGCCTCATCTCGCACCCAAGGCAAGAGTTGCCAAGGGTAAGGGACCCGTATGGGGAAAGGGGAAAGGGGTGGCAAGGGTGCCACCCAAAGCACAGGAGAAGAAGCAAAAGGTTGCTTCCAATGACCCATGCTTCAAGTGTGGGGAGATTGGACATTGGGCAAGAAATTGTCCTGTCCATCTCCAAGAGTTGAAAGCAAAGAGGGATGCCGGACAGACCTCAGGTACCATATACATGATCCATATTAATTTAAACTTAATATCCTCTAACACATGGGTATTAGATACCGGTGTGGAACTCACATTTGCAATTTCTTGCAGGGGTTCAAAAGAAGTAGCAACTTCAACAAAGGGGATGTTAGCCTCTACATGGGCAATGGGGCTAAAGTTCAAGTTGAAGCTCGTGGTGACTACATCTTGAAACTTCCAAATGGTTTGGAAGTAATTTTTTACAATGTTTTGTATCCTCCTAGTTTGACTAGGAACATTATTTTCCGTAGCCCTATTAAAACATTTTGGATATGTATTATCGTTTATTGGAAATGAAATTTATGTTACTTTGAATGACATGTTTTACTTTAAAGCTATTCCCATCAATGGTATCTATGAATTGGTTCGTGAAAATACATTGAATGATAGCTTATTGTACCAAACTAGTACCAAGAGACTCAAATCGGATTTGAGTGACAGTTACCTTTGGCATTGCCGTCTTGGTCATATAAACAAAAAAAGAATACAAACACTACAAAAGAATGGTCTTTTAAAAACAAGTGAATGTGATTCATTTAATGTATATGAGTCTTGTTTACAAGGCAAAATGACCAAGGCACCTTTTAGTGGCAAAACCGAAAGGGCAAAGGATTTATTAGGTATCATACATTCGGATGTATGTGGTCCTTTTAAATCTATGACAAGGTACAATGAAAGATACTTCATTACCTTTACTGACGACTATAGTCGATATGGGTATGTGTACTTGTTAAGACACAAAGATGAAGCTTTTGAAATGTTCAAGATCTTTCAAAATGAAGTACAAAATCAACTCAATAAGTCAATTAAAATTCTCCGCACCGATAGAGGAGGTGAATACCTGAATGATGCTTTTAGGGACCATCTTAGAAGTTGTGGGATTGTCTCACAATTATCTCCGCCGGGAACACCACAACATAATGGCGTGTCCAAGCGGAGAAATCGAACTCTATTGGATATGGTTCGATCTATGATGGCTAGAAGCTCATTACCGCTCTCATTTTGGGGTTTTCTCTGCTCTCAGCGGCCCGTATTTTGAATATGGCCCCAACCAATAAAGTGGAAAGGACACCTTATGAAATATGGCATGGAAGGGTTCCATCATTTTCATATTTGAGGATGTGGGGGTGTGAGGCTTATGTGAAGACTCCCACCTCGAACAAGTTAGAAAGCCTTTCCACTAAGTGTATCTTTATTGGATATCCAAGAGATTCTATGGGATATTATTTCTATGATCCAATACAACAAAAGGAGTTTGTTGCCAAAAAGGGTGAGTTCTTGGAAACCAAGTTCCTTATGGAAGGAACTGGTAGTAGAACTGTGGATCTTGAAGAGGATCAAGAATCGCAACCCCATACACGTTTGGTTGACACTAGCACTCAACATCAGGATGTTGAAAGTGATCAAATAGTTGATCAATACACAGAAAACGTTCTCAGATCTGGTAGAACTAGTAATCCACCTGAAAGATATGGATTTTTCACTGATGGATGCTATGTGATAGATTCCGATGAACCAATCACATACCATGATGCGTTATCCAATTCGGATTGTGACAAATGGCTTAAGGCCATGAACGTTGAGATGCAATCCATGTATGGCAATCAAGTATGGGAATTGGTTATACCACCTCTTAACTCCAAAGTAGTTGGAAATAAGTGGGTTTTCAAGAAGAAAACCAATATGCATGGAAACTTGGATACTTATAAAGCTAGAATTGTAGCAAAGGGTTTCACTCAAACTCAAGGGGTTGATTATGATGAAACTTTTTCACCTGTTACGATGCTAAAATCTATTAGGATAATGTTTGCCATAGCTGCTCATTATGATTATGAGATTTGGCAAATGGATGTAAAAACTGCTTTCCTAAATGGATATCTTGAGGAAGATGTCTATATGGTTCAGCCTGAAGGTTTTGTCGATCCAAAACATCCTAACAAAGTATGCAAGTTAAAGAAATCAATCTATGGATTGAAACAAGCATTGAGAAGTTGGAATCACCGTTTTGATGAAGAAGTAATTAAATTTAGATTCATCAAGACCACTGATGAAGCTTGTGTATATAAGAAAGCTAGTGGGAGCATCATCATTTTCCTAGTATTGTATGTTGATGTTGGACCAAAAGAACCAATGAGCCGGATCAGAAAAACCTTTAAGTCCCACAGACGTCACAACAACTACTGAAGTCCACAACAGCTGAAGATAACACCTGAAGACAAAGTCTGAAGACACAAGTGCTGAAGACAAAGTCTGAAGACAAGTACTGAAGACAAAGTCTGAAGACACAAGTGCTGAAGACCAAATATCAGATGTTGTCATAACAGCTGAAGAGGACTTCTTCAGTAGTTGTGACGGTTTACTTTTCAGTAGTTTTATGTTTTATCTTTTCAGTAGTTTTGTAAAACGACTGAAGTGTTTGTTCTTCAGTCGTTGTAGTTTCAGTAGTTTTTCTTTCAGTAGTTTCATGTTTTATACTTAGCACTCTAACATGTTCTCAGTAGTTGTGAACATTTTAGTAGTTTGTTAAGTGTTAGTTATTTTTGTACTAGATCTGCTAGTTATCACCATCCCGTGATTACAGCAGTGATTGCACTCTATATAAGGAGTGTCAACCTTATTGTAATACGTGAATGATTTAGCAATAATATTGGGCATTATTGAAACATTCCTTATCACAGAAATATATTCTCTCGTATTTGTTTACAAATAACAAACTCTTGCTATAATTTGACTAATTCTTGATCTCATTCCGCTGCATTACTCTCTAATACTTCAAACTTGTGATCGCTGATCCTGTCAAATGGTATCAGAGCCGGTTAATCATTGATCGATCTAATAATTGATCATTGAAACTGCTCTTCAAGATCCAAGTTTGATTGAATTAGCATTTTTGCAAGAAACGGTTATAGAGATTGATTTTTCTGTGTTTTAATCATTCATCCTGAGACTTATTCTCTGTTTTCATTGAGTGTGTTGTGGTCTGTTTAAAATCTTTTAAAAGCTTGAATAAAATTGTTTTTGGAACCAAAATGACTACTCCTTCCAATGATCCTCACAATACTGGTTCCTCAACCAAGCCTCCAATGCTGGTTAGGAATAAGTATAACATATGGCAACGACGTATGCTCCATCACCTGTCTATTAACAGCTCGGGTTGTTGGACATCAGTGGTACATGGTCCACACAAGCCTATGGTGAATAACCCGGAAACCAATCAAATGGTTCCGAAGAGGAAGGATCAATACTCAGATGAGGATAAGAAATTGTTTGAGATTGATGCAAAAGCCCATGGAATTCTGGCCATGGCACTACCCAATGAAATCTATCCTGGGCTAATGCATTATGAATCTGCCCATGACCTCTGGAATGCCTTGAAAGAACAATTTGGAGGAACAGATGAGGTCTTGGCAAATAATAGAGAGATCCTTGCCCAACAATATGAGACATTCTCTCATAGGAAGGGTGAGACACTGACTCAACAGTTTGAGCGGTTCTCTTGTTTGATCTCTGAATTAAAAATGGTCAAACATGAGTATACTAATATCCAGATGAATAACAGATTTCTCAGATCACTGCCTGAGAGATGGGACACATATACTATTGTCCTACGCTCCAGTGCAAATTTGGACAAACTATCTCTCACCCAACTTCATGGGAAATTGCTCACATTTGAGAGAGAGATAGAACAAAAGAGAAAACTGTCTTCATCTGGTAAGCTCACTGAAGACTTTGTACCAGGCAACACTGCTCTGGTTAGTCATGAGTCAGAATATGCTTCATCTGAATGCTAGTATGATGAGCATATTGATTTCTCTTCAAACATCTCTGATTCAGCATTTGTGAGTGTTGATAGTCAATTTACTGTGTGTAATAATGACAATCTATGCTTCATCATGGATGATCTCAAGGGGATTGCTGATGATGACTTAGAAGAGATGGATATTTTGAGCCAAATGGCCTTGATAAATATCAGATCTCAGAAGTTCTACAAAAGAACTGGAAGAAAGTTCCCAGGACTCTCTGGCAAAACCAAAGTTGGTTTTGACAAGAGTAAGTTGAGGTGTCACAAATGCCAAAGGCTTGGACACTTTGCTAGAGAATGTAGATCATCTGGATCTAATTCCTCTGCACCTTTTGTGACTTTCCCTAGCAATAGTCAACAAAACAAAGGGCAACATTCTGTCAATTCTAGTCATCAGTCTCAACTACAATCTCCTGCATATTTTGTTCCTCAGGGTCAAATGCCATACCCTTACCCGTGTTATTACATGCCACAAACCAGTCAAGTTCAAGCTCCTATGGTACCACAACCTCATGCACTTCCAGAACCTCAACCATCTCATCAACCCCCTCAACCTCAACAACATAGCTTCTTCACCCCTGAAGTTGTTAACTGGAGCAGCTTGCCAGATGACATGTCTGGTCATGAACAACTGTTCACAAGTGCTGATCAACATGGTGGTGATAGTCCTTTTGGGAATCTGGCACTTATGGCTCTGGAGTCAACTGAGGGTTCCTGCTCAACTGCATCATCTTCACAGGTAACTCAGGTATCTTCAGAGGCTAAAGCCAAGTTATGTTCTGAATCATGCATTGCTGCCTTTGTCTCTACTAGAGAGGCAAATGTAGCATTAATAAATCAAAAACTTGAGTTTGAGAAAACAATTTCCAAAAGACATGCTGAGTATGAGTCTGCTCTTAATAGTAAAAATGATGAGATTTATAAGCTTAAATGCCAATTAAATGATGAAAAGGCTAAGCTAGAGGTTATTCTGGAAGACCAGAGAAGTCTCAAAGAAACCCTTGCAGTCACCCAAGTAGAGTGTGATCGATGGGTACAATCATGCAAAGGTTTTGAGATGCTTCTTAGTAAGCAATCAGCTTCCAATGTGAAGTTTAGAATTGGTTATAATCACACAGCTCCTCCTACAGATTTTGCTCCAAAAGTAGAAGTGAAATCTGATGGAGAAAGCAATAACCAATCCACCTCATCATGTGATTCACTTTTTGATAAAACATCATTAAAAGTAGAAGTCAGCACTAAGCCCTCTCAGAACCTATCAGCTGAAGTTGATGGTTCAATTGCGGACACTCACATGATCAAAGAGTTGGTCAACTCAGGAGTTATTTCTGAAAGTCCTGAAAGGACTGGAGAGCAAGAACTAACACCTGAAGTTCAAACTCCAACTACTGTCAGCACTGAAAAGAAGAAAACTGTCAGTAGAAAGAGTTTGAAGACTACTAAAAAGGAAGCCAAGAAAGCAAATAATGCTTCCAAAGTACTGAAGAGCAAGTCTTCAGTAGTTTCATCCTCTTTAGTTGATGATCAACATAAGATGAAAAAGAAACCATGTGAAGTATGTGGTTTGTTTAATCATCTTACTGATGATTGTTGGTACAAAAGAGGATCCAAACTCAAACATAAAGATGAAATTAAAGAGAAAATGGTTAAAATGAAAAATGAGTTTGAAGCCACATTTGTACCAGCAACATCAAATCCTGTAACCCTTAAGTCCAAAAAGAAATCCAAAAAGGAAGGGGTTAAACAGGTAACAGTTGAGATTGCTCAAAAGAAGAAGGTGCAACATAAGAACCTATCAAACTCCAGTGCTAATGTGTCTGAAGAGCTGAAAGCTTTATCACAAAATCAGACACAGCTGGTTATGATGGTTCAACATCTATTGGGAAGAGTAAACCAATTAGATGTTCCTATGTTGAATCCACAGAAAAGGAGGTTCAAGCCAAAGGATTCCTCTTCTTCACCATCTTCTTCCTCTCAGGCTGTTATTTCCAACAAACCTGTTAGTCTACCATCTGTTGATGTGAACAGGCCCAAAACCAAAAAGGTTTGGGTCTCAAAATCTAACTAATTTGTTTTGTTCTGCAGGGTTCTTCAACATGCCACAGAGGCATCTGGTATGTAGACAGTGGAGGATCCATGCATATGACAGGAAACAGATCACTTCTTAATGACTACTCTCAAGGAAGGAAGGGGTTTGTATCTTTTGGCAATGATGCAAAGGGTTACATCATCGGCAACAGGACAGGAAGAGTGTATGCCTTAGATCTTTCTAAGAAAATAGATCTCAAAGGCCATCCTTGCCTATTTTCCAAGGCTTCCCCTCAAGAATCTACACTATGGCATAGAAGGCTGGGTCATGTTAATCTCAAAAACATAAATCAGCTGATAAACCATGGTTTAGTAAGGGGATTGCCTATGAAGGAGTTCAAATGTGAAGATGACTGCACTGCTTGTTTAAAAGGAAAACAACACAAAGTTTCATTTCCATCCATAGAAGAACCTAAGTCCACAGCCTGCTTACAGCTTCTTCACATGGATCTCTTTGGTCCTGTGAGAGTGATGAGTATGGCTAAGAAGAAATACTATCTGGTAATTATGGATGATTACTCCAGATTTGTATGGACTTTCTTCTTGCATTCAAAGGATGAAGCAGCTCAGAAGATTATCAACTTTGTGTTGTATGTTGAGAAGCAATATTCCCTCTCAGTCAAGTGTATTAGAAGTGATAGTGGAACATAATTTAGAAACAATACACTTGATGAGTTCTACCTCTCAAAGGGAATCAAGAGGCATTTTAGCATTCCAAGAACTCCTGAACAAAATGGAGTAGTGGAGAGAAAGAACAGGACCCTTATTGAAGCTGCAAGGTCCATGTTGGCTGACTCTGGATTGCCAATGACTTTTTGGGCTGAAGCTATCAATACAGCTTGCTATGTACAAAATAGAGCTCTAGTAAATAAGAGGTTGATGAAAACTCCATATGAAGTTCTTCATCATTTGGCCCCTCTAATTTCATTCTTCAGAGCTTTTGGATGTCCTTGTTTCATTCTCAACACACGGGATCAACTCCAAAAATTTGATTCTAAGGTGGATGCAGGGTACTTTGTTGGTTATTCATCAACTTGCAAAGCATACAGAGTCTTCAACTGTAGAACAAAGATGGTTGAAGAGACTCTACATGTTAAGTTTAATGAATCTCCAAAGGACAAGATTCCACAAAACCCTGTGGAGATATTTGATTTGGACATACTGCAATATGTTCCTCATCAAACTCCTGCTGTTGCTCCTGTCAACAGTTCACCACCTGGTGGTACTGCTGGTGCTGATGATGATGATAGTAGTACTCACCTCTTCAAGTTTAGTGATCAACTGCCTGATTCAGCTAGACCTGATGTTCCTGTAGCTCCAGCAGCACAATCCACAACAAATGCTGATGAGATTTCTACAACTTCAACTTCCTTTGAACTACCATCTACTGATTGGTTTCAAGGAAATACTTCACCATCACCATCTGTTGCTGCTGAGCCTGCTACAAACACTTGCACTGATCTTATTGTGTACCAAGATCTGAAGAATCACCCTATGTCTCAAATCATTGGTGATATCACTGCTGGAGTATCAACAAGGAGTCAATTGTCAAATTTCTGCTTCTATGCTCTCTTCATTAGTCAGCAAGAGCCAAAGAATTATCACATTACTTTAAAGGACAATGGATGGGTTGATGCCATGCAGCTTGAGCTTCTTCAGTTCAAGAAACAACAAGTGTGGGAACTGGTTCCTCTACGTCCAGGTAAGTGTGCAATAGGCACTAAATGGGTGTTTAGGAACAAAACTGATGAAAATGGGCTTATTGTTAAGAACAAGGCCAGACTGGTTGTTCAGGGGTTTGCACAAGAAGAAGGTATTGATTATGATGAAACCTTTGCCCCTGTAGCCAGACTGGAAGCAATTAGATTGTTTTAAGCTTATGCTGCTTATCAAAATCTTAAAGTTTTTCAAATGGATGTAAAAAGTGCATTTTTGTATGGGAAAATTAAAGAAGAGGTTTATGTATGTCAACCACCGGGTTTTGAGGACAATAAGCATCCTAATTGGGTGTATAAGCTTGATAAGGCTCTTTATGGGTTGAAACAAGCTCCCAGAGCCTGGTATGAGACATTATCAAACTTTCTTCTTGAAAATAATTTTACTAGAGGTTCCATAGATAAAACTTTATTCATTAAGAAAGCTGGGCAGCATAATCTACTTGTTCAAATTTATGTAGATGATATTATTTTTGCATCTTCTGATCCACAGTTGTGTGATGCCTTTACAAAGTTGATGCAACAAAAGTTTGAAATGAGTGCGATGGGGGAATTACAATTCTTTCTGGGTTTGCAAATCAAACAAAAGGCTGATGGAATTTTCATTCATCAGTCCAAATACACAAAAAATCTTTTGGAAAAATTTGATTTACAAAATTGTAAACCCTGTTCTACTCCCATGTGCAACACCACACAACTGGATACAGATCAGAAAGGTAAAGTGGTTGATGAAACACTTTACAGATGTATGATTGGGTCCTTGATGTACTTAACAGCTTCTAGACCAGATATTATGTTTGCTACATGTGTTTGTGCTAGATTTCAGGCTGCACCTAAGGAGTCTCATTTGATTGCAGTCAAGAGGATCTTTAGATATCTGCAAGGCACTCCATCTCTAGGTTTATGGTATTCTACTAGACATTCTGGTAAATTAGTTGCTTTTTCTGACAGTGACTATGCAGGGTGTAAGTTGACCAGGAAATCAACTTCTGGTGGATGTCAATTCCTAGGCAACTGTTTGATTTCTTGGCAGAGTAAGAAACAAACCTCAGTTGCTACATCAACTGCTGAAGCCGAGTACATTGCTGCTGCAAGTTGTACATCTCAGGTATTATGGCTTCAAAACCAATTAATGGATTATGGCATAACTGAGACTAAGACTCCATTGTTAATGGACAGCTCTTCAGCTCTCTGTATTGTCAAGAATCCTGTCCAGCACTCTAGGACTAAACATATTGAAATTAGACATCATTTTATTAGAGATTGTTTTGAAAAAGGTCTGATTGATCCAAAGTTTGTTCCTAGTGCTGATGAGCTTGCAGACATTTTTACTAAGCCTTTGGATAGTTCAACTTTCCACAACCTGGTGTTAAGGCTTGGTATGCTGCAGCTAGAATAAGTGACAACTACTGATGATCTCAGTAATAAATACTCATGATCATTGGTAACCATGTCATATATAAGTACTGATGAGTTCCTTTCCCCTCAGTAGTTTTTTTTAACTACTGAAGGCTATATTTCTCACAAGTATTGAAGTACTTTATTGGTTAAAACAGCTGATGTAGTTACAACAGCTGATGAAATCACAACAGCTGATGTAGCTACAACTACTGATGGCAGAAATACAGATAAGTACTGATGACCAATGAAACCTCTGAAACTCAGATGTAAGTCTGATGAGTAAGTGTGGAGGTCAGATTGAAACAGCTGAAAAGCTATGAATTGACGAAAACAGCTGATGAGGAATTTCTCTTCAGTTGTTTCTACAACTGCTGTTTTCAAACAACTGAAGCCAACCCTATGTCTTCAGTAGTTACCAACTACTGAAGACTAACACCAAGTCTTCAGCTGTTTACAACAACTGATGACAAAACCACTGTCTTCGGTAGTTTCACAACTACTGATGACAAACACCATGTCCTCAGTTGTTTCACCACTTGAAGTCAAAGTTGTCTTCAGTAGTTTTATAACTACTGAAGACTAACTCAAGACTTCAGCTGTTTCAACGTCTGACGGTTAAAACCAAGTCTTCAGTTGTTTTATAATAACTGATGATCATACCAATACGGTCAGTCATTTCAAACCTCTGAAAGTTAATGCCACGTCATCAGTAGTTTCAACGAATGATGACTAACACCAAAACCTTCAGTCGTTTCATAATCCTACCCTATAAATACCTTATCCTACCTTCAGAGTTTTTCTCACCTCTCCTCTCAAACCTAACGTTCAAAAACTCTGTAACCTCTCTTCATCCATGGCGACCATGCAACTAAAACCACGACACAACTGTGTCGCTCACCTTACCAAATCGCCATACTGGACCAAGTTTCACAACGCCATTGATTTAATGGTCCAGTCACCTTACCAAACAGCTTTCTGTTAAACCCCACCATATATGCCGAATCTCTTGCCCAATTCTGGACAAACGTCACTCTTGTCCTGAGGAGAATGACACAGAGTCTCTTCAAGCGTTTGTCAACAGTCAAAAGGTGGTCATCACTCCAGAAATTCTTCGCCAAACCCTCAATCTGGATGATGCCACTTTCCCGACTAGTTATCCAAAGGGCACCACAGATCTATCTTTTGCCCACCATGGATACGAAGGTAACCTGAGTGCCTCTACCATATTGAAGAAACATTTCCAGGATGCTGAACGGTCATCTTTCATATGGTCAATGTCTGCCTGGCCCCCAAGACTTCATCATGGGATCAAATGTCCACAAGGTGGCAACAGGTATTGTACTCCATCCTTGAGCAACAACCTTTAAATTTTTCTGAAATACTATTCTTAGAGCTCAAGGATATGGCCCAAAAACAACTTTCTAACCGTTGGATATTATATCCTCGGTTCATAATGGCCATAATTGAAAACCAGCTTCAAGCTGAGGGACTTGTTGGCCTGGGAGTCCCTGCCTGACTGAAGTATACTCCCGGCACAACTCTGACCAATCACTCAAAATGGCTGCCAAGCTGCGCAAACCCACGCAGCTGGAACCCACAGCCACCACCACAAAATCCAAAGTCCCCACCAAACCAAAAACAAAACGACCCAAAACAGCTATTCAGGGAGATGAGTCCCCTGAAGATGCTCCTGTACCACCAAGACAGGATATACTTGCTGGTGTAAACCCCCCAGTAGTATCAGAGACTCAACCAGCCACAGCCGCTCAGGATTCCTCTCAAAAGGAGCCTGAAGCAACCAAAGAAGGGGTACCCACAAATCTGGAATCTTCCTCATTTGAGGAGATTGCCATTGAAACGCACCATTCTCCCCAGGTGCATACAGATTTTACCCTATCTCCTCATGAAAATGCCCCCCAAAGTCCAACACTTATAATTGCAAACGTGCTGACTCAGTTGCATGCCTCTCCTCCTCCCCAACAACCACCAAAGGGGAAAACCACTGATATAGGGGAAGAGGATCAACATGCTTCTGACAACCCACAGCACAGGGGTTTAAATGTTCTGTCTCCTAGTGTAGATAAGGAGATCAGAATATCTGGTGAGGCTGCCACCTCTTCTGCATCAGCACATGATCAGACTGAGGCTGGTAACATTGCTAAGACCTCATCAGAGGCAACAGCTGATGAAGGACATCGTCCTGAGGCTGGAAGTCCCCAGTTCCAAGAAAAAGGGGCACATGCTACAACTGGTCTACACCCAGGGCATGTACATCCTGCTACTAGCAGGAGGTCAGGTGATTCAGCATCTGCTGATGATGACCTGGGCTTCTTCTATGATGTTCTAGCCCGGAACACAATTCTTGAGAAGGAAGTCAGTAGACTACAAAGACTACTTGACCAATTCTCTCAAGAAGCAAGTCCATCTGACACCACCATACACCCACAGATGGCACCTTCACCTGAAGGTCTCCTAAACACTCAGCCAATCAAAATATACAACCCACCAGCCTCTACCTCCAGCACTGCTTCTCAGGGACAGAACCCCTCTGAGCAAACAGCTGCTATCTTCCAGAAATCCCTACCTCTCATCACCCCAATAATCACAGACATTGTGATCAAAACCTTGGATGAGAGGCTTCCCTCAATCATACAGCCCCTGGTGGAGGAGATTGTGAGCACAAGGCTTTCTACTACTCAAACCCTTGCAACCAATGCAACCAAAAAGGGGGAGAGTCAGTTAGTGAAAGCAAAAGGGAAGAGCATATTGGAAGAACAGGAGATTGAGAAGGAAGAGGAGGTTGTGAAGGAGACTGAGAAGGAAGAAAAGCATGTGAAGGGAGCTGACACTGATCAAGTGAGTGAAAGTCACAAAGACTTTCATATCACATATAAGAAGAGGAAGATTGAGAGAAAAGAAAAAGAACTCCAAAAAGAACTCAAACTTGATGAGATGATCAAAATGGCGGATGCTACACATAGTAAATCTATGGACTCCATTATTGACAACTATATAGACAAGGGTTCGATACTGCACAGCTTGACTCAGAGATTAGAAGACTTGAAGTTGAAGAAATTAACTCAAGATGGGCAAGTTATGATGTGTTAGAAAGGGAAAGATTGGAGATCATGATCAGATTCATTGCAACATATCTTGGGAGATCATTGATAGAGATTAAGTCATGGACCAGGGACAGTATCTTGGCAATAACCACCAAGATCTGTACGTCTGAAGCATACACAAAGGGATTAGTGATTGAAGCATTAAATGAAGCAGGTGCTGGGAACAGAAATGAACTAGCAAAACACTCCAAAGCCTCACTTACTACAAGAATGCTAGAACAACCTGCAAAACCTACCACTTCAAAATCACCACTACCACAACCCATTAAACCAACTCCTTTACCCTCAAAACCAACAGCCGATGATGCATCCAAGAAGAAGAAGAGAAGGATGTTGAGGCTAGAAGAAGAAGAAGAAGAGGATGATGTGGAAGAAGATAGGCTGCCTCTTTCCGCAGTCATAACTTTGCCTAAAGCAAAACCTATGCCCATCACTCCCACCTCACAGATGGAAACAGTGAGAGTAAAGATTGAAGAAGAACAGCAGCAAAGGCTCCATGATGAGGAAATGCTGAAAAGCATAGATAAAACTTATGCTGCTTCTTCATCAATAACAAGTATGAAGAAAGAGGCTCTGAGATTGTACACCCTTGCCAACACATTTCAATATCAAAAGGAAAAGGTGAGGATATGGCCTGATCCTAGGGTGGCTCACAGAATTGTAAAGAAAGACATTCCTGCGAGATACAAGGGCCAGGTAAAAAGGATCGTAGATGAAGAGATCACTGTGGTCCTTGTAGTATCACCCTGGGAAATTGTAGAAGACTTCAAGAAGGCTTATGAGACTAAACAGCCACCCCAAAAGATGTTAGAGAATAGAGTTATTAAAAAGGGGTTGGTCTACAAGAAGCTGGAAAACTTCAAACAAAATGAGCTCAGTCTGTTACTTGAGGGTAATCACCCAGATGAGTTTGCATACAGACAGATCACAACAGTTGAGCTCAAAAATGGCAAACAGGCCAAGTACATCTCAGAGCTGTATGGGCGTGAAGGATTGTTTGATGGTGAACCAGAGAATCTTACCATGGAAGAACAAATCATGTTTCTCAGAGCATACACCAGAGAATCCTACAGGCTTATACATGGGAAGTAAGTCTCATGGATGGGGGAACAGCTCAGTGTCCAATTCCCTAATACAGAGCTCCCATCCATTCTTTGCCAACCAAATCATCAGAGACTTATTTCCAGGCCGGTGCTTATATTGGTCATCTTCTCAACTGATCAAGAAGGAAAAAGACCAACCATTTTGCCAACAATAAGTGGGACCTCAATAAAGTTAAAGGTTTTGGCTGCATTGGTTCAGAGGGAGTTTGTTGGACCAAAAGAACCAATGAGCCGGATCAGAAAAACCTTTAAGTCCCACAGACGTCACAACAACTACTGAAGTCCACAACAGCTGAAGATAACACCTGAAGACAAAGTCTGAAGACACAAGTGCTGAAGACAAAGTCTGAAGACAAGTACTGAAGACAAAGTCTGAAGACACAAGTGCTGAAGATCAAATATTAGATGTTGTCATAACAGCTGAAGAGGACTTCTTCAGTAGTTGTGACGGTTTACTTTTCAGTAGTTTTATGTTTTATCTTTTCAGTAGTTTTGTAAAACGACTGAAGAGTTTGTTCTTCAGTCGTTGTAGTTTCAGTAGTTTTTCTTTCAGTAGTTTCATGTTTTATACTTAGCACTCTGACATGTTCTCAGTAGTTGTGAACATTTCAGTAGTTTGTTAAGTGTTAGTTATTTTTGTACTAGATCTGCTAGTTATCACCATCCCGTGATTACAGCAGTGATTGCACTCTATATAAGGAGTGTCAACCTTATTGTAATACGTGAATGATTTAGCAATAATATTGGGCATTATTGAAACATTTCTTATCACAGAAATATATTCTCTCGTATTTGTTTACAAATAACAAACTCTTGCTATAATTTGACTAATTCTTGATCTCATTCCGCTGCATTACTCTCTAATACTTCAAACTTGTGATCGCTGATCCTGTCAGTTGATGACATACTACTATTTGGAAATGACATTCCAACCTTGGAAGGTGTAAAAACCTGGCTTGGAAGTTGTTTTTCCATCAAGGATCTTGGTGAGGCCACCTATATTTTGGGAATAAAGATCTATAGGGATAGATGAAGGCGGTTGATTGGTTTAAATCAAAGTGCATACATTGATAAGATCTTGAAAAGGTTCAAGATGGAAAACTATAAGAAAGGTACGATACCTATTCAAAGAGGAACGATATTGAGTACGACTCAATGTCCAAGCTCAAAGGATGAGCAAGATAAAATGAAGGCTATCCCATACGCATCTGCTATTGGATCCATCATGTATGCAATGATATGCACTCGGCCGGACGTTTCATGCGCCTTAAGCATGACAAGCCAATACCAGCAAAATCGTGGAAGCACTCATTGGATGGCTGTTAAGAACATACTTAAGTACCTAAGGAGGACCAATGATATGTTTCTAATATATGCATTTGGTGATGACGAACTCGTTGTAAAAGGTTACATGGATGCGAGTTTTCAAACCGATCGTGATGATTCACGATCACAATCGGGATACATTTTCATTCTGAATGGAGGAGCTGTCTCTTGGAAGAGCTCTAAACAAGATGTGGTGGCTTTATCAACTACAGAATCTGAATACGTCGCCGCCTCATTGGCAGCTCAAGAAGCTGCATGGTTGAAGAAATTCATTGCCGATCTAGGGGTTGTCCCTTCCATTCAGGACCCCCTAGAGATCTTTTGTGATAACGAGGGTGCGATTGCTCAAATCAAGGAACCTCGTGCTCATCAAAAGACTAGGCACATTGAGCGGAGATTCAACTACATACGAGATGAAGTTGAGAAAGGAAAGATATGTATTCGCAAAGTTAACACAGATCAAAATATTGCGGATCCTGTTACGAAGCTCCTAGAAAAGGCAAAGCATGAAGGTCATACCTGTGCCATGGGACTTTGATATTCTAGTGATTGGATTTGATCTGTAATTTCATATCTGGATATTTGGAACTCCCTTACTACTTGAATAAAACTATTTGGTCATAATATTTCAATGAATGTTCCAATTTAGCATGTTTAATCCATGGGTAAATTGTTTACTCTAAATGTCCGTAGTCGTTCATACTTGTGGGAACAAGTATGAGGGTAAGATTATTATGAATTTGGATTGGTGGATATTCATAAGGAATGAATATAGAGCAATTGGTTGCTGCCAAAGTTCATAGATATTTGTGGGATACAATTATTGGACTGACCCGCATCTCAAATTTTACTACATGGAATCTTCTAGAATGATCATAAGTAAAACTGAGTAAAGGCGAATATCATTTGGTATCCTTAGACCTGAGATACATATTGGGTTTTGATATTCACCAAGTGTTATACCTTGAGCTAGTTCTTCAATGCCCTGAAATAATGAACAGTACGTAAGGCTATGTTCAGGCGTGACACGAGGTGTTTGTGAGAAACGTATGTAGTCAAGATGGAATTTGTTCCTCTTATTCATTGAGAGCAAGATGTCTAAGTCCTGATTAAGTTAAATCAACAAGGAATGATCATTCTGTGTCCTTGGATATAACATGACATCTGTAACAAAAGAATAAATGATTAATTCACCTAAATCATTTCAAGTAGGATACTTGAATGGCATGATGTTATTGAATGGCTATAAGTCATGCGTATTAAGTAAACCGTTGTTAGGCGGTATTTACTGCTTGCATCAATTTTCTATGAATCTTGTGCAAGTGGGAGATTGTTGGATTCTATATGCCTAAGACACGTAGAATATTGATGCGGTTAGTACGTTATGATCCAAGTCGGGTTATATCCAATAACAAGCTTTGCAAACACAAACAATTATTTAATTGATGATATGATCATGCAATTAAATAATCACACCAAATTTAGAAAATAGGTTTTCTAAATATTGTATTTGTAGTGGAACAAATTATAAGGATATTTTGTTGATGAATTTTATTATTTGTATTGTTATTTAAATACGTTTAAGTAACATTAAATAATAAAATGAAAGAGTCATTTAAATTAAAAGGGGGTTTAATTTAAATAATGTACATGACCCTTTTTAATGTGTGGTTTTTTTAAAGTTTTGGGTGGGAAAACACCTTCTAGAAGGCTGATTTCGGCCTCCCTTTGGTCCAATAGGATCATTTCCTTTTGTCTTGAAAACACACATTAGGAGACTTGTGCAAGAGACTCTTTCACACACATCATTTCACACAAAAACTCTCTCTCTCTCCTCAAACTCTCTCTCGGCCAGCAGCATCAACAAGAGAGGGTTTTGGATTGTTCTTGGTGTTCTTCTCCCTAGCAAGAAGGTGTTTGCTATAGTTCTTGGGGTATACAAGCTTGAGAGGATCTCCTTTTGGTGCCTTGGTCGTTTTCTTGGTCCATATCATCCTCCATATTCCCCTTTTTGCTGCTGGGAGGTAGTTCATGGCAGCTTCTTTATGGTTGTCCATATTGAATGTTTATGTGTTTCTATAGCTAGTTATATTCACATATAAAGATCCTTTGTTCCTGGGTTTTTTTGTAACTTTATAATATCAAAATAGAACTCGATTTTTCAGTTCATAAATTATGTTATAAAGATCATTTCCTCTGCGTTTTTCACAATGTTTAAATGGTTAAACTATGTTTATGTTCTAACAAACCCAACAACTGGAGGATATACCGCGAGCACCAATGAAGACAGATGATGATGCTGCAAAAGATTGTTTAGTTCGTATGGAATATACTCACCGTTATCCATCTCTAGAGAAGAAATACTTGCCACCCTTCTGGAAGTATTTATTTCATGTGATTATCCATTGCCTTAGCAATCTAAAGGCTGGGATGGACAGTCTGAGCGCCATATTTAGATCTTTGCTGGTTTCTCTAGTTGTTGATCTTCCACCCAGCATCTCCACAACTATATTTTCTGAGATGCAGAAGAATGTCATTGCTGCACCAGGGAAGAAGTTCATCATGTACCCACAGTTTATTCAGATGATAGTGAATGCTGCTCATCGTGAGTTAGCTATATCTGATTCATCTACCTACTCTGTTATGGTAATGAAGAAAGATATTTTCAATTACCTAATGGGAGCAAGAGGAAATGCATGGGATGGATCATATTTTGCCAAACTTGGTAGATTTGTTGATGGTTTTAAAGCTGAAGCACAGACTAAGACTGCTCAGGTTCATAGAGATGATACAGCTGGTACATCTTTTAGAGCTACACAAGAAGCACCTGAGAGTTCTCGTACCGGTGAAAAGTCTGCTGAAGAAGAGGTGAATGAGTGGTTAGAAGGTGGAGGAGATGACAATGAGACTGATAGTGATCAGATTGGGAATGTGCCTTATGTGCTGCAAGAACGTCCCAGAGTACCAGAAACACCGTCAAAACGTACTGCTGAGGAACGTGATGCTGATTATGTTCCAATAGATACTCCTCTATTGACCCGAGGTCGAAGGAAGAGGATGGCAAGGGTGGCTGGTGAGAGTTCTAGTGGTAGGGGTAGAGGACGTGGTGTGTTGAGAAAACATCAGACTCCGATGACTATTGTGACGACTAATGATGTTATGCATTCTGATATTCCAGTCATAGTTAGTGAGGCTGCTACTCCTGTGACAGTCACATAATCTACAACTGTGACATCTACTCCTATGCCTACTACTGTTGGTAGTAATGACATTTTGAGGACTTTTACAGTCTGTTCATGATGATTTATTTGGAGATACAGACTTCATCAACACTACTCCAGAACCCAAACCTCATCCAGAGACATCTACTCTATCTCCAACAAGGGTTACCTTAGAGCAAAGAGTTAGTACACTTAAGAGGGAGATGTTACAGAAGTCACAAGTTATTGATGATTTATATAGGATGGTGAATGACAAGGATGAAAGGATAAAGAGTATGGAGAGTCAGCAACAGTTTATGCTTACGTATGTTCAGAATATGGAGCAAAATCTAAGAGATTTCGCTTCTCGTGTGTATTCATCATTTACACACCAGCATACCACAGAAGTTGGAGAGTCTAGTGGACAGCAGGCTGCTGGTCCTGATCAGATTGTTGAGCCAGTTCATGGTAGAGAACATGTTGTTGATCCTGTCGCTATAGAAGGGACAACAGAAAATGTTGTTGTTGATCAAGAGCCAAGTCCAAATGTTTCTAATCAGGCTACTGAGGATCAACCTGTATCTTATGTTGGCGAGGCGTTTGTGGAGCCGGAACATATGATTCCTATTCTTGATCCAGTCAATGATGATGATGACTTGGATATGATTGATTATGATGATAGTGGTGAGGAGGATGCTGATGAGGAGGAGGAGGATGATGACGATAATGATGATGGTGGTAGTGGTGATGATGATGATGGTGGAAATGATGATGATGATCAAGGGGAGATACGGGTGCTACTACTGGTACTTCTAGGTCATCAGGAACTGCTAATGTCTCCAGACCAAGTCCTGATGATACAGTTGATTATACATCGTTAGATCCTGCCACTGAAGCTGAGTATGAGAAGGAATTCTACTCATTTTAGCAACATATATTGGAGGAAGAAAAGAGTGTAAATTTTGGATCTTTTGATGATTTAGAGAAGATGTGGAAGACACTGACATTTTAGGGAACATTTTGAAGGATTTGTTTTCTGAGATTGTATTAGAAGAAGGGGGGATTGTTGGTGAGTCTAGTACTTTTGAGACCACTGATAAGACATTAGATCAAACTAGTCAAATGGTTGTTCATAAGATTGGTGATCTTACAGGTGATGCACCTCCACCGCCATCTTATGTTCATACTCTTCGGCATTCCAAACCTTTCACAAGGTACGGAAATTCATAGACGATTATCAGTTGGGCGTATGATGAGGAAAATAAATTGTATGTGATTAAGAGAAAGGCTGGAGCGATAGAATATTTCCAAAATGAGCACGACTTTCATACTGTTAAAGCATTAGACTTGTATGCTACGGGTCATGTTCCATTCATTAATCCAAGTAACTATGCAAAGGGTAATTGGATAAGAAATATGATTTGGAGAGAGAGCAAGACCAACTTCAAAGACTTTAAGACAGCCAAATCCAAAGTCATTGAAGATGAGAACCGTATCGATCCAAACACGCAGAAACCAATGAAGATACGAGTTTATAGACATCCAAGATCTGTGAAGAAGATATCTATACACGCTCCAGTGCCAGTTAACAGCTTGTCTAAGCTTAGCGGGTGGAGTTGTGAAAAGGAGACGGGTCAGGCGTTGATCAAGTGTGTAGACAAAGAGTACCGTATCATCGACCCTGTGGATCTGCTAAAATTTGGAAAATAAGATTTGATCAAGTTGCAGGGATGTCCGATTGCAGCTGATGAATCTGTTCATTTTCTAGCAACACAGTTCGGTTGGTTGATTACGAAGGCCCTGGATAAGAAGATTATGCATATGGGGGCAGTTACAACATGGATGACGTGGACTTCTGAAGAACATTGATTTACCGAGCCTAGGGGAAGATTGTAGGGGTTGAACCTAGAGGCTCGAGAAATCAAATCAAAGTGAAGATCAAGTTAAAGACAAGCGAAAAGTGAAAGAAGCCGTGCGACAACTTACTTGTCGTGTGAGAACTAGATTCTTGAGTGAGAAGTTGATCTCGCGCGAGAACATTTTAGTTTAGTATAAATACTTAGTTTACTTTGTATTTAGTAAGCTTTTGTTCATTTTCTGAATTTGTAACTACTGTGTAATCTTTCAAATTCAGAGAGCAATCAAAGAGAAGTTATTTACATTGTGATCTTCACTTCTATTCTTCTAGTTCTCAATCCGTAATTGTTTACATTCCGCATTCACAATTACGAGATCAATCTGATTATTGTGACGATCCTTACAACTTCTATTCATTGTTTTTCAGTATGATGCATAATTTAATTATGTAACTGCATATTTGTCTTCTATTCATAAGGACCTTACATTTGGTATCAGAGCAAGGTGTTGCTCTTGATACACGGATTTTCATTCCGCGATCATCCGTTTAAGACGTTAAACATGGAGGTTGAAGATCTAAAGGTTTAGATCGAGTTTAGACCAGTTTCGAAGGAAAAGAAGATGAAACTGAGGGTGAGCACACATGAAATCGGCTTTGATACATCATAACGCTCGGTATCTTCAACTTTTGGTGGAAAACAAAGATTTAAGACCGTAGCAGTGATTCAAAATCATAAAAGTTGATTTTGGTTGAAGGTTTCACGGGAGTAACTGCATTGCGCGAAAACTTTCATGCGAAAACTTTGCATGAGAGAACTTTACATGTGAGAACTTTCCATGTGAGAACTTGCTATGTGAGAACTTTCATGTGAGAACTTTCATGTGAGAACTTTCATGTGAGAACTTTCATGTGAGAACTGCAGGACCGGTGAAGGGTGGTCACTTACAACACAACAACACAAAGAGGAGATTAACCAAACTTAATCAAACAGTAAACTGGATTAACCACAAGAATGATACTAAGAACACAAGTAATAAGTAAGAGACAGAACAAGAGAACACAAGTGATTGGGTTTCAAGGATGCAGTATATTGCTTTCTCAAGTTCTATTACAAGTATTACAAAGCATAAAGGAAAGATACAAGAACATGAAATACTTTTACTACATCCTACAGCCGGTCATACTTTTAAAGGCAGCTGGATACAGTTGACTAGACAACTACAAAATCAATTGTAGAGTCAAAAGGCAGATTTGCCTTTTGACAAGTGACTATAACATGCCATAGCTCACATCCTAATATATTACAAAAAGGATAAAAGTATATAAAGTAGAAAGCATGGACTCAAGACCTCAATGTGCAGTTACCAAAAGCATGGACCTTTCACCAACTCATATAAGTTGGTGACTTTACAGAGTTGTAGCGGAAAGGTGGTCCAGCTTTATGGTAAAGTACATCAGATAAAAGCATATCTCTAAATGTCTTCGGAAGAAATATGTCTTCACTCTTTGGCTTTGAAAGACTTTGTATTTGAAGCTTTGGAAGACTTCACTTTTGGCTTCGGAAGATATTGGTTTTGGCTTCGGAAGATTTTACACTTAGAATATTTCTAGTGCATGGTGTAAAACTTCTGAAGCAATCCTACTTCATTTCTTTAGTGCATGCTTGCAGAGAGACTTTGGATGTTTTGGCTGCATCATACATATAGGAATCCTTACAAACTCCCCCTAGGCTGATGCTACCAAAATATTTAGAAGATCTTCAGATGTTTGTAGTCTTCAGCACAATAATGACCATACCCTTCTTCATTAGATGGTCAGGATCATTCAGACTCTCATAATATCTTCTCATCTCAAAGAGATCATGCAGAGGTAAGTTGATTATGTTTTGCCATGTATAGACGTTCTCAACACCTTGATCTCGGATCGGATGCCATCTCTTTGGATTAGTAGTGAAGGTCCAGGATAAGATGGGTGTCTCAAGTGCAAGAGGAGCCACTTGAGTTGGAGTTGATTGGGCTGCCTCTTCATGCACTTCCTCAGGTTGATCTGACTCAGCCTGAGGTGTAGAGGTGGATGATTCAGGCTTCTTCTTCTTAGACTTTGGTTTAGAAGCCATCCTCTTCTTCCTCTTAGAAGACTTTAATTAAGAAGACTCGTCTACAACACCTTGTTGATCATCCTTGTCTTTCTCAGTTGGGTGCTCCTCCCTCACAGGTTCAGAAGGAGAGGGAGTATAACCCTGCGGATCAGAAGATGAAGCTTGCTGAGGCTCAGTAGGAGGTCCAGGTTGTGTTGTCTCATGTTGTTTAACCTTAACCTCCACTTCAGGTGGGATTTGACTTGGAAGGGAGTGTAAGTCAATCAGCTCTCCACTCTTGATCTTCTGCTTGATTACCCTGATATGCTCATCCATTGTGGATAGAGACATAGGGCCAAGTCTCCTTCTGGAGAATCCATATAGCTTCAAGAAGCTTATCATCCTTTGTCTGTCAGCAGACTTCTTCATACTCTTTTGGATAATGGCTCTTGACTTTGCATCATCTTCCCTCATCTTTCTCTTTGTTGCTTTTTGTTCTTTGATCACTTGAAGTTCAAGCTGTTTGAGATACTCAAACTCAATGTACTCAAAGGACAAGGGAAGAAGTGCAGATGCCTGGTAGAGACCTATGGCACTCAGGTAGTTGATCATGTTTTGTCTGTCTGTTTCCTTGTCTACCTGAGGTTCTTGTGTAGCTGCCACATCCTCTTGCACAGGGCTTTCTTGAACTGGGGAGAGAGTAGGAGCATGCTTGTATAATATTTTCTGTCTCTTCTCTTCTTTGAATTGGGGAAGTAATCTTGCATCCTCTTTTTCCTTCATCTCTCTTGACACTTCCATGTCAGCCAGTTCATTTAATTGCTCTAAGGGGAGAGATATAATCTCATCTATGTCATAGTTCCTGGTCTGCAGGTAAGTAATCCTGACTGCCCTCAACTCATCATCTTGAGTGTTTGGTCTGGGGACAGCCCTGATTGCAGCTTGCTAAATGCTGAAGACCGAGAGGAACTTTCTCCCCTTAGCTTCCTCTTCCTCTCTCTCTCCTCCTCCTAAATCTCCTCGGGAGTCAAAATCCTTTTCCCTTTGTCACCCACAGACCTTTGTGACTCAGGGTGGAGAGAGCTTTGGCCTTCATTGCTTGGTGTAGCATCCAAGCTCTGGCCAGAGAGAGGCTATGAGACACCTTCACCAGCAGGTATTTCACTGAGGGAATGAATTTCTGAAGCATTTGTTGGTGTGACAGGGCTCTTAGGCTCTACCACTGGGCCTTCATCCAAGGTTTTCCCTTTGAAGCTAATCTCCGGGTCTGCCTCAGCATCCAGTTGACCAATGACATTACCTGATTGCCTTTGTCTCCTTCTTAGGCTGAACTCTTCAGTAATTCTGTCTTGAATTCTGAGTGCTAATCTGTCAACTTTTCTTGATTTGCTTGGATTGACAAGTGGCATGTTGATCAGATCAAGACCTTCATAGTAGTCCAAAGTCTGAAAATTGAACACTTCTTGCTGCCCTTGAACTCTATGAAGAATGAGGGCTCTTCTATCAGCATCGTACCTCCACCCAATAATGTAGTTTGAAGTTACTTGAGGTGGAGATGACACAGCCCTTGGAATGCCTTCCTCAAAGAGACTCCTGATGATAGAGTCTATAGAGTCCATATTAATGTGAACTTAAGGAAGTTGCTGAGTATGCACAATTTCAAGTGAGCATGGTGAATCCTCAATGTCCATACTCTCTGAAGAACTCCCAGGTTCTGTGACTGTAATGACTTTCTCCCCCTTTTTAGTAGCATCACCCTCTTGCATAGGTGAGCTAGAGGTTAGGTCAACCACATTCATAGGTTCTTGTGTTCCTGGTTGAGCTCTTCTTAAAGGTCTCCCAGGTAGTTTTTCCCAGAGATGTGATATCTCAAGTTGCTGATCATTGACCCTATTATGTAGGGTAGTCACCTGAGATTCAACGTGACTAACCTTAGAGACTAAATAGGAGCATGTTTTTGATAGTTTTTGCACCTTTAGTCTCAGATTCCCCTCTTCTTCATTAGAAGAATCATTGGGGGATGAGATGATTGGACCAAAGTCCTCTCTCTCACCACAGCTTCAGGTTCTTGGCTGCTGGATTTCCTCTGCACATTGACATCCTCTGTTAAGGTGTGTCAATGGGCTGAGTTGCCATGGTTGAGGTCTTAATAATGTAATCACTTGCATAAGTGAGAGCCTCTTCCATATGGATATCCTGAACAGGTTCAGAAGTATCCACCTCAGTTATGGGTGACTGATGTGGGCTAGACTGGGGAGATTCAGGAGTACTCATCTCTTTTTGAGTAAGGGAAGAGAAGAGAGACTCATGGTACTCACTGAAACCTAAGTCTTCATCAGTATAGAATAAGAGGTTGGGAATGGGCTGAATTAAATCTAAAGGTTGGGGATGGTAACTGTCCCCTGAAGGTTGTTCACTTTAGTGTTGAGACTCAGAGTGAAGGCTTAAGGCAGTTGGGCTTGTGAGCTCATCAGGGTGCGCATGAGGAACCTCAGCCATGAGTGTTGAAGAGATGGGAGTGGTTTGCTCCTCAGGAGAAGTGGGAGCTCTAGTGTCCACTTCCTCCTGTATTGGTGAGTATATGGGGACCTGCACAGACTCAATAGCTTGAGCAGGGGTTCGTTTGGATTTCCTTTGGTAGGTGAGGGTTACTTGTGGCCTTTTTGGTGATTGAAAGGTAGAAGGTGTGGGTTCAACACTAGCTTGTGTTGCTAGGTTGTCACCTTGAACAATGAGTTCTAACATTTTTGGGACTAGGGTTGTTTCTACCCCAGAGAAGCCTACAGTTGGTTTCTTCATAATTTTAAAGATGTCGGGCTTCATCTGTCCTAATTTAAGAATATTATCTGTTTCCCTCAACCGTGAGCCCAGTTCACAGTTGAGAATGTGTTGAACATATCTAGGAAACATATAATACTCTAATGAGTCCAAGTTAGCAAGCAAATTTGTATAGACAAATTTAGAGTACCTGAACTTGATCCCTTGAACCATTCCATGCACTATGAAGGAGAGATCCTCAGGAATCTGGTCCCACCCTCCATGCTTGTTTGACAAGCTGTGGATAACCACATGAAGCAGGTATTTCCACTGGGATGAGACCTTCCCTTTCCTGAAGGTCTTTACAGAGAAATCTCCCTCATAACCCATCTGCTCAAAGGAATGATTGACAGCTTCCTTTGGGAAGGACAATTCACCTTCTTCATCATCCAGCTGCAAGTGAGTGTTGATGATGGCCGGAGTGATGAAGATTGTCCTCCCTTGCACTGTGGCAGACAGTGCCTTCTCCCCATCCATGATGACCTCTTGGCAGGTCTTTCAAAATTCAAGCAGATGATCCTCATAGAGAGTAGGATCAATGGTTAGGGAGGTGGAGTAGTTTGATAGAGCTAAGAAACGACAAATCTCAGAGAAACTTTCATCTTTCTCAGAGCTTAACAGAGCAAACTGGTTGTGTTGCCTGTGAAGTTGCATGGAGAAATCTGGGTTGTTTCTGTGGTTAAGGTTGGCCATTTTAGAAGCTTAAGGATGAAGAAAGATGAAAAGCAAAGGCGGTTTGGGAGAGATTAGGTTTGAGGAATAGTAGAATTGAAGAAGATAGTGAGGGAGAGGGGGAACCATTGGGTATTTATGTGAAAAGGATTTGAACCAAAGTTAATGAAAGAGGATAAATTTTGAAATCCGAATGTCGGTCCCACCTCTGAAAAAGTAGTTTACTTTTGCTCAAAGAGTAGTTTTCTTGGAAGTCGAAAAGCTTCCGAAGGTAAATTATCTTCGGAAGTTTTAATGAAAAAGCTTCCGAAGCTAAAATGACTTCGGGAGAATTTCCTGAGAGTTTTGAAAATTTTGCTTCAGTAGAGAAATAAAAACTTGAATGATTTGTATATGAAACAATAAAGCTTTCGAGAGTTAATTTTGCTTCGGAAGAAAATAGTCCTTGAAAACAAATAAGTGTCTGAGACAAGTATTTAAGCTTTGGAAGATAGATTGAGACCTCTTTCCGAAGGTAAAATTTCTTAGACAGTTATTTATTTTGAAGACATGATTTGCTTCCGAAGATAAAAATATATCTTCCGAAGGATCAGAAAATTTTCAAGAATCTAAGGAAAATCTTCAAAAAGGATTTTTTATCCAAAGAAAACATGAGCTTATGAAAGTGATGAACTAGAGAACTTAGGACACACATATTCTTAGAAATAATTAGAATTAGTTTTAAAAAAAATCTACTCAAAGTTTATCATCCCAATAGCTGATATTAGATATTTAAATCTATGTTCATCAAAAGCTTTTGTAAACAGATCAGCATATTGTTCATCTGTGTGAACTTTGACTAGTTTAATTAATCCCTTTTCATAGTTATCTCTTATTAAATGATACCTAATATTGATGTGTTTGGTCCTTGACTGCTGCATAGGATTCTCTGTGATAGAGATAGCACTATTGTTGTCTATGTGAATGGGAGTTTCCTTGAAGTTTAACCTATAGTCTAGCATTTGATTCTGAATCCAAAGCACTTGAGCACAGCAGCTTGCAGCAACAATGTATTCAGCTTCAGCAGTTGATGCAGAGACACAAGATTGTTTCTTGCATTGCCATGAGACAACCCTTCCACCAAGGAACTGATATCCCCCAGATGTAGACTTTGCAGTCATGTTGCAACCACCATAATCACTATTTGTATAAGCATACAGATTTAAGTAAGGATTCTTAGAATCCTCTTGACAGTGATGAGGTGAGCCATCTTAGGGTTGGCTTGATATCTTGCACAAATATATGTAGCAAACATGATATCAGGCCTGCTAGCAGTAAGATACATAAGAGACCCAATCATAGCCATGTATAAGTGTTCATCTACACACTCCCCCTCAATATCAGGTCCAAGGGAGTGGTTTCTGGCTATGGGTGTCTTAGAAACCTTACAATCAGTCATGTTGAACCTCTTGAGTATGTCCTGAACATACTTTGACTGACTTATGAAGATACCATCTTCAACTTGCTTCACTTGAATTCCCAGAAAGAAATTGAGTTCTCCCATGGCACTCATTTCAAATCTGTCTTTCACCAGCTTCTCAAAGTCTTTGCAGAGCTTTGGATTAGTTGAACCAAAGATGATGTCATCCATATACACTTGAACTAGCAATATGTCATTTCCCTATCCTTTGATGAAGAGAGTTCCATCTATAGTACCTCTCCTGTATCCATGTTTGCAAAGATACTCAGACAATGTCTCATATCACTTCCTGGGTGCTTGATGCAGTCCATAAAGAGCTTTGTCAAGCTTGCAGACATAATCAGGATGATCAGGGTCTACAAATCCGGGTGGCTGTTTGACATACACCTCTTCATCAATCACTCCATACAGAAAAGCACACTTCACATCAAGCTGAAAGACCTTAAAGTTCTTGGATGCAGCAAATGCCAGGAATATCCTAACAGCTTCTAGTCTTGCTACTCGAGCAAAAACATCAGTGTAGTCAATCCCTTCTTCTTGTGTGTATCCTTGAACAACTAGTATAGCTTTGTTCTTGATGATAATCCCTCTATCATCCTTCTTATTCCTAAACACCCATTTGGTTCCAATGGTAGTCTTCCTATGAGGAAGAGGACAAAGGTTCCAAACTTTTTTCCTTTTGAATTAAAGCAACTCCTGTTGCATAGCTTCAACCCAACTTCTATCCTTTAGAGCCTCATCAACTTTCTTTGGCTCTATCTGGGATAAGAAACAAGACTGAACACAAACATTTGCTTCATGGATTTGTCCTCTTGTTCTTACCCCTGTGACAACATCTCCAATGATGTTTGTGGTGGGGTGACACTTGTGGATCCTAAGCTGAGGGATCACAGCAAGTTGCTGAGAAAGATCTAAATTTGAGAAATTTAGATCTGGCATAGATGTTTCACCCTTCACATCACCACACTTATCAATATTGACTTGATCCAATGAGTGTGTGACATCATTGATGTTTTCATCTATAGTGTGCTTATTAGCATCAAGGAATTCTTGATCACTGTCACCATCACCATTGTTGTCTTCCACAACTAAGGTATCCTTATCTGGTTGTGGAGCCTCTGAGCTGGAATTTGAAGGCACCCCAAATGTATCAGCTGAGTTTGTCATTTTAGTACTGATAGAAACCTCATTTGTAGAAGTAGTTCCAATTGGAGCTGTAGATGTATGAGTTGAAGTTCTTCTTAGCTTAAATCTTGGGTCAGGATCACCTATATTTAAATTTTCTGCAGATCCTGAAACATTCTCACAAGATTTGTTAAAACAATTGGTAACTAAATCAAGATCAAATAGCCAATCAGGACCAGAACCAGCCACACAGGGTGTGTGCTCATCGAAAGTCACATTGGCTGACTCCTCAACAATTCTAGTTCTGAGATTGTATACTCTATAAGCCTTAGCCTGGGAAGAGTATCCAATGAAATGTCCGTCATCTGATTTCTCAGCAAATTTGGCAATTTGATCTTTGGTATTCATGGTGGTGCAAGGACATCCAAATGACCTGAGAAAATCAATGAAAGGTTTTCTCTTGTGCCAAAGTTCACAAGGAGTGTTACCATGTGTCTTAACTACTAAAACTCTGTTTTGCACATAGCAAGCAGTGTTTACTACCTCTGCCTAGAAGGTGATGAGCAGTTTAGAGTCAGACAACATAGTTCTTGCAGCTTCAATTAGTGTCATGTTTCTCCTCTCAGCAACACCATTTTGCTGAGGAGTCCTGGGAGCACTATATTGTCTTGTAATACCCTTTTCATCACAAAATGTATCAAGGGTTTGATTTTTGAATTCAGTCCCTTGATCACATCTTATGGTTTTGACCTTGTGATCACATTGATTCTCAATCTTTAAGATGAAATTCTTCAGAGTCTCAGGGGTCTCAACATATCATCAACTGTTAGCTGGACCAAGACAAACTTTGCTGTGAAGAAACTCTTCTTGTCCCTCACATGAGGTCAGGCTTCTTCAAAATTCTGAAGATGGTGTCCACCAACTTTAGTGGGAGATTCACTGCACTTCTTATAGGTATGATCAAGCCAATGGCTCCTGGTGACATCCCTGTAAGCCCAACAGGTGATGAACCCCCACCAGCAACCACCACTTTAATGCCAACTATCTCTTCCAACCCCATTAAATTCACTTAACAAAGTTGCCCCAAACGAACCCTTGTTCAGTCTACTCTGATTAAACAAGCCCTCTCTGTTCTAGCTAAAATGGCTAGAGTGGAAAAATAGGCTCCGACTCAGCCTGAGGTCCAACCATCCTCCACAATTGACCTCAATATCAGTGTTGAGTCTCCTTAGTCCCAACCTGATGAGCCTGAAACCCAAACCATTAGCCCTTAGGGTGAGTCTCAATACTCCCATAAGCAACCACACAAGGACAGCCAAGTCACTGACTCAATGCCATTAGATATTAATCAAGGTCTAGGGTCATTAGGTTTAACCTCTATATCCTTTATTGACCTGTTAAACCAATCTGATGAAGATCTCATATTCCATCAGGGCCATGATGTTGTTCTACCACACCAATCTCTAGATCAACTGAGCCCCAGGGAACCTCTGATTTTTAGCCACCATCAGCAAATCCAAACTGATATAAGTCACAAAGATATGGATGGGACTCATGTAGACTCAGCTGCCACTACTGAGAGTGTTTCATTGGGCTCTCAGGATAGTGGTAACATCTCTGAGACTGAGTCTACGACAACCTTGCCCATTGATGCATCTAAAGGAGACATCATTTTGCAAGGGAAACCAGGGTGCCAAGAAACCATATCTGGTGATGATGATGAACATACTAGATATGTTATCTCATCTCCCTATGATTTTTCAAAAGAATATGAGGGAAGTTTGCAACTCACCATCAGAGATCTACTTTCTAAAGTCTCAAATCTTGAATCAAAGGTTAAGACTTTAGAAGATAAGTTTGCCACTCAGCAACCTGTTCAAGTCTTTTTGAGTTCTTCCTCTAGCTCATCTACTTCTCAGGATGATGCTACTAAAAAGGGGTAGAATGTACAAAGTCAAGCACATGCGGAACCTCACTTGCCTATCTCTACTTTATCTTTACTTTACCCCACACAACAACAATCTGCAACCATCTTCCCTCAGCCTGCTCAAATCACATTTCATGTGGACCCGAGGATGCTTATTGATCTCAACAAGTTCTTAACAAAGTTCTTAATAAGCTCCTCACTTGAACAACCCCCACCAGATATTGCTATAGCTTATTTTGGTGCCGAAGAGCTTCAAAGATTGAATGCACCACCTACCACTGAGGAGGGAGTTGGTAAACCTAAGGCACATATTGAACCTGAGATTGATTTCGAAGAGGATATAAGGACTGATGGCCCAGCAATTGACTCAGTGCGGATAGGTAGTGCAATTCCATTCTCTTTCGGAGTAGAAATCCAAGTTGTGGAAGGGATTATTGGATTATAATCTCTGTCTAGTGATCTGATTATCATGGAGGCCATACTTGATCTAGCCTCTTAGATTAATAGTGAAGACTTTCTCAAAACCCCTCTCCCTCAAACACCCTCAACACCACAAGCTCAAACTCTCTCTCTCTCTCGCCAACCTGAACCCTCTAAGCCAAAATCTCCAAAAGCTTAATCTTACGAAGATCCCAAAGGAAAGAGAAGATGACTGCAGAAGAGCTTCTAGAGGAAGAAAGGTTGGAGAAACTAAAAAGGAAAGGTAACTCAACATGTGAAGTTGTTGGCTGCAAGCAGCAGAGCAGCGCAACGGCCCAAGAGGCTATCAATAACAAGAAAGAGTGGAAGTAATTGACAGACTTGTCAATTTGGGAGTGACCAGTGAAGAAATGCTTCTACTCCTATTAGAAGAGTTGGTGTAGTTGCAGAAGGCAACCTTGCTGCAAAAAGAGGAGGAAGAGGCAGTTAGGTTGGCCGAGGAGGAGGACAGAAAGAGAAAGAAAGAAGCTGAGGAAAGCTTAAGAAGTGAAAGGATAGCCTTCCTGTGCTCTAGGGGCTATTCTCAGGAGGAGTTGACTCCTTATTACAATGATACAATCTTGTGGCTTTTTCACAAATGGAAAGATCAAATCACAAAGGTGAGGAAAAAGATGGCAAAAGAGAAGTTGAGGGAAAAGAAGAAGAAAGAAGAGGAGGCCCAACTTGTGCCTGCCAAGAAGGTGGGAGACAAAGCCTAGATGAAGGCATATCTCAGAGACCATGGCTTCTCTGGCAGGCAGGTAGGTCCCATGACTGAAAAGACCCTACAACGACATGTCAGTGACATCAAGGCTGACATTTGTTCAGGAAGAAGGAAGGAGGTGTTTAAGTCTAAAAGTGTACAGAGGATGGAACCCAAACCTGCACCCAAACCACAACCTCAACTTGAACCCACACCTTTTCCCTTCCCCATCATAACAGAACCTACTGCTGAGCCATATACCCCTGAACCTCTATCATTAACCATACCCTCATCCTCACCCATTATCTCATATCAACCACCACTACTACCTATCCTTAAACCTAAAACACTCCCCAAAACTCAACAACCCACTACCCAACCATTACCCAAACCATCCTCTAAACCATCAAAACCTCCGACCTTGGAAGAATTTAAGGAGATCAAGAGGAAGCTCATAAACTGCACCACTCTGAGCGAAATCTCTTGTGAGGAGGAATCTATCAAACTATCATACATTGATGGCTCTTCCTGTTCTCTCACAACAAAGGCATTCCTTGATCCGCCTAGGGGAACTTTGGACCAAGCTCTTCAACTCTTAGGTACAAACTCAGACTCCCTCAAGGAAGAAGAGAAAAAGCTAATGAGAAGAGTGGTGACTTTTCCGGATACCAGGAAGAGAGATAAATTGCCAAACCAATCTCTCATTCCTAGGTAGAAGATTGTCCAGTCGAGGTTTGATGAACCTTCTCACAACTTTGTTATGGAATGGGAATGGTTAAGTCAATCTACTTAATACATCATCTCTGCTACACTCAAGCAAATTTGACATTATTCAGTTAGAAAAGAAACCATTCTCCAACCCCTCCAACTCTCAAATAGCTACTCATATCAGAAATCACTTGAGTGGTCTTCATCTTTACTACCTCACCACAAAAGCAAAGATTGAAGAAGATTTGAAGATGAGAGCTAAGGAAGAAAAAGAAGGGATGACTACTAAAGGAAAGACTTTCCTACAAATGGTTAAAGGCCCAGCTTTGGAACTCATAATTATATGGGAGTATGAATATAACTCAAATCAACTAAATCTTTACAGAGGGCCACAACAAAGGGTACATGTCATCTAAAGTAACAGACTAGATCTGTTGACTACAAATGACTTATACAAACTTCTTAGCACCACCTCAGGAAAGAACAAAGAAACAGATAAATACCTTCTTGGTGCTGAAAGTTTTGAGAAGTAGAAAGCAGTGAATTTTTGGTAGCATCAGCCTAGGGGGAGTTTGTTGGGTAAGATAAGGCTGGTGCAACCAACACAATAGTTAGAAGAATTTTGGTGCAACTGAATAAAGACTTCCGAAGACAAAGCTACACTTCCAAAGCCATGTTGAAGAACTTTCGAAGCTCAATCAAGAAGAACTTCCGAAGAGGAACTCAGCCTTCTGAGACTAAGTAAATCCTCTTCCGAAGTTAAACACTTAGAACGAAAGTTCAAGACAAAGACTCCGAAGTATGAAGGCCTTAAAGACTTGCATGGATCTAAGAAGAAGTTGATTCTTCTGAAGTGTAAAAGGGTTCGGAAGAACTTATTCTTCCGAAGCCAGTTAGCCTTTGGAAGAACCAACTATGAACTCCTAGACATAAGTATGGTTTGTCTGAAAACTGTCGCCACCTCTAATATATTACATGGTGCTTTCCCACGGTCATGTAGTTGACCATACTTTATTACACTATTCACTTTTTATCAGTTAGTACAGTCACCACGTTTAGTTGGTGACAAAAGATAAGTCATAGACATGTCATGAGTACCTAGTCTAGGATAGTATTTTTATTCTAGACAGCTTACTTCTAACAACATAGTATTTGTTTAGTAGTAAGTTCCAGCTGGTAATCTAAGTATAACCGGCTATAGATAGTAGTATGTATACTTTTTCATTGTAACTCAATGGGTATCATTGTAAGAGTCTCGTAAACTTTGAGTTGATAAGTAATATATACAAGTATCTTAAAAACAATTTCTTGTGTTCATTTAACTTAGTATAATATTATTAACTCATTCAAAGATTCTGCTTCATCACCCAAGTGTGTCTAAGTGAGTTTGACCCTATGTTTAAGTGACAAACAAAAATCCTGCACTATATTATTTATCTTTCATAATTTCCAACTTTAAGTAACAAAATTACTAGAATTTATCTTTTCTCACTCATCTTAGTCATCGAACTCTGAAAATAAAAATCCCAAATCAATAACACTTATAACTAGAACATTGGTCAAGGTCATGTTCTTCATCAGATGATGATGAAACGCATATAAGCTCTATAAAACTTGTCATGCATGTGGATGCATATGTTCCTAGTTTATGAGCTTAAATGTAAAAGTCTTTCATGTCTTACATATATGTATTGAAATGGTTCAATGAAATATAATATGTGATTGATGTTTATTCATGTTTATTTATTTCACATTACTATTGTGTTGAAGTGTAATGTATATGTATGACTATATTATATAGGTTTGAGGTTTTTGTGCACAGTTCTTAGTCAATAATGATTGAGAAATGTGTTTAACCTAGTCGGATGAGTCTTCATGCGAATGGACCCTACTTATGGACCATACGCATGAATACATCATGCTCTTGGACCAGTCGCACGACTGAACCAGGAGACTGGATCAGTCGCACGATTGAGACATAAGATTGACTCAGTCGCACGACTTAACCTTCAGTCATGCGTATGACTCAATCGCATGATTCAGTCGCACGACCTATAAATACCACTTAATTCGTGGAAAAACAAAATAATCGAAAACACAAGAACCCTAGTGTAAGGATTCCTATGAGTCTGATGCAAACCAAAACATCAAATGTCTCTCTGCAAGAAATGCACTAAGAACTGAAGAAGAAATGCTTCGAAAGTTTTACACCATACACTAGAAAATACTCTAAGTGTAAAATCTTCCGAAGCCAAGACCAATATCTTCCGAAGCCAAACATGAAGTCTTCCGAAGCCTCAGAGACAAAGTCTTCCGAAGCTTCATCCTATGAAGACAGATTTTTTCCGAAGACTTTTAGTAACATGCTTTATCTGATGTACTGTTTCATAAAGCTGGACACCTTTCCGCTGCATCTCTGTAAACTCACCAACTTACATGAGTTGGTGAAAAGGTCCATGCTTTTGGTAACTGTACATTGAGGTCTTGAGTCTGTAACTTTCTACTTTATGTATTTTATCCTTTTTGTAGTAGATAAGGATGTGAGCTATGGCATGTCATAGTCACAAGGTCAAAAGGTAGATATGCCTTTTGATTCTACAATTGATTTTGTTTGTGTCTAGTCAATTTTATCCAGCTGGCTTTCAAAGTATAGCCGGCTGTAGGTTGTAGTATAAGTATTCCAAGTTCTAGTATCTTTCTTTATGCTTTGTAACACTTGTAATAGAACTTGAGAAAGCAATATACTGCCTCCTTGAAACCTAAATCTTTTGTTTTGTCTCTTTATCATTACTTGTGTTCTTTGTATCAATATCTTGGTTAATCCAGTTTACTATTTGATCAAGTTTAGTTAATCTCTCCTTTGTGTTGTTGTGTTGTAATTGTTAAGCCCTTAACCGGTCCTGCAATTGGTATCAGAGCATTTCAGGCTCTTGATATAAGATCTCACCATCTTAAGATCCCTCACACACACAAATACTAAACTCTCCAAAAGGCATCCATTTCAAAGACTGATATGGAGACTGGAACCATGAACAAATCCCCACTGATCACTCTTGATGACTTTGACACCTAGTGTATGAGAATGGAAGGTTTCATCAGATCTCTAGACTCAAGAATGTGGGAATCTGTTGAAAATAGATCTTTCATACCCAGCACTCCTTCTGCTACTGGTGCTGGTATGATCCCCAAAGATGTGGCCAACTACTCTGATGAAGATAGGAAGAGAGTAGAGATTGATAGAAAGGCCATGACTGCTCTTCAAACTGCCCTTCCAAACTCTGTGTATAGAGGTTTTAAGAAGTGCAAAACAGCTAAACAGCTGTGGGATGCACTAAAACTGATGTATGAAGGCTCCTCTGAAGCAAAGGAGAACAAGAAGGATCTCCTGAAGCAGCAGTTTAAAAACTTCACCTTCAAAACAGGTGAAACCATGACTCAGTAATACTTTAGGTATGTTGAGATAGTGGATACCCTAGTGGATGGAGGAGTTCCACTTGAAAACAGGGACATTGTAAGGAAGTTCATGTCCTCACTTCCTGGGCAATGGACACACTACTGTGTGGTGATCAAGAGGACTGAAAATCTCAAAACTCTTACTCTGACAGAGTTATATGGGATTCTCAGTGGCTACCAGATGGAGATGAACATGCAAGGTTCATCTGGCAACTCCAACAATCAAATGGGTTCAGCCCTGCATGTGGTTGAAAGGGATAGCATAGAACCCCAACATCATCTCATATGCTACCCTGACAACTCACCAAAGGGTCCTTTCATCACCTTTCCAGAGACACCTAGGGAGAACTACACTCAAGGAAGCCCATTCCAAGAGACAAGCTCTTCTCAAGCTTTTGTGTCTACTGATGAAAGTTGATAACTCTCTTTTGCACTCTTGAAGACCTGGACTGTATCCATCCAGACGACCTGGAATATATGGAAATAGTTCAGCAGATGGCTCTTCTCACTCATAGAGCCAAGAAGTTCTACAAGAGAACTGGAAGGAGGTTTCCAAGCAATGCAACCAGTGGAAAGTTTGGCTTGGATAAAAGCAAAGTCAAGTGTTACAACTGTAACTTGATGGGCCACTTTGCTAGAGAGTGTAAGGCACCTAAAACAAATGGTAGCCAAGCACAAACCAGACCAAACTACACTGACAAAGCCCCTCAGAATGAGAAGCCAAAGCAACATGCTGTTGTTGCTGTTGAAGAAGGAGGCTTTGACTAGAGCTTTCAGGTGGAAGATGCTTCTCCAAACCAAGCACTAATGGCAGATCATGATGAAGCCAAGGTATTGGAACATCTCTGTACTCCTGAATGCATTGCTAAAGTAAACAGATACAGGTCCTATAACTTGGAAATGAGATCTGATCTTGAGTCCTTAAACAGATATAGTGAAGAATTCCTCTGAGAAGAGTGAAGAGGAGGATTCTACTAAGGGCCACTATCCTTCTGAGGAGAAGAAATCTACTGTGATGACCAAGTCAAAGAGAAAGAACTTGATCAGGAAGAGCAAAAGAAAGGCAAAGAAGGCTCAAGAGATCAAGGCTACTTTTGACTCTAAGCAGAAACAAGTTTTTATCTCTGCAGGGTTTAAAGTAGTAAAGACTGAAGACATCAACCAAAACTACTCAGCTAAGAGTTCTTGTTTTTGTTCAAATCATCTCAGTACCAAGAAGAAGACTGATCTGCTGTGTACCACTGCTGCACAGCCTGGACCATCAAACTCCAAGAACAGTTCACAGCCCAAAAGAACTGACTCAGCATCTACAAAGATGAAGGGGGAGAAGGGATGTGACCAAAGACAGTCTTGCTATCATAAGGAGACTCTTTTGAAGAAGAAAATGGTGTGTGTCATGTGTGAAAGTACCTCCCACATTGCTAAGGATTGTCCATATAATCCTAAAAGTACTCTCCATATGACCAATACAAAGACTTCAAAGAGTTTCAAGAAGATTCAAGCTTCGGAAGGAAAACCTGTTTCCTTCGGAAGCTCCAAATCAAAGAAGAAGGTCATTGGGAAATTACCTTCGGAAGAAAAATTGGTCTCGGAAGAAAGGAGTTCTTCCGAAGCACTGAAGTCTGCTGCAGTGACTGCAGAATCTTCCGAAAGTTCAGTCATCAAAACTTGTGAAGTCCCAAAAGCTTCCAAGGTTTTGAAGGTCATGTCCAAGACTCCAAAGGTGGTGTGGAAGTCTAAGAAAGACCAAGTGAATGAAGTTTCTTCATGAACAACAGCTGAAGATCCCCCTAGCACAACCATAGGATCTATCACTATTGCATTACCTTCTATTTTACTTAGTGAGCCCAAGACAAGTAAGGCTTGGGTTTCCAAATGTAACTAATCATTTTCTTTGTGCAGGAACAGCTCAAGACAAGCAGGAATGTCTGGATAATTGATAGTGGCTGTTCCAGGCACATGACATGCAATAGGTCTTTACTCCATAACTTTGAGAGAATTGATGGAGGACCAGTTGCTTTTGGAGGAGATGAAGGTGGTTACATTTCAGAAAGGGGCAAGGTCACAAATGGTAAGCTCAGCATTGAAAAGGTAAACTTTGTTAAGGAGCTTGGGTACAATCTTCTGAGTGTATCCCAATTTTGTGATCAGAGTCATAACATGCTTTTTACTGAGCATGAGTGCATTGTTCTCAAGCCTGGAGTGGTCATTCCTCATGAGCATATCCTGCTCAGTGCCCCTAGGAAAGGGAACATGTACAAGATGGATTTGCAAGAAACATCTCCCTCTGGATAAGTTTCATGCTTTCTATCTAAAGCAAATAGTGATGAGTCTTTCTATGGCATAAAAGAATGTGCCATGTAAACTTTAAGAACATGAATAAATTAATTAAACATGATTTGGTAACTGGAATGCCAAAGAAAGAGTTTACAAGTGATGATCATTGTGTTGCATGCCTGAAAGGGAAGCAACATAAGGTATCTCACAAGCATATGGAAAGGAACTCCATCACTACTCCCCTACACTTACTACATATGGATCTCTTTGGCCCCACCAGTGTAATGAGTCTAGGAAGGACCTCTTATTGTTTGGTGATCACAAATGATTTTACAAGATTCACTTGGGTTTTCTTTCTTAGAACTAAGGATGAAACCCCTGAGATGCTGAAGAATTTCATCTTAAAAATTGAGAATCAAAGTGATCACAGGGTCAAAACCATAAGATGTGATCAAGGAACTGATTTCAAGAATCAAATCCTTGATACATTTTGTGATGAAAAAGGTATTACAAGACAATATAGTGCTCCCAGGACTCCTCAGCAAAATGGAGTTGCTGAGAGGAGAAACAGGACACTAATTGAAGCTGCAAGAACTATGTTGTCTGACTCTAAACTGCCCATCACCTTTTGGGCAGAGGCAGTAAATACTGCTTGCTATGTGCAAAATAGAGTTTTAGTAGTTAAGACACATGGTAAGACTCCTTATGAACTTTGGCACAAGAGAAAGCCTTTCATTGGTTTTCTCAGGTCATTTGGATGTCCCTGCACCATCTTGAATACCAAGGATCAAATTGCCAAGTTTGCTGAGAAATCAGATGATGGACACTTCATTGGATACTCTTCCCAAGCCAAGGCTTATAGAGTATACAATCTCAGAACTAGAATTGTTGAGGAGTCAGCCAATGTGACTTTCAATGAACACACACCCTGTGTGGCTGGTTCTGGTCCTGATTGGCTATTTCATCTTGATTTAGTTACCAACTGTTTTAACAAATCTTGTGAGAATGTTTTAGGATCTGCAAAAAATTTAAATACAGGTGATCCTGATCCAAGATTTTAGCTAGGAAGACCCTCAAGTCATACATCTTCAGCTCCAGTTGGAACTACTTCAGCAAATGAGGTTTCTATCAGCACTACAATGACAAATTCAGCTGATACATCTGGGGTACCTTCAAATTCCAGCTCAGAGGCTCCACAACCAGATAAAGATACCTCAATTGTAGAAGACAACAATGGTGATGGTGAAAGTGATCAGAAATTCCTTGATGCTAATAACCACATCATAGATGACAACATCAATGATGTCACACACTCATTGGATCAAGTTAATCTTGATAAGTGTGGTGATTGTTCGATCCTGTATGCCCAAGACACATAGAACATTGATGTGGTTAGTACGTCATGATCCAAGTCGGGTCATACCCAATAACAAGCTTAGCAAACACCAATAAATATTTGATTGATGATATGATCATGCAATTAAATATATGCACCTAATTAGAAAATGGGTTTTCTAATTTAAAGAAATGAGAGATAGAACAAATTATATGGATAATTTGTTCATGAATTATTATTATTTACATTGTTATTTAAATGGTTAAATAACAACAAATAATATGTGTACTTATGTTATATAATCAAAAGAGTTTTATTATATAACATGTTAACATCTTAATGTGTTAGTTGTTTTAATTATTTTAGATTGTATGAGTTATATAATTAAAAGGCTAATTATATATCTTATCAATTAACTAATCACATTATAATGTATACTTATGTTATTTAACTAAAAGGCTTAGTTATATAACTTGTACACACCTTTTAAATATATAACATGACCTCACCACTTCTAATGTGTTACAAAGTAATTCAAATGGGAAGGAATGTGGTTTTGAATCCAGATTTTCGGCCCCTTTAGGTTGTTTGGCCTTCCCCATTTGTCTTGAAAAAGGTACACTCATTATGATAGTGGTTGAGTGCAAGTCTCAACATCTAATCTCTCTCTTATTTGCACAAATTAACTTCTAGAGAAAACTCCATATGCTCTCTATTTTCACAGCTGAAGAAGGTGTTTTAGAACTTCTTTTGGTCGTTTCTTGGGTCCTCTCATGACTCAAGTTATGCTCCTTCATTTGTGCAAGAAAGGAAGGAGGATTTCCTCTCTTCTCCCAAAGTTTTCACGGCTGAAAACGGTTTTCAGCAGGCCTTTGGGCGTTTTTGGTACTTGAAATCCTAGCAACCATGATGTTTGCTTAGAGGCTTGTGGGTATGGACACTTGAGGACTTCTACTCTTGAAGTCTTGGCCCTTTTCAGACTCATTTCTGCCTTCTCTTTGGTCGTTTTTGACAGCATTAAGAAAGGTAGTATTATGGTATGATAATGTCATGTTTTTGGGTGTTCTTGTTCATATTGTATGCTTGCTTTTCACATAATAAAGATCCTTTTGTCTTTGGGTTTGTTGGTTTTCACATGATAATGGTAATTTTCAGAAATCTTAACATGTTTAAAGTAGTACATTCCGTTGCGTTTCATATGTTTAAATGGTTAAACAAGTTGTAAATGGTCCAACAAACCCCTTCAATGGCATCTAGAGCCGGTTATGTGGAAACTAGCATCATTATCCTTGTAAAATCGGTTTTAAAGGATGTTTATCAACTCATTAGAGGCTGATTTTGGTTGATTTAATAAACCCCATGTCTTTCAAAGTTATATCTTCATGCTTATTATTAAACTTTGAAAGATAGGAATGTCAATTGGTTGATATGTTTTGGTTATTGTTTGTTTGGACAAACAAACCCTAATTTTCAGTTTATGTTAGCTGAAAATTTGGGGTTCGATGGGGTTTATTTTGTTTGTTGAATGATGTTTGTGATTGTTCATTTGATGGTGCATAACCTAGCTTAGACCTTGTGTTGTTTTGGTTTGGTTGCATGTTTGTTTTGGTTATTTTGTTCAATTGGGTTGTAAGTTTTGTGCTTGTAATTTATCTCTTTATTCATTTGGATGTAATAATAGATTAGGAGTATTTCTATTTTACTAGAAAATATGTATTAGGATATATATTATGTAAAAGAAGATGCTCGGAAGGAAGCACAAAAGGAAGACACAAAGTGGACTTGAAGCATACGGATGCTACATCAAGTGGGAGATCCATTGTGATCTCAATTTTGTGTTGTTGATAACCATTAGGAAAGACCTAATGACCACACTTGTGATGGGAAACAAGTATGGTCACAATAGAAGCTATGGTTATGCACATGTGGTTGTTTATATTATGCTTGTTTGATTGTGATTTTGTGAATGATTGTGTGATATTTGGATATGATAAACAATCTTAATAAAAATTATCTTAACAAGCTAATATAAAAATGGCTCTTAATCATTAAGTGTTAATAAATGGTTATTAAAATGATTAATGATTTCATAATAAAATGGGTTTTAGTAAAAGAACCAGAGGGTACCAAGTATTTGTAAGCATGCAATTACAAGGTACATAGAGTTTTCAAAGTCTAGAATTAATGGAAACTTAAATCCCTTTGGTAACAAGTCCATCACCATCCTTTTACACGACACTCGAATCACTTGGGAACTATTTGTGGGATAAAGGTCACCTAACCACTTGTACGGAACTTGTATCTTTGAGGTGAGTTTAACGTACTTGTGGGATACAGGTCACCTAACCGCTTGTATGTGAAAACTCACACGTGTGTGTAAGTAGGACGACTTGAATTGGAAACCATGTGATTAGGGTCATCGAAGCATGGCGTACAATGGTGTTGATGGGATTAAACATGCCGACTAAACATATGATGTTCAACCGATCCCATAAGACTAGAAGTTGCAATAGGTTGCAATTGTCAACTGTTGACTACCTTGTTAATTTAAATAATGGGATAAAGGTCACCTAACCATCATTTAAATGTAACGTTGGATTCTAGATTTTAATTGTTAATTGGCTATGAGACATTTAAGGGTATTAACGATTAAAATAAATTTATCAGAAATACTAAAATGAACTTTGTCAATTATTGTAGTGATGACCGCTAACTATTTCGCTACCACCCCGATCGCCCCTTCCCTATCACTGAGATATATTCTCGAGAGGGATCGTCCTAACCATAATTACCTTATGGACTCAATTTAGAAACTTGAGAATCATTCTCAAGAATGAGTAAAGGCCTATGTCCTTGACGATCCCATACCTCACCAACCAACGTTGTTGATGTTAAGGCTTTTTGATGATTGGCTTGGGCACACTAAGGATTCTGTGCAAGTATCCTACCTCATGTTGGGAATATGATTCCCGAACTCCAAAAGGGTTTGGAGCATCATGGGGCATATGACATGATAATCTAGTTTAAGGAAATGTTCCTTCAACAAACTTTAGTAGATTGCTTCGAAACGGTTCGAGCACTTTATGCATGTCACATGGAAGAAACCCAATCGATATCATCTTATATATTCTTAAGATGAAAAGCCACATTGATAGCCTCAAGATGCTTAACTATCCTGTCTCAAAGTATTTGGCCAAGGATTTGATCCTTGATTGCCTAACTAAAGGTTTGAGATATTCATAATAAACTGCAATATGAATGGGTGGGACAAGAGCATTGGTGAACTTCACGCAATGCTCAAACAACCGAGGCAGGGATGGGTAGAGAGGTTGTACCTATTCTCTCGATCAATGAGGGATGCTATAAGAAATGGCCAATCCCGATCCTAAGGCAATTATTGCCAAAGGAAAGGAATACATCAAAGCAAAGGTTAAAGCGAAACCTCGAAAAACCTAAGCTTATGAAACCTAAGGTAACGGAGAACGATCCATGCTTTGAGTATGGAGAGATGGGACAATGAAAAGGAATTGTCCCTCCTATCTCAAGGAGTTGAAAGACAAGAGGGATGTTGGGCAAACCTCAAATACAATTTCCATGATTCACACATTGTATTAAATGTCATTTCTTCAAACACATGGGTATTGGATACCAGATGTGAGACTCATACTTGCAATTGTTGCAAAGGGGTTCAAAAGAAATGTGCGCTTCAAGGAGGGAAACTCTATTTTGAGACTTTCAAATGGTTTGGAAGTTGTTCTCAAAACATTTTGTATGCATCTAGTTTGACTAGGAACATAATTAATGTTTCCTATTAAAACAATATGATCATGATTTAAAGTTTGTAAATAATGGTATTAAGTTTTATGGATGATGTATTTCATTTTAAGGATATGCCTTTTTAATTATATCCATGAATTGGTTCATGATAATTCGTCCTATAATAACTCATTATACATATTAAGCACCAAGAAACTTAAAATGGGTTTAAGTTATTATTATCTTTGACATTATCATCTTGGTCACATAAACAAGAATTTGATTCAAACACTTCAAAAGAATGGTCTTTTGGAAACAAATGAAAATGTTTCATTTGATAAGAGTGAACCAAAAGACTTATTAGGAATGATACATTTGGATGTATGTGGTCCTTTTAAGACAATGACAAAGATTGGTGAAAGATACTTCATTACTTTTACCAACGATTACAGTCGCTATTATTGTGTGCACTTGATGACACATAAGTATGAAGCTTTTGAAATGTTCAAAATCTTCAATAATGAAGTAGAAAATCAACTCTACATAACTATCTATGTTCTTCATTCTGATAAAGGAGAAACTGAACCCTATTTGGATATGGTTCAATTTATTATGGCTATGAGCTTACCACCTTTATCATTTTGGGTTTTCGCATTGCTCACTGAGGCTCATATTATGAATATGACCCGAACAAAGAAAGTGTATATTAGTTGAGAAACCACAGAGACTGTATGGGATACCCTTTTTTTTTACTCAACGGAGCAAAAGTATTTATTGCTCGAAAGGCTAAGTTCTTGGAAACCGAGTTCTTTATGGAAGGAATGACGTATAGAACTGTGGAACTTTATAAGGATCAAAATCCACAAGCCGGTACACTTTTGGTTGACACTAGCTACCAACAAGAGGTTGTTGATGATGATCAAGAGGTTGATAAATACACACAAAACGTTCACAAATCTGGTAGAGTTAGTATTCCATCTGAAAGATATGGTTATTCCATGAATGGATGCTATGTGGTTGACCCCTGTAGGCTAACCATATACCAAGATGCTATGTCCAATTTGGATTGAAACAAGCATCGAGAAGGTTGTGTATATATGCAAGCTAGTGGGAGCATAATTGTATTCTTAGTGTTGTATGTTGATGACACACTACTATTTGGAAATGATATTCCAACCATGGAAGGTGATAAAACCTACCTTGGAATATGTTTTTCCATATAAGATCTCGTTTAAGCCGCCCATATTTTGGAATAAGGATCTATAAGGATAGATCGAGGTGGTTGATAGATTAAACCAAATTGCATATATTGATAAAATCTTGAAAAGGTTCAAGATGGAAAACTCTTATAAATGTATGGTACCTATTCAAAGAGGGACAATGTTGACTACGTCTCAATGTCCAAGCTCATAGGATGAGCAAGATCGAATGAAGGATATCCCATACGCATCTGCTATAGGATCCATCATTTGTGTGATGATATGCACTAGACCGGACAAGTCATGCTTATTAAGTATGAAAAAGTATATACCAATAGAAATAACCATTGGATGGCTGTTAAAAGTATATTGAAATATCTTAGTAGGACTAAGGATATGTTTCTAATATACGGATCTGTTGAAGAGGAAGTCGTTGTAAAGGGTTACACGGATGCAAGCTTCCAAAACTGATCGAGATGATTCTCGATCACAATCGGGGTATACTTCCATTATGAATGGAGGAGAAGTGTCCTTGAAAGGTTCAAAGCAGGACACGGTAGCATTGTTCACTACAAAATCCGAATACATAGCCGCTTCATTGGCAGCTTGGGAAGCTGCATGGATAAGTTTGTCCATTGCTTATCTAAGGGTGGTCTCTACCATTCAAGACCCTTAGAAATCTTTGGTAATCACGTGGGTGCGATTGCTCAAATCAAGGAACCCCGTACTCATCAAAAGACTAAACACCTTGAGCGGAGATTCAACATCATAAGGGATGGAGTTGAAAAAGGCTAAAGATATGTATTCATAAAGTTCGTAAAGATCAAAACATTGCGGATCCACTCACGAAGCTCCTTGTGAGGGCAAAGTATGAAGGTCATACTTGTGCCTTAGGACTTTGATATTCTAGTGATTGGAATTGATCTGTTTAGCATATAAAATATGGAACAATTGTAATATTTAACTCTTTTATATATTTGAGTTATGTTCCTTTTTAGCATGTTTACATCCATGAATATGTTTATTATTCTAAATGTCCGTAGTCGGTCATATTTGTGGGAACAAATATGAATGTATGAATATTATGAACATGGATTGGTAGATATTCATCATGTATGAATATAGAGCAATTGGTTGCTACCAAGGTTCATAGATATTTGTGGGATGCAAATATTGGACTGACCCGCGTCTCAAATTTTACTACATAGAATCTCTTTGATTGATCATAAGTAATTTTGAGTAAAGGTGAATATCATTTAGTATCCTCAGACCTGAGATGCATATTGGATTTTGATATTCACCAAATGTTATACCTTGAGTTAGTTCTTCACTGTTCTGAAATAATGGACAGTACATAAGGCTATGTTCAGGTGTGACACAAGGTGATTGTGAGAAACGTATGCAGTCAAGATGGGATTTGTTCCTCTTATTCGTTGAGAGCAAGATGTCTAGGGCCTGATTAAGTTAAATCAACAAGGAATGATCATTCTGTGTCCTTGGATTTAACAGGACATCTGTAACAAAAGGATAGATGATCGATTCACCTAAATCATTTCAAGTTTGGAATTTGAAAGGGATGATGTTATTGAATGGCTTTTAAGTCATGCGTATTAAGGGTAGTAAACCGTTGTTAGGCGGTATTTACTGCTTGCATCAATCCTCTATGAATCTTGTGCCAGTGGGAGATTGTTGGATCCTGTATGCCCAAGACACATAGAACATTGATGTGGTTAGTAATGCATGATCCAAGTCGGGTCATACCCAATAACAAGCTTAGCAAACACCAATAAATATTTGATTGATGATATGATCATGCAATTAAATATATGCACCTAATTAGAAAATGGGTTTTCTAATTTTAAGAAATGAGAGATAGAACAAATTATATGGATAATTTGTTCATGAATTATTATTATTTGCATTGTTATTTAAATGGTTAAATAACAACAAATAATATGTGTACTTATGTTATATAATCAAAAGAGTTTTATTATATAACATGTTAACATCTTAATGTGTTAGTTGTTTTAATTATTTTAGATTGTATGAGTTATATAATTAAAAGGTTAATTATATATCTTATCAATTAACTAATCACATTATAATGTATACTTATGTTATTTAACTAAAAGGCTTAGTTATATAACTTGTACACACCTTTTAAATATGTAACATGACCTCACCACTTCTAATGTGTTACAAAGTAATTCAAATGGGAGGGAATGTGGTTTTGAATCCAGATTTTTGGCCCCTTTAGGTTGTTTGCCCTTCCCCATTTGTCTTGAAAAAGGTACACTCATTATGATAGTGGTTGAGTGCAAGTCTCAACATCTAATCTCTCTCTCATTTGCACAAATGAACTTCTAGAGAAAACTCCATATGCTCTCAATTTTCACAGCTGAAGAAGGTGTTTTAGAACTCCTTTTGGTCGTTTCTTGGGTCCTCTCATGACTCAAATTATGCTCCTTCATTTGTGCAAGAAAGGAAGGAGGATTTCCTCTCTTCTCCCAAAGTTTTCACGGCTGAAAACGGTTTTCAGCAGGCCTTTGGGCATTTTTGGTGCTTGAAATCCTAGCAACCATTATGTTTGCTTAGAGGCTTGTGGGTATGGGCACTTGAGGACTTCTACTCTTGAAGTCTTGGCCCTTTTCAGACTCATTTCTGCCTTCTCTTTGGTCGTTTTTGACAGCATCCAGAAAGGTAGTATTATGGTATGATAATGTCATGTTTTTGGGTGTTCTTGTTCATATTGTATGCTTGCTTTTCACATAATAAAGATCCTTTTGTCTTTGGGTTTGTTGGTTTTCACATGATAATGGTAATTTCCAGAAACTTTAACATGTTTAAAGTAGTACATTCTGCTGCGTTTCATATGTTTAAATGGTTAAACAAGTTGTAAATGGTCCAACAAACCCCTTCAATGATGTGGAGGGTGAATCATCTATGCCAGATCTAAATTTTTCAAATTTGGATCTTTCTCAGCAACTTGCTGTGATCCCTCAGCTAAGGATCCACAAGTCTCACCCCACCACAAACATCATTGGAGATGTTGTCACAGGGGTAAGAACAAGAGGACAAACCCATGAAGCAAATGTTTGTCTTCACTCTTGTTTCTTATCCCAGATAGAGCCAAAGAAAGTTGATGAAGCTCTAAAGGATGGAAGTTGGGTTGAAGCTATGCAACAAGAATTACTTCAATTCAAAAGGCAGAAAGTTTGGAACCTTTGTCCTCTTCCTCATGGGAAGACTACCATTGGAACCAAATGGGTTTTTAGGAATAAGAAGGATGATAGAGGAATTATCATCAAGAACAAGGCAAGACTAGTTGTTCAAGGATACACACAAGAAGAAGGGATTGACTACACTGATGTCTTTGCTCCTGTAGCAAGATTAGAAGCTGTTAGGATATTCCTGGCATTTGCTGCATCCAAGAACTTCAAGATCTTTCAACTTTATGTAAAGTGTGCTTTTCTATATGGAGTGATTGATGAAGAGGTCTATGTCAAACAGCCACCTGGTTTTGTAGACCCTGATCATCCTGATTATGTCTGCAAGCTTGACAAAGCTCTTTATGGGCTGCATCAGGCACCCAGGAAGTGGTAAGAGACATTGTCTGAGTATCTTTGTAAACATGGATACAGGAGAGGTACTATAGATGGAACTTTCTTCATCAAAGGACAGGGAAATGACTTATTGCTAGTTCAAGTATATGTAGATAATATCATCTTTGGTTCAACTAATCCAAAGCTCTGCAAAGACTTTGAGAAGCTGATGAAAGACAGATTTGAAATAAGTGCAATGGGAGAACTCAATTTCTTTCTGGGAATTCAAGTGAAGCAAGTTGAAGATGGCATCTTCATAAGTCAGTCAAAGTATGTTCAGGACATACTCAAGAGGTTAAACATGACTGATTGTAAGATTGCTAAGACACCCATAGCCAGAAACCACTCCCTTGGACCTGATCTTGAGGGGGAGTGTGTAGATGAGCATTTATACAGGGCTATGATTGGGTCTCTTATGTATCTTACAGCTAGCAGGCCTGATATCATGTTTGCTATATGTATTTGTGCAAGATATCAAGCCAACCCTAAGATGTCGCACCTAATCACTGTCAAAAGGATTTTAAGATACCTCAAAGGTGCCTCAACACTTGGTTTATGGTATCCAAAGAATCCTGACTTCAATCTGTATACTTATACAGATAGTGATTATGGTGGTTGCAACATGACTGCAAAGTCTACATCTGGGGGATGTCAATTCTTTGGTGGAAGGGTTGTCTCATGGCAATGCAAGAAACAATCCTGTGTGTCTGCATCAACTGCTGAAGCTGAATACATTGCTGCTGCAAGCTGCTGTGCTCAAGTGCTTTGGATTCAAAATCAGATGCTGGACTATGGATTTAACTTCAAGGAGACTCCTATCCACATAGACAACAATAGTGCTATCTCTATCACTGAGAACCCTATGCAGCACTCAAGGACCAAACACATCAATTTCAGGTATCATTTAATAAGAGATAACTATGAAAATGGATTAATTAAACTAGTCAAAGTTCATACAGATGAACAATATGCTGATCTGTTTACAAAAGCTTTTGATGAACATAGATTTAAATATCTAATATCAGCTATTGGGATGATTAACTTTGAGTAGATCTTTTCTTAAAACTAATTCTAATTATTTCTTAAAATATGTGTGTCCTAAGTTGTCTAGTTCATCACTTTCATAAGCTCATGTTTTCTTTGGATATAAAATCCTTTTTGAAGACTTTCCTTAGATTCATGAAAATTTTCTGATCTTTTGGAAGATATATTTTTACCTCAGACCCTTATTTGTTTTTAAGGACTTTTTCCTTCCGAAGCAAAATTAACTCTCGGAAGCTTTGATGTTTCATATACAAAGCATTCAAGTGTTTATTTCTCTTCCGAAGCAAAATTTTCAAGACTCTCAGGAAAATCTTCCAAAGTCATTTTAGCTTCGGAAGCTTTTTCATTAAAACTTCCGAAGATAATTTACCTTCGGAAGCTTTTCGAATTCCAAGAAAACTTCTTTTTGAGCAAAAGTAAACTACTTTTTCAGAGGTGGGACCGACTTTGGGATTTCAAAGTTTATCCTCTTTCATTAACTTTGGTTCAAATCTCTTTTCACATAAATATCCAACGGTTCCCCCTCTTCCTCACTATCTTCCTCAATTCCACTATTACTCAAACCTAATTCCCAAAACCGCCTTTGCTTTTTACCTTTCTTCAACCTTAAGCTTCTAAAATGGCCAACCTTTACCGCAGAAACAACCCAGATTTCTCCATGCAACTTCACAGGCAACACAACCAGGTTGCTCTGTTAAGCTCTGAGAAAGATGAAAATTTCTCAGAGATTTGCTAATTCTTAACTCTATCCAACTATTTCACCTCCCTAACCATTGATCATACTCTGTATGAGGATCATTTGCTTGAATTCTGGAAGACCTGCCAAGAGGTCATTATGGATGGGGAGAAGGCACTGTCTGCCACAGTGCAATGGAGGACAATCTTCATCACTCCGGCCATCATCAACTATCATTTACAGTTGGATGATGAAGAAGGTGAGTTGTCCTTCCCAAAGGAAGCTGTCAATCATTCCTTTGAGCAGATGGGCTATGAGGGAGATTTCTCTGTAACGACCTTCAGGAAAGGGAAGGTCTCATCCCAGTGGAAATACCTACTCCATGTGGTTATCCATAGCTTGTCAAACAAGCATGGAGGGTGGGACCAGATTCCTGAGGATCTCTCCTTCATAGTGCATGGAATGGTTCAAGGGGTCAAGTTCAGGTACTCTCAATTTGTTTATACTAATTTACTTGCAAACTTGGACTCCTTAGAGTATTACATGTTTCCTAGATGTGTTCAGCACATTCTTAACTGTGAGCTGGGCTCACAGTTGAGGGAAACAAGTAATATTCTTAAATTGGGACAGATGAAGTCCGGCATCTTTAAAATCACGAAGAAGCCAACTGTAGGCTTCTCAGGGGTAGAAACAGCCCTTGTCCCAAAAATGTTAGAGCTCATTGCTCAAGGTGACAACCTAGCAACACAAGCTAGTGTTGAACCCACACCTTCTACTTCCTTACCACTAAAAAGGCCTCAAATAACCCTCACCTACCAAAGAAAATCCAAACAAACCCCTGCTCAAGCTATTGAGTCTGTGCAGGTCCCCATATACTCACCTTTACAGGAGGAAGTGGACACTAGAGCTCCCACTTCCCCTGAGGAGCAAACCACTCTCATTTCTTCAACTATCAGGGCTAAGGTTCCTCATGCTCACCCTGATGAGCTCACAAGCCCAACAGCCTTAAGCCTTCACTCTGAGTCTCAACACTCTAGTGAACAACCTTTAGGGGACAGTTACCATCCCCAGCCTCTAGATCTAAATCAACCCATTCCCAACCTATCCTTCTATACTGATGAAGACTTAGGATTCAGTGAGTACCATGAGTCTCTCTTCTCCTCCCCTACTCAAAGAGAGATGAGTACCTTTGATTTTCTTCAATCTAGCCCACATCAGTCACCCATTATTGAGGTGGACACTTTTAAACATGTTCAGGATGTCCATATGGAAGAGTCTCTCACTTCTGCAAGTGATTACATCATTAAGACCTCAACCATGGCAACTCAGCCCACTGACATCTCAACTGAGATTGCTAGTGAGCAGAGGAAAACCAGAAGCCAAGAACCTCAAGCTGGTGGTGAGAGAGAGGACTTTGGTCCAATCATCTCATCCCCCAATGATTCTTCTGATGATGAAGAGGGGAATTTGAGACTAAAGGTGCAAAAACTGTCAAAAACATGCTCCTATTTAGTCTCTAAGGTTAGTCACCTTGAATCTCAGGTGACTACCTTACAAAACAGGGTCAATGATCAGCAACTTCAGATTTCATATCTAAAGAAAAAACTAGCTGGGAGACGTTTAAGAAGAGCTCAACCAGGAACACAAGAACCTGTGGATGTGATTGATTTATCCTCCAGCTCACCTAGGCAAGTGGGTGATGCTACCAAAAAGGGGGAGAAAGTTATTGCAGCCACAGAACCTGGGAATTCTTCACAGAGAATGGACATAGAGGACTCACCATCCTCACTTGCAATTGTGCATTCTCAGCAACTTCCTCAAGTTCACATTAATGTGGACTCTATAGACTCTATCATCAGGAGTCTCTTTGAGGAAGGTATACCAAGGGCTGTGTCATCCCCACCTCAAGGAACTTCAAACTACATCATAAGGTGGAGGTATGATGCTGACAGAAGAGCCCTTATTCTTCATAGAGTTCAAGGGCAACAAGAAGTATTTGACTTTCAAAGCTTGAACATCTATGAAAGATTGGATCTAGTCAATATTCCACTTGTCAATCCAAGCAACTCAAGACAGGCTGACAGATTGGCTCAAAGAATCCAAGACAGGATCCTTGCAGAGTTCACTTTAAGAAGGAGACTTAGGCAATCAGGCAATGTCATCGGTCAACTGGATGTTGAGGTGGACCCTAAGATTAGTTTCATAGGGGAAACCTTGACTGAAGGCCCAGTGGCAGAACCTGAGACTCCTGTCTCATCATCATCAACTGCTGCAGAGATTCACATTCCTTCAGAGACACCTGCTAGTGAAGGTGTTTCTCAGCCTCTCTCTGGCCAGAGCATGGATGCTACACCAAGCAATGAAGGCCAAACCTCTATCCACTCTGAGTCACAAAGGTCTGTGGGTGACAAAGGGAAAAGGATTATGACTCCTGAGGAAATTGAGGAGGAAGAAAGAGAGAGGAAAAGGAAGCTAAGGGGAGAAAGTTCCATTGGGTCTTCAGGCTTTATGCAAGCTGCAATCAGGGCTGCCCCTAGACCAAATACTCAAGATGATGAGTTGAGGGCAGTCAGGATTACTTATCTGCAGACCAGGAACTATGACATTGATGAAATCATCTCTCTCCCCTTAGAACAACTGAATGAACTGGCTGACATGGAAGTGCCAAGAGAGATGAATGAAAAAGAAGATGCAAGGTTACTTCTCCAATTCAAAGAGGAGAAGAGACAGAAAAGACTCTACAAGCATGCTCCCACTCTCTCCCCAGTTCAAGAAAGCCCTGTACAAGAAGATGTGGCTCCACAAGAACCTCAGGTAGACAAAGAAGAAGATAGGATCAAAATGATCAACTACCTGAGTGCCACAGGCTTCTATCAGGCAGATGCACTTCTTCCCCTATCCTATGACTTTATTGAGTTGAGTACTTAAAACAACTTGAACTTGAGTTAGTCAAGGAGAGAAAGACAACTAAGAAGAAACTAAGGGAAGAAGCTGCAAAGTCAAGAGCCATCATCCAAAAGAGTATGAAGAAGTCTGCTGATAGACAAAGGATGATGAGCTTCTTGAAGCTATATGGATTCTCCGGAAGGAGACTTGGCCCTATGTCTCTATCCACAATGGATGAGCATATAAGGGTAATCAAGCAGAAGATTAAAAGTGGTGAACTGATTGACTTACACTCTCTTCCAAGTCAAGTCCCACCTGAAGTGGAGGTTAAGTTTGAACAAACTGAGACACCTCAACCCGGACCTCCTACTGAGCCTCAGCAAGCTTCATCTTCTGATCCAAAGCAAGGTCAAACTCCCTCTCCTTCTGAACCTGTGAGGGAGGAACACCCAACTGAGAAAGACAAGGATGATCAACAAGGTTCTGCAGACTAGTCTTCTCAGTTAAAGTCATCTAAGAGGAAGAAAAGAATGGCTTCTAAACAAAAGTCTAAGAAGAAGAAGCCTAAATCATCTACCTCTACACCTCAGGCTGAGTAATATCAACCTGAGGAAGTGCATGAAGAGGCAGCCCAATCAACTCTAATGCAAGTGGCTCCTCTGACAGCTGAGACACCGATCTTATCCTGGACTTACTCTACCAATCCAGAAAGATGGCATGTAATCAGAGATCAAGGTCTTGAGAATGTCTATACATGACAAGACATAATCAACTTACCTCTGCATGATCTCTTTGAGATGAGAAGATACTATGAAGTTCTGAATGATCCTAACCATCTAATGAAGAAGGGTATGGTCATGATTGTGCTGAAGACTACTAACATCTGAAGATCTTCTCAATGTTTTGGTAGCATCAGCCTAGGGGGAGTTTGTAAGGATTCCTTTGAGTCTGATGCAAACCAAAACATCAAATGTCTCTCTGCAAGAAATGAACTAAGTACTGAAGAAGAAATGCTTAGGAAGTTTTACACCATACACTAGAAAATACTCTAAGTGTAAAATCTTCCGAAGCCAAGACCAATATCTTCCGAAGCCAAACATGAAGTCTTCCGAAGCCTTAGAGACAAAGTCTTTCGAAGCTTCATCCTATGAAGACAGATTTCTTCTGAAGACTTTTAGTAACATGCTTTATCTGATGTACTGTTCCATAATGCTGGACACCTTTCCGCTGCATCTCTGTAAAGTCACCAACTTACATGAGTTGGTGAAAAGGTCCATGCTTTTGGTAACTGTACATTGAGGTCTTGAGTCTATAACTTTCTACTTTATGTACTTTATCCTTTTCGTAATAGATAAGGATGTGAGCTATGGCATGTCATAGTCACAAGGTCAAAAGGCAGATATGCCTTTTGATTCTACAATTGATTTTGTTTGTGTCTAGTCAATTGTATCCAGCTAGCTTTCAAAGTATAGCCGACTGTAGGTTGTAGTATAAGTATTCCAAGTTCTAGTATCTTTCTTTATGCTTTGTAACACTTGTAATAGAACTTGAGAAAGCAATATACTGCCTCCTTGAAACCCAAATCTCTTGTTTTGTCTCTTTATCATTACTTGTGTTCTTTGTATCAATATCTTGGTTAATCCAGTTTACTGTTTGATCAAGTTTAGTTAATCTCCCCTTTGTGTTGTTGTGTTGTAATTGTTAAGCCCTTAACCGGTCTTGCACCTAGCCGTCCAGAACGTCCCAAACAGCCTATCCAAGTTCATAGATCATTCAAGATCGATCTCTATTCGTTCATAACGTTTAGTTTCAATCATACATCGATCAGGTAATTGTTCTCACTGATTGGATCACCAATCAAATAGGATTCTGTACTATTTAATCCGTTATAAACGCAGAATCAGTTAGTACTCCGTACGTACACGATCCTAACAAGTGGTATCAGAGCCTTAGCTCTTGATTTTGCGTTTGATACAATTAGAATAGTGTCAAAACTCACGTTTTAACTTAAAAGAGTCATCTTTTTGAGTCCACAGGTGTTTTTCGTCGTTTCCAGGCATTAAAGTTGAAGTTTTTCGTCATACGCGGATTAGGGTTTCTGGGTAAATTATAATTCGTGTCTAAGTGTCAAAAATTCGATTTTCCAAACACAGCAACCTTCAGTCGCATGAAGAGCTCATTCATACGATTGAACCCATTCGCACACTCCATCCGCACGACTGAACCCCAGTCGCACCCTTCATTCGCACGACTGAACCACTTCAGTCGTTTGAGTCCATTCGCGTTGTCCATACGCACGACTGAATCCAATCGCACGATTGAATTCATTCGCACTCTTCATTCGCACGAGTGATCCATACACATTGTTCATTCGCACGATTAAAGTTGTCTTGTTCTCAAAGTACAAAGTTCATACAAATGGAAGATCAGTTTTCAGCGTTTACTACCGGGAAGGACTCATGCATCCAGAACCTTATGCTTATGGAGAATGAGGTTGGAAACCATAATAAACCGCCGAAGCTTATAACATTGGATGACTATCCATAATGGAAACAGCGGTTCGAGATTTACCTAAATGGAGTGGATCCAAATCTCTGGACTTCTATAGAGACTGGTTACACGATACTAGTAAGTGCAAATGGAGTAAAGTTGACGTTGGGTGGAATGAGTGAAGGTCAGAAGATTCTCTACAATGCTGAGAAGAAAGTTTATGCTCTGTTGACTCAGTCAATCCCGAAAGACATCTTTCACCAATATTCTGAGAACAAGCAGGCCAAAAAGTTGTGGGATGCATTAGAGAAGATACGAAGGGAATGCAACGTTAAAGGCACTGAAGGCTAAGGCTCTCAAGAAGGAGTTCGATAACTTCTCTTCTATAGGAAACGAGAGCTTAGATGATGTTATCGACAGGTTCTACCATCTTATGAGTGAGCTACACACTCATGGTGTAACAACGTCTATGGAAGATAAAGTTTCAAGCTTTGCAGATAGGTTGCCTGAGAAATGGGATTCATTTGTGTCCAACTTAAGACAAAACGATAACTTACTACGTTGGACATAAATGACTTCATCTTGAAGTTAAGGGAGGAGGAACTGCGGATGAAGTACAAGTCAAAGAAAGGATCTTACGTTGAGAATCCTTCACTATATAATTCAGTTCCCACTCCAACTGGTTCAGGAGCACCACTTCAAATAGCATTCGTGTCCAGTTCCGCGGCTTCTTCCCAAACCACTGCTTCAGGACCAGAAACGCCAGGGTCATCAGGGACCCACTACATAGTGCCTGAAGCCAATATAACGAAGTTGAAGACCGAGAATCTCGGTAATGTCACAGTGGAAGTTGCAAAGGAGCATATGGATCTTCTAGCAGCAGTGGTCCAATCGTATGATGGTTTAGTTGCTGGGAAGATCGGAAATTGTCATCTTGCAGATGAAGACTACGAGCTGGTTGACGAGAACGAGCTGGAAAGAATGGATATCATGAGGGCTCTAGCAAGTGCAGTTAGACGAGATAAAAAGTTTGTCAAGAAGACGGGGCAGAATCTTGTAGCCACGAAAGATACGACTTTTGGTTTCGACAAAACCAAGGTCACCTGCTTCAACTGTGGTGAAAAGGGTCATTTTAAACGTGAATGTGTGAAGCCCAAGAAGACGGGAAATGGTAACCCATTTCCTACTTTCAACCGTCAAGACAAAGACATGGTTGGAACTAGTTCTTCAAGTAAAGAGAGGAAGGCACTAACTGCTCAAGGTGATGAAGGACAAAACTGGTCTTTCTGTTTTGTCTCTCCTGGAGAATCAAACATTGCTTGTGTCGAAGCATTGGATGATGGTTCTGCCAGTGAAGGTGATATTGCAGCTGAGCAAGCTATGTCAGATTCAGAAGAAGTTGTAAACGTGGTAAATCACGTGATTGAGGAAGAGCTCAGAGCAACAAGTTCAGAAACTCCAACCACAGAAGAGTCAACCTCTGCATTGATGGCTGATTCAACTGGCTCCTCAAAGGTAAGTTCCTTAGATCAATTATTTAATAAACATGTGTTTCTGAATGTGAAAAGTTTAGGGAAAGCATTGATCTAAATTTACTAGGTTATTAGAACACAATGATAACTTAGTAAATGACTTACAACTCTGCACTGAAGCTAATCATATATTAAACCAAAATAAGTGCAATTTTAAAGAAAATATAAAACTTTTGGGTAAACAACTAAGGGAAACCGAGGTTGTTGCCTTAAATTAATCTAATGTATATAAAGTTTTATTTAAATTCATTACAGGAAACCAAAAAAGGAGAAAGCAGTTTTGGAAGTTGAGGTTAATTCATTAAAACAAAAACTGCATAGTTGGGCTAGTTCTTCTCACATAGTACAGAACTTAGTGAAAGAACGAAACAATGGGGAAGGTTTGGGATACAAAGTTGTGCCACCACCACATGAGATCCTTTTGAATACAAAATGTAGACCTATTAATAACAACCCATTTAAGGATCATGTGGTGTCTACTCCTCTAGTTAGTGATCCTGATTCCACAAGTAAAACTGTGAAATCTGACACTAAACAGAAGGAGACTACTTTGAAAGCAAAAGGCAAAATGCCAGTTGAGAATTTGGATGATGCATTCAAGAGGGTTAATGTAAGGTCAGTTTCACCAACGTTAATTTCAGAACACAAACTGACAAAACCAGTTAACCACAAACGTATTAATCATCAAAGTCCAACCAAAGTGCAAGTTAAAGATGTTCAAAATGTTAAAACAATTCAGTTTGTTAATAAGGATGAAACATCTAAAAGAGTAGTGACAAAACCAAACCTGAAACACCTCACACCTTCACTAAACTCAACATCACACAAAAGTGTTCCTCAATCTGTAGAAGGGAGATCTTGCTACAATTATGGAAAACGAGGACATATTTCTCCTAATTGTCCTTATTATCAGACGCCCAAAAAGAAAATTGAACTTTTTGATGCAAAACCAAGTTCTTCTAAAACAAGATCTAACACTCCACCTAAGAGTCTTAGTGAACCTAAAGTTCAAACCATAAGTCAGGTGTCTGTTTACCACAAACAGGCCTTACACAAGACTGGCTTATGGAAAGAAAAATCAAGTATAGAGTCTGATAGTGAGAACAATAAGAAGAAAGATATGCCCTCATCCTCTAAAGGACAATGGGTTGAGTTTATGATGTGTGATTCCTCCGGGTCACCCAAGCTAGTTAAGGCTTGGGTCGCAAACCTGAACTAATCATTTCCTTTGTATGTGCAGGGTGTCCAGTACAGTGCTATTACAAATACCTGGATTGTTGATAGTGGGGCGTCCAGACACATGACAGTAAATTCCTCTCTCCTTTTCAATGTCAGAAAAATTAAAGGGGGACATGTTTTATTTGCTGGGAACAAAGGAGGATACATCACAACACAAGGCGAAGTGGGAAACGAGAAAGTAAAGTTTGATAAGGTCAAGTACGTTCAACAACTACAGAACAACTTGCTTTCAGTCTCCCAGATCTGTGATAAGGGGTTTAAGGTTGTATTTGACAACAAGAAGTGCTACATGTTGACGAAGGACTATGTGATTGAGGAGGATAAAGTTCTTATGTCAGCTTCAAGATATAACGACTTGTATGTTTTGGATCAATCAAAAGCCTCCACAACTGATCACACAGTTCAATGCTTCTTGTAAAAGGCAACTAAGAGGGATTCAATCTCCTGGCATAGGAGAATGGGACACATTAATCCAAGGAAGATGAATCAGTTAGTTCAAAATGATTTAGTGAATGGAGTAACTGTCAAAAACTTCCAACTCCCAGATTTTTGTGTAGCATGTAAGAAAGGGAAACAGACCAAGATGTCTCACAAAGCAAAGAAAGTTCATTCAATAGATCTTCCTCTTGAGCTTCTACACATGGATCTGTTTGGCCCTGTCAATACAAAAAGCATTGCTGGAGATCTGTATTGCTTTGTAGTAACGGATGATTACTCAAGATTCTCTTGGGTGATGTTTCTGAAAGCCAAATCAAAAACTTTTGAATCATTCAAACATCTAGTTACTACTTTGGAATCACTCTACAAGCTGAAAGTAAGGCAGATTCGATCAGACAACGAAACAGAGTTCAAGAATCAGTGGATGGAGGGATTCTATAGAGAGAAAGGAATTGTACATCAATTTACATATGCCTACACTCCACAGATGAATGGCGTTGCTGAAAGGAAAAATCGGATCCTGATAATGACTGCAGGACAATGCTAACTGACTCGAAATTTCCTATATAATTCTGGAATAAGGCAGTGGCCAATGCGTGTTACACGCTCAATCGAGTCTTAGTGGTCAAACGACATGGGAAAACATGTTATGAACTGCTCCAGCGACGTAAACCCAACTTGGAGTATCTAGAACCAATTGGCGCACCGTGCTTGTTGCTGAAGAAAACTCAGACTGGGAAGTTTAGTGAGAAGGCAGAAGAAGGTATTTTTCTCGGATACAGCATACCAGACAAGAGAGTTTATAACAACTCAACAGGTCTGGTAGAAGTGTGGTGCAATGTTGATGTTTAATGATACACCACCCCCTTGCTGGTAAAGGACCCTCCTTCTTCTTCGACTATGAGGGATTCTTCAAATCCTTCAATCTATCACCTTCGTACACTGATGATGAGCTTTCTTCGAGGATGATGTATGATGGTCTGAATACTCCTCTACCAGACTTGACATCAACGGTTCCATTAGATGATACTTCTAGCCCTTCAGGGGGAGAGCTTGAAGTAAGTGATTCTTCTTCTGAAGATGAAGCAGTTGAGACTGATAATGTGAATCAGTATGAACAGGTTCCCACTAATGAAAGTACACAAGCATCACATCCTGCTGCCTCTGACACTTCGGAACCTCATACTCCAACAGCCACAGATCCTGAACCTGAGTTTAACAATCTGGATAATGAGGTGGTTGTTCCTACAACTCCTGTATCTCGGATAAATGTTTATCATCCCTTGGACAATGTCATTGGTGATGTTCGATCGGGAGTACAGACTAGAAATCAGTTATACTCAGCTGATTATGCCTCAGTCATGGAAAAAGGATATCTTCACGATGGTGCATATCACTATTTTGTGTCTCAATTTGAGCCAAATATGTGAGCGAAGCCCTAAACGATGAGGCATGGGTCAGTGCAATGCAAGAAGAACTCCTACAGTTCAAGAAGTTAGGAGTATGGACCCTTGTGGACAGACCAAAAGGTGCTAAGGTGATTGGCACGAAATGGGTCTTGAAGTGCAAGAAAGATGATCAAGGGGTCATAATTCGGAATAAGGCTCGGCTTGTAGTTCAAGGATTCAGACAAGTCGAAGGCATTGACTACAATGAAGTGTTTGCAGAAATTGTCGGCGGTTCTCTAAAAAAGATAGCGAAAAAGATTATTCCTAGAGTCGAGACTAAGAGGAATGTATAAACCAATGCTTCCATAGATTCGATCGTGGTTTACAATTATAGCTTCCATACCTGTTTATTTTTGGGGGGATCGTATCCCGGATAAAGAAAGAGCAAGAGTAACAAAAAAAAAAATGACGATTCAAATCAAGATTTCTCTGGTAACCTATATCAAAATCAAATCATAAAAATAAAATAGATTCGGGGTTCTTATAGATCTAATTCATTGAAATTCCATCCAATAAAACGGAAGAATTATAAATCTCTAAAATAATAGATAGAAATACCGCAAATAGAGCCATTGCGACGCCCATCAAAGGGGTCGTTCCCCACCCAGGAGCTACTTTACCATATTCAGAATTCAAGGGTTTTAAACTGTGGCTTGAATGGAAGCAAATCCGTATCTTTTTAACCTATGCATCCTACATGAAGATCAAAGTTTATCAATTGGATGTGAAAAGTGCCTTCCTTCATGGTGAAATCCGTGAGATTGTCTACGTCAGTCAACCTGAAGGATTCGAGGATCCTTATCATCGGGACAGAGTTTACAAGCTGGACAAGGCTCTCTACGGGCTCCATCAAGCCCGTAAAGCCTAGTATGAGAAACTCTCACCTCATCTGGTGAAACATGGTTTTCGCAGAGGAGTGATTTACTGTACATTTTTCATCAAAGAAAAAGATGGAGACTTACTTCTGGTAGAGATATATGTTGACGACATAATCTTCGGTTCCAAGAATGAAGAATTATGTAAAGAATTTGAATCGGTAATGAAAGCAGAGTTTGAGATGAGTGCTATGGGGGAGATGAAGTTTTTTCTTGGATTACAAGTGGATCAGACACCCAAAGGAATCTTCCTACATCAGACCAAATATGTAGGTGATATCCTCAGTCGGTTCGACATGGAGAATGCTTCAATTGCTGGAACTCCACTTGCCACTAACCATGATGTGGCACCCGAAGAAAATGGTCACTGGTTGATGCTACTATATACAGAGGAATGATTGGATCTCTCATGTATCTCACAGCCTCACATCCGGATATCATGTACGCGATGTGTCTTTGCTCCAGATATCAGGCGAAACCAAAAGTAAACCATCTCATAGGAGTAAAAAGGATTTTTCGTTATCTGAAGGGTACTCCAACACTCGGGTTGTGGTATCCTCATGATGATGACTTTGAGCTTACAGCGTATAGTGACTCGGATTAAGGTGGTTGCAAGATGAATTGCAAGTCAACATCTGCGGGATGTCAGTTCTTTGGTAGACGGTTAGTCACCTGGCAGTGTAAGAAGCAGACATCAGTTGCACTGTCAACTTGTGAAGCTGAATATGTTGCTGCTGCAAGCTGCTATTTTCAAATCATTTGGATTCAACAGCAAATGCGCGACTACGGTTTGCAATTTTCTAACACCCCTATTTTTGTTGATAATTCTGCTGCTATTGCTGTCACCAAAAATCCAGTCCAACATCCTAAAACTAAACACATCGGTATTAAATATCACTTTGTACGTGACTGTTTTGAAAAGAAATTAATTGATGTTGTTAAAATTAATACGGATCTTCAACGCGCCGACCTCTACACAAAAGCATTTAATAAACCAAGGTTTTTATATCTTTTAGAGGTTAATGACGTGAAAAAGAAAAGTGAAGTGATTCTAGAAGACGAAAGTGCGTAGTCCAACAAGTTGTTTTGTTTCTTTTTATTTTATTTTATTTATTTTATTTTCCTGTCTATTAAAATCCAAAAACACAAAAAGATTTTAGGTTTTAGAATTAAAGGGGGAGAATAGGTTAGTTTAGTATTTAATTCGTGCAGTATTTATTTACTTAAAAAATAAAAATAAAAATAAATAAATAAAACAAAACGTGGGAGGAGAGCAGCTTAGCTAAAAGAAATGAAATCAAATCTGTGATTCTGATTCAACGCTTATGGAAAATGATAGTACACAGGGAACAAATTGTTTGGGACCTCAAAAGCACCTAAATGATTAAGATGCAAAATTCAAAGCATGAATCTGAAAAGTCTAAGCAAAACTAAAAGAAAAATGATAGTAGAACTACTCTGCTATTGAGGTAACATAGAGAAAGTAGACCTAGAGTTTGCTAGTCCATTGTATGATGTGTCGGTAGATTCAACACAATAGATGAGTAGACCTCATTGGTGACTTAAATTCAAACTAAATTGTTCAACCTGTTGTGGGTTCCCATCTTATCCCTGGTTAATACAATCAACGCATTTCCAATAAGGGGTGATGAGCAAATAAAACGCCACAAATGTGTGCGGATGACCATAAAAATTGAGCAAAGCAGATGAAAAAAATGTTAAGCGCAATCAAGCTAATGACTAATGTTGTTAGTGCATTATATGCAAAAAGAAAAGAAAAAATGCTCTCACAAGAAGATAGGTTGTGTGCCTCTCTGTTGTGCGATGGCACTGACCTGAGGATAAGCATAACCTAGATATTCTAGAATTCATTGTTGTTTGCGCCTCTCTGTTGTGCGATGGCACTGACCTGAGGCTTGGCATCTCTTTGAAAGCTCTTAGAATAGTCTCTTCTTGTCAAATACCCGTAGACCGCTCAAAAATCTCTTGAGGAATGTTGATTACCATATAACTGTGGGATCCACAAATGCTTGTTGAAATAATATCACCTAACTCATCACCAGTGTGTGTCAAAAATCTGTGTATGGATTTAAGAGGACAAATATACTGACAATCATCGTGGCTGCAATTCTTGACAGTCAAAATCATTGTGTGCATCTTATAGCTCTAATATGATTTTCTAAAATTGTTATTGACTCTCGGGAAAAACAAGAATCTAGCATCAAAATGTTTTATTAAAATGTCCCAAATGATTCTGATATACCTGTATGATTCCATAATGAATCATTCCAGAAATGATCAAATTAACTTGAAGCTATACTGTTCGGGAAGAAAAATCTGCTAGACGGATTTTTAAAAGATTTCAATCCATCTCTTATCAAAAACGGAAAAATATGTCTTGTTCAGTCTTTGATTTCAAGTTGTTTTTCTATTTTTCTTTTTTTTTTGTTAAGTAACTGTCGGACTATACAAATAGATGAATTCTGTGGATCACTCACTAAAAGGGGTCACGTCTGAGGTGACCAATCAGTTTTAAATTAAAAGGATCATGTCTGAGGTGATCAAAGGTTTTCAAATTAAAAGGATCACGTCTAAGGTGATCAAATGGTTTTAAATTAAAAGGATCATGTCTGAGGTGACCAAATATGTGTCAAACTAAAAGATCATGTATGAGATGATCACTGTGCATAATGTTATATCAAAAGGTAAAACTTTAAGTGTGTGAAAGTGTCTGAGGTCAAACTCATAAGTATGAGCCAATCGCACAATTGAATCATAAGTATGAGCCAATCGCATGATTGGACCATAAGTATGAGCCACTCGCACGATTGGGCCATAAGTATGGAGCAATCATACGATTGGACCATGAGTATGGAACATTCATATGAATGGATCACCAGAATGAACCATTCGTACGATTGGATGAAGGAGTATGAGCTAGTCGCACGACTGAACCCCAGTCGCACGACTGAAGCATGAGTATGGGCTCAGTCACACGACTGAAACATGCGTATGCGTCCAGTCGTACGACTGAACATTAAGACAGTATAAAAGAGGGGTGAGTCGGTCGCATTTCTCACTACCCCTCAAACCGTTCAAAAACCTGCTCATACGGAGACACTCTGCCCAAATTTCGTTCTAGCTTGATTTCTTGTTGATTGCATTGCTAACCGATCTGTTGTTCATCTACAGGTATTGTGGGACTGAAATCAATCAAAATGACCGGTGAAATCAAACCCTAAATGACCTAATTGGTTAAAATCAAGAAATCAGTAAAACCCTAAAAATAGACCACTTAAATGGACATTAAAGTTGACTTAAAGGATATTAAGTGCTATTTAGAGTCTCTGCGAACCTAATGAGTCTAAACACGACGTCTAACATCAAGTTTTGACCAAGATTCAAGGTCGGAGTGTCGCACAGAGACTTCTGCGAATGGACACTCCGAACGAACCTTAGTCGCACGATTGAGCCAGACTCTCGACTCAATCGCACGTATGAATCATGCGAATGGGTTCAATCACACGACTGACTCAGTCGCAGGCTCAATCGCACGACTGAACTTAGTCGCAGGCTCAATCGCACGAATGACTCAGTCGCAGGCTCAATCGCACGCCTGAACTCAGTCGCAGGCTCAATCACACGACTGAACTCAGTCGCAAGCTCAATCGCACGACTGAACTCAGTTGTATGGTTCAGACGCATGACTGAGCCAGTCTGATCAAAATTGTTTAAGCTTCTATTGCCTTTTGTTATGCACATCACTAATGTATAAGTTTATTGTGTTACAAAAACATGGGTGATAGATGGACCATGACCCCAAAGCACAACATATGTGCTCACTTGGATGCCACCTCTCGGAGTGCTTCCGAGTTTGCTGGGATTATTGCATTTCTTAGGAGATTGAGGATCTTCAAAGCTATTTCGACACCATGCACACCTTACAGAATCATACAGCAGGCATTCTGGGAAAACGTCAGGGTTGACCGGTCCGTTGAGCCACACCGTATAGAGAGCTCAATTTTTTGTCAAGAGATTGAGATTACTAAGGCTGATCTGAGGCGGGTATTAGATCTGGGTGAGGACAAAGCCTACCCAACTAAGCTACATCCCCTGACTGTCTGGGGATGCTTCATGAGGATCAAGTACGCTAGTGACTTAAATGCCGGCGTATTGAACAAGAGCAACATGTGCTCTCAGTTCAAGTATCTGCACATGTGATCCTGAAGTGTATAGCCTCCAGGCGTGGAGGATTTGACGAGCTCTCCGACCAAATCCAGAATGCATATGTTGCACTGGTACTAAACCACCAGTTCAGTTTCTATCGCATGATCTTTTCCTATCTGATCGAGAACCTTGAGGCTAAAGGCAAGGAAGGCTTCTGTATATATCCACGCTTCTTACATATGATCATAGATAAGAAGCTTCCTATGCTGCCAAAGGAGAGAGGTGATGCAATGGTGCTTGAGATGATGGATGATACCACCTTAGGCAGGATGAAAGTTTACAGGGGGAAGCAGGTGAAGCCCCCTGTCAGGAGACTGTTTGGGCACTAAGCCAGGGATGATAACATGGCGCCTGCTCGCAAGAAATGGCGTCACGATGACAGTGATTCATATACTGAGCCCCTCATGACTGCCACATCCGATGACGATGACGATAATGATGACTAAGATGGCGGTCAAGGTGGGGGAGATACAGGTCCCGGTACTTCATGGGCAACTGATACTTTTGCTATATCTTCACCACCTCCACCTACTACTTCTTCAGGTACAGGTGGATCTGAGCAGGCTGCTATTCGTCCTGATTTTCTGATAGATGAAGAAGAGGAGATAGATGATGAGCCTCTGGTACAGACGGTTGGGAGTCGGGTCGTAGCCACTGAGCTACATCGATCAGGGCGGTTGGTGGACGCCAGGCTGAGTCTAGGGGTGATGCTACTGATGTCACTAATCCTACATACACCCCTGACTAGTCCAGCAGCAAAGGGGGAGCGCCTACTGCAAAGGGCTCCAGGTTGAAGAGAATGGCGCAGCCTCACGGCAAAAAGGGAAAGAGGCTAAGGTTCACAGTGACTACATCTTCTGCACCAGCCACCACCACTGTCACAGCCACCACCACTACCACTACTCCAGCCACTACCACTACTCCAACCACCACTTCTCCCACAGCCACTATCACTCCATCCACTACCACTACCACAGCCACTCCACCACATTCCACTCCCATTCCACCTCCCATATTCACCACATCCACCATTACCACCACCCACCAAGCCGGGACATCCACCCAAGCCCCAATGACCCATGATTCCACTCTACCCAATGTTGGGTTAGAGGAACAGCTGGCAAACCTTAACAAGTTGGTGCTAAAGCTGTTAGCTACAGATCACATGCGGGCAAATCAGATTAACCAGCTGATATCAATCAACAACGCCCAAGGAAAGCAGCTTACGGAGCTGACTGAGAGGAGTGATCAGTATGATAGGGCTTTAGGCCGAGCTCACCAGGCACTTACAAGTCAAAATAAGCTGGTGTTGGCTTCAGTGAAGAGAATTGAGGAGATTGAGAAGAAAAATATGAAGATATTGCTTAAGCTGAAAGGGTCAAAGAGTGAGCCTCTTAAGATCAAGGATGGTGATGGTGATGATGATGATGGTGGTGATGATGATGATGATGATGATGATGATGATGATGATGATAGTGATGATAGTGATGATGGTGATGATGATGATGATGATGATGATGGTGATGATGATGATGATGATGAGGAGGATGTTGGAGAATATGGGCCTATGTCACACCCCCGCTAAAAGCGGAAACACGGGGATGTAACGAGACCGGGATCGTCATAACACATGGTAAGCGATAGAGAGCAATATAAATAAATGATGACAAGCGTGTCATGACGACACCCGACAACAAGGGGACTTGTGTCGTGTTTAGTCAATGTTCACGACAACATAGCCATAAGCAACATGATAAAGATAACACATATACACATACGATGAAAATGTAAATGTTAATTCCCACAACCCGGGAACAAGTTTCAAAAGTTGATAATTGTTTACATGCGATAACATTGTTCAAAAAGATTGTTTATCAAACATGAGCTAAGTCCCAAAAATGCATCCTAGGGTCTCCACTAAGGCAGCACACCTAGATTCCTGGACTTGCATGATCACCTGAAAAGATATGCTTAAAACGGTCAACAAAATTGTTGGTGAGCTCGCAGGTTTATGTAATAAAATGTAAGTGATGCTGTAATATATAAGCGCGTCGGAATACGGTGAATACAGTTATTACACAAGTAAATATCACATGACATGAGCTTTGCAACCAAACCTAGCGACGTACACAAAGAAATTGTGGCATATATTCACCCAAGGGCCCGTTCCTGGCCACTGATAGTACCAACTAGTATACCATCGAACGAGGGTGGGGGTGTCAACCCAGTAGTACTACCAATACCTAACCGTCGGTTCCCACACTGGAATTAAATAGTTGCAAGGATAGAACCACACAACAGACCCAAGCATGTATCAAATAGTACTTGCAACACAGTATCACGTTGATTCCTTGTATGTAAAATGTATGTAAGTTGTACAGCATAAAAATTGTGTAAGCATACTTTTCCCCCAATTTGTAAATGGTTGAAATAGTGTATAAGCGTAAAAAGGGGCCACGAAACTCACTTGTTAAGTGGTAAGTATGTATGTTCGTTGTATCCCAAATGTTGAATGCAAATAAACAGTCAAACACCTATTGACAGTTATTGTATAGCATTAATGATATGATATATGTATAAGCGCGCAATAATGATGGGTCGGTTCGGGTCGTATCGGATGGGTCGCGTACAACACACACAGACTGACACACGTACTAGATCTTATGTAGATCCAAGTACAAGACATTGTTGCCACTAATGATGATATTTAGGTAAAAGTATCGTTGTTAATCGAAAGAATATTGAATAAGTGTCAATAGTTATAAGTCAATTTAGTCGTTCGTAAAGCGTTAGTTAAATTTGCTCAAAATAGTTTATGTGCCCTTTCTCGCGTTGACTCTAATATTTGTGGCCAAACAATGGCATTATTGTGTTAGTGTTACCTCGACACCACACGACATACTCACGCCACGCACAAGGGGTCAAACACAACAATTTCAGTCGCATAACAAGGTCAGACGCACGACTCAACCTCCATTCGTGCGAATCAACCCTCAATCGTGCGAATCAGCTTCATTCGTACGATTGAGCCTTCATTCGTATGATTGGCCTTCAGTCGTACCACACAACACCCAATCGCACGACTCAACTTCCATGCGCACGAATCAACCTTCAATCGTGCGAATTAGCTACTTTCGTACGACTGAACCTTCATTCGTGCGATTGGACCCCAGTCGTGCGAATCACATTCATTCGCACACATTCAGTCGGTCACCTGACTCAATCGCACACAATCACTCAATCGCATGACTCATTCGCATACACTCAATCGCACGCATGACTCAATCGCACACAGACACTCAGTCGCACAACTCAGTCGCACGACATGCCTAGTCGCACAACTCAGTCGCGCGATTGACTCAGACGCATGATCCAGTCGCACGACCCACTCAGTCGCACGGCTCAATCGCATGGATGACCCAGTCGCCTGATCTGCAGAATCGCGACTGTGGTCGGGAGGAGCAGCCCCCGAGCTGCTCTAAACACGGGTTTTACACCACAAGGACCTCCAGAAACACTCAACAAACATACACAAGCATAAAACACAAGCAAGGAGACCTCACACGCACCCATACGACCTTGTGTGTTCGGGTTGAACCCGAACACCCGAAACCCTAGTTTGGACAGCCGTGAAAAGGCTAAGAAATGGACAACCAAAGACAACTACCTGCTAAGGAGGGGTAGTCTAAGCTGTAGACGATGTCAAGACGAAGAAAACGAGACCTCTCGGGTCGGATTTGGTGCTAAGATGGTGTTTTTGGTGTGTGAAGAGATGAAGATGAAGAAGATGGTGAAATGGGGGATTAGGGCTGGAAAGGGGTATTTATACCCAGCCCAAGTTTACAAAATTACAAGTTTAGTCCCTGCACTTAACCCCCGAGTTTTCCCAAATTTTGTTCGGTTGAAAAACGACTTCGTTAGGTGTTTTATATTAATTGTAAAAGTATATTTAATGTTGTCATGACTTAAGAAATGGTTATATTAAAACATTTATTATATTTATAAAATGATATATTTAACGTTTTCAAAAATGAAGTTTTAAAGGTCTTTTTAAGGTTCACACACGGTTTTAAACGAATGCACACACAACGATAATATTGCACACATGATATCCACATAAAGAGTCAAATAATGATGAGGAATGACCAAATATAGAATAGATGACGGACAAACACGTCAATTGACGGACCTTAAAGTGACGGATGTCACAGTATCCCCCAGTTGAGAGAATTTCGTCCCGAAATTCAGCTGGAGTTAGGTCCAAGAGTGTCATCCTCGAAAAGATGTGGATATTTGAGTTTCATCTGATCTTCACGTTCCCATGTAAACTCTGGCCCTCGTTTTGAATTCCACCTTACGCGAACAATAGGTATCCTACTGCGCTTCAGTTGCTTGACCTTTCGATCCATGATCTCAATGGGTTCTTCAACAAAATGAAGCTTGTCGTCAATCTTGATTTCCTCGATTGGCACGTGAAGGGATTCATCGGCCAAACATTTCTTGAGGTTTGACACGTGAAAAGTATCATGTACACCGCTAAGCTCTTGTGGCAACCTTAATCGGTAAGCCACTGGGCCGATCCTTTCAGTGATCTCAAATGGTCCGACGTATCTTGGGGCTAACTTCCCTTTCTTTCCGAATCGAACGACTCCTTTCCAAGGGGAAACTGAGTAACACACGATCCCCAACATTGAATTCTAGAGGCTTCCGACGATTGTCGGCGTAGCTCTTTTGGCGATCTCGCGCGGCTTTAAGTCGATCTTTGATTTGGAAAATCTTGTTTGTTGTCTCTTGGATGATCTCTGGGCCTGTCAGCTGACTTTCACCAATTTCGGCCCAACAAACGGGAGATCTGCATTTCCTTCCATACAACGCTTCAAATGGAGCACATCCAATGCTTGTATGGTAGCTGTTGTTGTAGGAGAACTCAATCAACGGCAAATGAGCATCCCAGCTACCTCCAAAATCAATTACACATGCTCTCAACATGTCTTCTAGCGTCTGTATAGTGCGTTCACTTTGGCCATCTGTTTGAGGGTGATAGGCTGTACTCATGTCTAACCGAGTACCCATGCCTTCTGTAGTGTCTGCAAAAACGTGAAGTGAATCTGCTATCACGGTCGGATATGATTGACACCGGCACCCCGTGCCGTGCCACGACCTCTTTGATGTACAATCTCGCCAATTTATCCATCTTGTAGTCTTCTCGGATAGGCAAGAAATGTGCTGACTTCGTCATTCGATCTATAATGACCCATATCGAGTCATGACCGCTGTTTGTTCTAGGGAGTTTGGTAATGAAATCCATAGCTATGTTCTCCCATTTCCACTCGGGAATTTCAGGTTGCTGTAATAATCCCGATGGTTTTTGATGTTCAGCTTTGACCTTCGAACACGTCAAGCATCGGCTGACGTATAAGGCAATGTCCTTCTTCATGCCTGGCCACCAGTATAGATCCTTAAGATCATGATACATCTTGTCTGCACCAGGATGAATAGAATATCGCGTCTTGTGGGCTTCATCCATGACTAAAGTACGAACACCTCCCCATTTGGGTACCCATATGCGATCCATGAAGTACTGAATACTGTCATCCTTGCGTATCATCTGTTTATCTAACCCCCGGAATTCTTCTCCCGCAAGGTTTTCTTCCTTTAATGCCTCACTCTGTGCAATCTGAATCTGAGCTTTCAAGTTGGTTTGGATGGTCAATCCCAACGCTCGTGCACGCAGTGGTTTCACGCGTTCTTTACGGCTTAAGGCATCAGCCACTACGTTAGCTTTCCCCGGATGATACCGGATTTCACAGTCGTAGTCGCTAAGAAGCTCTACCCAACGTCGTTGGCGCATGTTGAGTTCCTTCTGATCCAAAATATGTTGGAGGCTCTTATGATCGGTGAAGATGATGCATTTGGTGCCATACAAGTAATGCCTCCAAATCTTGAGTGCAAATACTACAGCGCCCAACTCAAGATCATGAGTGGTGTAGTTCTTTTCGTGCACTTTAAGTTGTCGCGAAGCGTAGGCAATCACCTTGTCCTTTTGCATCAGTACACATCCCAACCCTTGATGTGACGCATCGCAGTAGACCACAAAATCATCTGTTCCGTCTGGGAGAGACAGTATCGGCGCGTTGCACAACTTCTCTTTCAACGTTTGGAACGCTTGCTCTTGTGCAAATCCCCAGTCAAACTTCTTGTCTTTCTGAGTAAGCAGGGTTAACGGTTGCGCAATCTTTGAGAAATTCGCGATGAAGCGACGATAATAACCGGCCAATCCTAAGAATTGCCGTATCTCTGATGGCGTCTGGGGCGTATCCCACATCTTCACCGCTTCGATCTTGCCGGGATCTACGTGAATCCCGTCCTCATTAACCACATGGCCCAAAAACTTCACTTCTCGCAGCCAAAACTCGCACTTTGAGAACTTGGCGAAAAGTTTCTCTTCCCGTAGTAGCTCCAGAATTGCCCGAAGATGTTCTACATGATCCTCTTTTGATCGGGAATAGATAAGTATATCGTCTATGAACACGATCACGAACTTATCCAAATAAGGTTTGCACACCCGATTCATTAGATCCATGAACACAGCTGGTGCGTTGGTCAACCCGAACGGCATGACCAAGAACTCATAGTGCCCATAACGAGTTCTGAACGCAGTCTTCGGTATGTCGTCCTCAAAAACTCTTAGCTGATGATAACCAGAACGAAGATCGATCTTTGAAAAATACGAAGCTCCTTGCAGCTGATCAAATAAGTCGTCGATTCAAGGGAGAGGATATCGGTTCTTCACCGTCAACTTGTTCAGTTCACGGTAATCGATGCACATACGGAACGATCCGTCCTTCTTCTTGACAAATAGTACCGACGCTCCCCACGGTGAATGACTCGGTCGAATAAAACCCTTCTCCAGTAGTTCCTATAATTGACTAGACAACTCTTGCATCTCGGATGGTGCTAGTCGATAAGGCGTTTTCGCTACCGGTGTAGCTCCAGGAACCAACTCAATACGGAATTCCACCTGTCGTGGAGGAGGTAAACCAGACAAGTCATCTGGAAATACTTCTGGGTAATCCCGTACCACTGGAATATCCACCAGTTTCCTTTCTTCGTCTTTCTTTTCAACCACATGAGCCAGAAAAGCGTAGCACTGCTTTCGTAAACTCTGGCGTGCTTTCATGCAGGAGATAAGCTTCAAGCTCTTACCCGGTCGTTCTCCCTGAACCTTGAGTACTTCCCCGTTTGGCATAGGGATACGTACTACTTTGTCTCGACAGACAATCTCTGCTCCATTCTGCGACAACCAATCCATACCCACGATCACGTCGAAGCTTCCTAACTCGAAGGGTATCAAATCTATCTCAAAGGTATGATCCTCCAGCGTCAACGAACACTTCCTAATAACCTCATCGGCCTGAGCAACCTTACCATTGGCCATTTCTACGGAGTAGCTAGTTTCTAGCCTACTAGGACTCAAATCAAGAAATTGCACAAACTCAGAAGATATGAAACTATTGTCTGCTCCAGTATCAAATAATATAGATGCGAAGTGATGATTGAGTAAGTGCGTACCCGTGACAACATTCGGGTCCTGACGAGCATCATTGGCTCCAATGACGAATGCACGTCCCCGAGCTGCGTTTCCCTGAGTAGCCGGGCCTTGATTCCCAGCGATAGCCAACACCTGTTGCTGGTTGTTCCCCTGTTGACCCGGTGCCCGATTCAGTCTGGGGCACATGTTCCTGTAGTGATCGGGGCTCCCACATTCAAAGCAAGCCCTTGCATTCCCGGCGGGGTTAACCGCATTGACGGGTGCTACAAGATTTGGTGCCGTTCTGCAATCTCTTGCCAAATGACCTGGGCGCTTACAGTTAGCGCACACCCGGCACTGCGTCCCTGGGGGATGATGATAATTGCACCTGTCACATTTGGGGTGCGGCCCCACATACTCTCTTCTGGCCTGAGACACGGCCACAAAATTCCTGGTCGGCTTAGACCTCTTCTCAAACCTTCCGGCACTCGACCGGCTCGATTCCCCAACATCTTTCCTCTTCTCGGCCCCTCGGCCCAATACCCCTGTTCTAACCATCTTGTCAGTCAAAGCGCCGGCTTTCAGAATTGCGCTTTGAATAGTAGGAGGAGCGGCTGCTGTAACCATCGCTCTAATTTGAGGCGCGAGTCCCCAAATGTACCTCTCGATCCTCTTTGATTCCGGCGTAACCAGATGCGGAACCAACCTTGCCAGCTCATGAAAACGATCAGTATAAGCTGCATGCCCTGCCCCTACCATAGCATGATTCCAAAACTCATGCTCCAGCTTCTGCATCTCGTTGAGAGGGCAGTATTCCTTGGTGATCAAGGCTTTAAATTCATCCCATGACATCTGCATCGCAGATTCTCTTCCTCGTGCTTGAATCTGGGTGTTCCACCAGGTTAGGGCTTTACCCTGTAGAGAACAAGTGGCATACTTGATCCTCTGGCTGTCGAGGCACTCACTGATGTCAATTACTGCCTCCATCTTTTCCAACCACCTGGTTAGGGCTATCGCCCCACCTTTCCCGTCGAATTCCCTTGGCTTACAAGCCACAAACTCCTTGTACGAACATCCCCGACGAGCATTAACCACTCCAGTTTCAATACCGGCAGTACCACCATTTCCGGTTTCCTGGTTGCTCTCGTTCCCAGTCGGGTTTCTGTTTCCCGTCTCAGTTTCTATCCCACCTTGGGCTCCCTCATCGTTGCCACCATCCCCGTGAGGGTGGTGTTGTTGAAGTGCGTCGCTCACTTGGGCCACTATAGTAGGAATAAGCGTGGCCAATTGTTGAGCGATCAGGGCTGCCATGTCGGCGTTCCCTGTTCCTTGACTGTTACTGGCAGGAGCATCGTTTGTTCTTGGTGCTCTGCCTCTGCCTCGGCCTCTGCCCCTTGGGGCTTCACTCCTGCCACTACTGCTACGGGTAACTCTTCGAGGCGGCATGTTCTAATCATAAAAGAGGTAACATATAAACTTTAGTCACCATAAGATACAAATGTATTCCACTTATCAAGTTCCAATGTTCATGTTCCGGTCAGCCAGACCACCATGCAGCCCATTTCAAGCATATTCTCGGTATACCGGTGATGTTTATATATAGGGTTCCCCGCAGCGTTCCCACCACACCCACGATGTACCGAGAATGATGCCCAATCCGGTTACATGACATCCGACTTCCCTTTACATTATATCCATAATAATCCATCATAACAGTTGTAAATCCATGTATACAATCACGTTTAGTCTTAACGGAGGTTGTCTATTTCCTCATCCTTCGAGGTTTCAGACATATTCCCCCTCAGGATTAATCTCAATGTCCAAGGTCAAGCATAATAACATGATCTGTGATGATCTCTTCGGGTTTAACACCCGGATCTGATAAACTAACTCGGCGCGCAGAGGGAACGGAAGATCCAATAGGAGCATCCCCATAAAAGAGTGAGCACAAGGGCTCTCTCATAGGGTAGATAGATCACATAACAAATAGATGAACAAATCAAGCAGCGAGGAACACATACACGAGATATAATATGCATACAGAGTCCTACCATGCAAATCTACATGAAGGTTCCTAGGTTATAGTCTAGGTCAAGCGTATTGCCTAATTCTCTATAACCAATGGCTCTGATACCAATCTGTCACACCCCCGCTAAAAGCGGAAACACGGGGATGTAACGAGACCGGGATCGTCATAACACATGGTAAGCGATAGAGAGCAATATAAATAAATGATGACAAGCGTGTCATGACGACACCCGACAATAAGGGGACTTGTGTCGTGTTTAGTCAATGTTCACGACAACATAGCCATAAGCAACATGATAAAGATAACACATATACACATACGATGAAAATGTAAATGTTAATTCCCACAACCCGGGAACAAGTTTCAAAAGTTGATAATTGTTTACATGCGATAACATTGTTCAAAAAGATTGTTTATCAAACATGAGGTAAGTCCCAAAAATGCATCCTAGGGTCTCCACTAAGGCAGCACACCTAGATTCCTGGACTTGCATGATCACCTGAAAAGATATGCTTAAAACGGTCAACAAAATTGTTGGTGAGCTCGCAGGTTTATGTAATAAAATGTAAGTGATGCTGTAATATATAAGCGCGTCGGAATACCGTGAATACAGTTATTACACAAGTAAATATCACATGACATGAGCTTTGCAACCAAACCTAGCGACGTACACAAAGAAATTGTCGGCATATATTCACCCAAGGGCCCGTTCCTGGCCACTGATAGTACCAACTAGTATACCATCGAACGAGGGTGGGGGTGTCAACCCAGTAGTACTACCAATACCTAACCGTCGGTTCCCACACTGGAATTAAATAGTTGCAAGGATAGAACCACACAGCAGACCCAAGCATGTATCAAATAGTACTTGCAACACAGTATCACGTTGATTCCTTGTATGTAAAATGTATGTAAGTTGTACAGCATAAAAATATTGTGTAAGCATACTTTTCCCCCAATTTGTAAATGATTGAAATAGTGTATAAGCGTAAAAAGGGGCCACGAAACTCACTTGTTAAGTGGTAAGTATGTATGTTCGTTGTATCCCAAATGTTGAATGCAAATAAACAGTCAAACACCTATTGACAGTTATTGTATAGCATTAATGATATGATATATGTATAAGCGCGCAATAATGATGGGTCGGTTCGGGTCGTATCGGATGGGTTGCGTACAACACACACAGACTGACACACGTACTAGATCTTATGTAGATCCAAGTACAAGACATTGTTGCCACTAATGATGATATTTAGGTAAAAGTATCGTTGTTAATCGAAAGAATATTGAATAAGTGTAAATAGTTATAAGTCAATTTAGTCGTTCGTAAAGCGTTAGTTAAATTTGCTCAAAATAGTTTATGTGCCCTTTCTCGCGTTGACTCTAATATTTGTGGCCAAACAATGGCATTATTGTGTTAGTGTTACCTCGACACCACACGACATACTCACGCCACGCACAAGGGGTCAAACGCAACAATTTCAGTCGCATAACAAGGTCAGACTCACGACTCAACCTCCATTCGTGCGAATCAACCCTCAATCGTGCGAATCAGCTTCATTCGTACGATTGAGCCTTCATTCGTATGATTGGCTTTCAGTCGTAACACACAACACCCAATCGCACGACTCAACTTCCATGCGCACGAATCAATCTTCAATCGTGCGAATTAGCTACTTTCGTACGACTGAACCTTCATTCGTGCGATTGGACCCCAGTCGTGCGAATCACATTCATTCGCACACATTCAGTCGGTCACCTGACTCAATCACACACAATCACTTAATCGCATGACTCATTCGCATACACTCAATCGCACGCATGACTCAATCGCATACAGACACTCAGTCGCACAACTCGGTCGCACGACATGCCTAGTCGCACAACTCAGTCGCGCGATTGACTTAGACGCATGATCCAGTCGCACGACCCACTCAGTCGCACGGCTCAATCGCATGGATGACCCAGTCGCCTGATCTGCAGAATCGCGACTGTGGTCGGAAGGAGCAGCCCCCGAGCTGCTCTAAACACGGGTTTTACACCACATGGACCTCCAGAAACACTCAACAAACATACACAAGCATAAAACACAAGCAAGGAGACCTCACACGCACCCATACGACCTTGTGTGTTCGAGTTGAACCCGAATACCCGAAACCCTAGTTTGGACAGCCGTGAAAAGGCTAAGAAATGGTCAACCAAAGACAACTACCTGCTAAGGAGGGGTAGTCTAAGCTGTAGACGATGTCAAGACGAAGAAAACGAGACCTCTCGGGTCGGATTTGGTGCTAAGATGGTGTTTTGGTGTGTGAAAGAGATGAAGATGAAGAAGATGGTGAAATGGGGGATTAGGGCTGGAAAAGGGGTATTTATACCCAGCCCAAGTTTACAAAATTACAAGTTTAGTCCCTGCACTTAATCCCCGAGTTTTCCCAAATTTTGTTCGGTTGAAAAACGACTTCGTTAGGTGTTTTATATTAATTGTAAAAGTATATTTAATGTTGTCATGACTTAAGAAATGGTTATATTAAAACATTTATTATATTTATAAAATGATATATTTAACGTTTTCAAAAATGGAAGTTTTATAGGTCTTTTTAAGGTTCACACACGGTTTTAAACGAATGCACACACAACGATAATATTGCATACGTGATATCCACATAAAGAGTCAAATAATGATGAGGAATGACCAAATATAGAATAGATGATGGACAAACACGTCAATTGACGGACCTTAAAGTGACGGATGTCACAGCCTAGCGGGAAAGATAAAGAGGACGAGGATGACCAGGAAGGTGATGATGCTGCATCAGCCTCTCCTCGTGCTCAAGAGAGGCGGACCAAACGTAGTCAAGATCAAGGAGTCTCATCCTCTGCTCCTCCTGTTGAAGAACAAAAGGATCAAGATGAAAATAATGATTAGATATTTTGTATTTAAAACTTTTGTACTTAAAGTATATATTAATTTAATGTAATTATTGATCATTTATGTTTGTTTATGTCTTAATGTTTCATATAATGACTTATGTGTGATACGCTTAATGTCTAATCAAATAGATGAAGCTCAACAAATAGATGAATTTGATGTTCAACCCCTTCAGCAGGTCAAGACTTGATTAACCATGATCCTTGACTTGCAAGGGATAGTTAGAAGGTCTGTGAGCTACACTCCAGAGGAGGGAGAGATCATACACGACCTAACGGATGAACAGCTGGCTGAAATATTTAGGCTGATCCAGATGAGTTGGTCAAAGATGCTCCTACAGTTGATGTGGCAAGTGACGATGAGCTTAACGATGTCGACGAAATCGAGATAGAGGACGTCACTGCTGATCACTATCCTCGGTACACTGATCTGGACGGACATGTTATCCCCAATTTGGGTGAAACCTTCGACAGTGGTACTTTTGAGAAGCTGGATGAAGTTGAAAAAGAAAAGGAGAAAGAAAAAGGCACTGCCCAAGCTACAGACGAAAATGTTGATATCAAGAAAGCCGAATGAGTAGCTTGTTTTGCTGAGATGAAAGCCCAGCGCACGCCCCAAAAGCAGAATGCCTACACAAAGCTTTATAGAGTCAAACGTCATCAGAAAGTGTCTGGCAAGATCATAGCGTGGGTGTATTTTGAAGATTTGGATGTGTATGCTGTTAAGAGAGAGAAGGGGATTGAGTACTTCAGATATCCTCATGATCTGAAGACTCTTCCTGGTTTTGAGCTCAACCGACTGGCATGCTTAGATCTACTATATGCTAATCCAAGAAAGATGTCAGGTTGGTTTGAGGCAACATCAAAGAAGGAATACCAGATGGGTAAACTTTAGAACTCAACAACCGAAGAGGTACATTCATAAGTCTGAAGTGGACCCTATATCTGGGAAGCCTAAGGTCGTGCTGAAGTGGAGTCTGCCGTGCACAATGTCTAAGATTCCCTTGCGGGAAATGCCTCAGGACTTCTCCACACTTCAAATGGTGGTATTATGATTGAGGACGGGTGAAGTGGTCATAGTGCTGAATAGAGAAGGAAAGATAGAGACTATGTGGGTATTTGACCCTATGTGCTAACCAACTTGTCGGCTGAAGATGTCTACACATTATACAAGTGGCCACTGTGCTATGACATGCAAGATATTGTACAAGCTCTCCAGTTTCAACACATCATACGACTCTACTTTGCTTTTGAAATACATGCAGGAGTTACAAAAGAGGAGAAGTACAAGAAATTCAAAGAACATGTGAAGAGTGTTAGACAATAGAGGAAACTAGGACCAAGGGGGAGTTTGTAGATGCATATGTTCCTAGTTTATGAGCTTAAATGTAAAAGTCTTTCATGTCTTACACATACGTAATGAAATGGTTCAATGAAATATAATATGTGATTGATGTTTATTCATGTTTATTTATTTCACATTATTATTGTGTTGAAGTGTAATGTATATGTATGATTATATTATATAGGTTTGAGGTTGTTATGCACAGTTCTTAGCCAATAATGATTGAGAAATTTGTTCATCCTAGTCGGATGAGTCTTCATGCGAATGGACCATACTTATGGACCATACGCATGAATACATCATGCTTTTAGACCAGTCGCACGGCTGAATCAAGAGACTGGATCAGTCGCACGATTGAGACATAAGATTGACTCAGTCGCACGACTGAACCTTCAGTCATGCGTATGACTCAATCGAATGATTCAGTCGCACGACTGAACCATGCTAATGGTTTAGTCGTACGATTGGAAACCCCTAACCTATAAATACCACTTAGTTTGTGGAAAAAAATAATCGAAAACACAAGAACCCTAGCCGTCTAGAACGTCCCAAACAGCCTGTCCAAGTTCATAGATCATTCTTGATCGATCTCTATTCTTTCGTAACGTTTAGTTTCAATCATACATCGATCGGGTAATTGTTTTCACTGATTAGATCGCCAATCAAATAGGATTCCGCACTATTTGATCCGGTATAAACGCATAATCAGTTAGTACTCCGTACGTACACGGTCCTAACACTGCAGTAGTTGTTATTTATGTATATGTAACTGTAACCCATATACCAGTACATACATTTTACTGAATTTGCAAGTGTACACATATATGGACTTTATTTTACTGAGTTATGTATATGTACCATGTATAGATGATATGTTCTCATCAAACATCATATAAGATGTGTATATGTAACTATGTTTACATATATGCTTACGTTTATGTAACCATGTGTAATGTTTACGTAAACACATGTTTACATGTATGTATTCAAAAAAATAAAGAAGAAGACGAATGAAGAAGATTATTGTTACATATATGTAACCCAAGTTACTTACATATAGCCAAGTTACGTATATGCAACCTATGTTATATATTTTTTTTGGTATCATCGTCTTCATATTTGTCTTATATGCATATCAAATGTTCAAGCTTCAAGACTCCTAACAAGTAAGAAAAAATGAACCCATCCTTGGTGGCAAAAACAACCAATCGAACCCATGTCATTCTGTTGTTCTCATATTCCCTTTTCTTGCTCCATCAAACCTTGATTCTTCGTTCTTCTTTCTGACTCATAAATCTTGTTATTCGAATCGTTAAATTTTTGCATACATGATCAATGTTAATGTTGGTTCCTGATTAATCATCACTGTATCTATTCATATGTTTCGTTCTTCTTTCATCAATGATTTCCTTATCAACCTAGCTTCTAGTTCATGATGAATCACAAACCCAAGAACTTCTAGAATTATTGATGATTGATCATCTAGTGATTTTGAAATAATAATCGGTAATATTTAAGAAGACTAAATCAAACTCAATTAGAAAATAACAAATGAGACAAAAGTGGGTCAACATCATATAAGTAGCAAAAATATTAATATATACAAAATTAGCAAAACACCCTTTAAAGTTATTAGATAAAAATCAATAAGAAAATTAATTTGATTGGTTGAAAATGGTTTTCTTGGTATTCTACTACAAGAGTGGTTTTCATTTAAACCCTCCTTTATACACATACATACATATATATACATATATATATATATATATATATATATATATATATATATATGTATATATGTATATATGTATATATATCTATATATATATATATATATATATATATATATATATATATACATATATATATATATACATATATATATATATATATATACATATATATATATACATATATATATATATATGTATATATATATATGTATATATATATATATGTATATATATATATATCTATATATATATCTATATATATATATCTATATATATATATATATATATAGATATATATACTATATACATATATACTATATATATATATATATATATATATATATATATATATATATATATATATATATATATACATATATATATATATACATATATAGACACACACCTTGTAAGGCCCTGTTCCCGGGACACTCAGAGTTGGACAATCATCGCATATAAAACATAAAACATATATTAATGTTTACTAAAACATTGCAGCAGAATAACTTGGCAAACCATTTCTTATATACTAATTGCTTTTGCAATACAATACAATATTGTTAACCGTTACAAAATCTCATTGTTTGCATTACATCATAAAAACATCATCATATCTTAAAATGGATGCCATCCAAAAAACTTGCTAAGTAGCTGCGCCCGTGCCATCCTCAGCAATCCTTTACATGCCAACTGCAAATACATAGAAAGTCTGCGGTTGTTGAGTGAGTTCTAGTTCTATAAATAATAATACTTTTCTTTTGTTAAAACCTTTCTTTACTTTCGTTCGCGATCATACGTCATACATACACATAGATAATCTTATTATTATCTTTCATCATCGTTCATCATCATTCATTATTGTGACATCCGGTAATTTTCCGTTACCAAACTCCTTTAGTTCCGTTAGGTCTTGCATACACGTGCCGTGAGCACACACTAGTTGTCGTTGAACGTTGGTGACTTAATAATAATAATCTATGGTAAACAATGATAATCTAATTAATAATGTTGGTTATTAGGTGTGATTATGTGATGCATGAATTTATAATATTTACTTTGTAAATTTTACGCGATAACGTGACAACATGTTGTATATATTTCATGTGTTGTGTGACTTATTGTAAATGTTGATGCTTATTATTAGTGGCTAATAATACTTATAACTTGGTCTTAAAATTATTTAAAAAGTGTTAAAAAGATTAGTTATATAAAATAAATTAAAGGGGTTATTTTGTAATTACCTTTTAAACCAAATTTTTCCAAAATTAACCCAACCCTAGCCTCCCAAACCCTTCATTTGGCCGCAACCCCATCCCCACACCCCTTCTTTGCGAATTCAAGCTTCAACACACATACAATTCGACTTTTGAGTGGTTCAAGTGATTACAAGGTGTTTTACAAGCCCAATTGTTGATTTCTACACAACTAAAGGTTAGTTTTGATTGTTTTTTCATAGGTTTGATCTTGATGAACCCTAAATCCGAAATTTGTGAAACTGATGATTTTTAGATGTTAATATGATGTTAGTTAGGTTGTATGAATGCTAGATTATGTTGATTATGCAACAAATCCATGGATTGATCATCTAATTCATGCATTGCCGTAAGAAGAAACTTTTTGTTCTTAAAATTCATGATTTGATGATGTTATGATGTTAAATACAGTGCTTGGATGTTAGTTTGATTGAATTGTGCAAGAAAATCCATGAATTTGAGGTGTTGATCATGACTTACTAAAAGTAGAAACTTTTATGAATGATGTTTGGGAATTTGTATGAGTTAGTGATGATTAGCATGTTAGAATGAATGTATGAACTTGATTAGGTATAAAACTGATGAAATTATGATTGAATAGGGTGCTAGATTGCTTTTTGGGTGTTACTTTCCCAAAAAGGAAACTTTATTGTGAAGAACATTGGATATGATGAATTGGGCATGCTTATGATGTTATGATCATGTTAGAATTATTGTTGATGATGTTTGATGTGATAGAATGTGTTAGTTAAGTCGTATGGATGCTTGGTTGATCATGTAAGGAGTTTAGGTTTTGGTGATCATACATGATGATTTATTATGGTTAGTGATTAGGAGATCATGTTTGGGATTGGATTGATTGTCACTATGTATGTTGGTCAGAATGAACTAAGTGAATGAATGTGATTATGATTATCATACACGCGTGTGAATCTGAGGCCCCTACATAGTAGGATTGGCAGGGTTTAGGATGTTAAGTCGTGGGTGGCTTAACATGGCATGTAGTGCATGATTAGACTTCACGTATGATTTAATGGTTGTGATGCATATATATATTTGTGTTGAACATGTTGGTTGTTTGAGATTTGCATGAGTTGAATGATGATCTAATGTTGTATGATGACCTAGGTAGAACTTGGGTTGATGATATGATACACGTGGATAATTTGTATGATATTCTTGTATGTAAGTTGATATGCATGATTAAACAATATTTCAATTGATATGTCACCAACGGATCAAACGGGTCAACTAGGTTAACCTAGGGTTATTAAGTTTTTCTATGTACACGTACTTATGTACTTGTGTGTTCTAGGTAACCTTTGAAGGGTTGTCTTTGCACCTATCATCAGTTCTCTTTTGTCATTATCATTGCACACCAGGTGAGTTCATGCTCCACTATTTTATAAACTCTCATCTGGGGTAGGTAGCATACTTGTACTCAAACGCTATTTTATTACTTTAAGTTATGTATGTTTTAACATATTGCTTAATACCTTGAAAGTTCTCACACTTTCGGATCGTTAATAATGTTAACTAGCGGGAAATCTTGGGTAGTACTACTGGGTTTGACAAGCCCCACCTGTGCGACTCGAGATCAAACGAGTGTAATATTGTCCTAAACACAAACATTCGTCACGACCTGGTAAGTTGTGACGGGAGGTAACAAATGCAATACAGTCAGCTTCGATCACGAAATCACTATTGTTATTACTTGTGAACATAGACTGGCTATATATTTCTATACACTTCTTATGTTATACAAATGTTATTGTTTATGATAAACACAAACTCTTGAACTCGCCAACCATTGTGTTGACACTTTTAGTATGCTATTCTCAGGTCGTTAACTCAGCTTGTCATTAGGAGCACAACACGGGTCCAACATGCATTCTAAGACTCGATTTTATAGATATAATAGTTGGTTTTCATTTATGGATTTTAAATTATTGGGTTGGCAAGTGTTTTGCCAAATTATGCATTTTTGGGTTTGTTTTATTTACTAAACGCTTTCGCATCGTTTTAAAGTTTGAACTTTGTTTGGTTTCTTTTAAAGTGGCATATAGTGTCGTTCTGAGTAATTAGTTACTATGATCCTGGTTTGTTCACACGCCTCGCGGTAAAACTCCACACGTGGATTTTGAGGGTGTGACAGATTGGTATTAGAGCTATTGGTTATAGGGAACTAGGTTGCATACACACTAGTCTATAACCGCACACAGTTAGTTAGTTACTATTGGCTTATCCTTTTACTGTATACTCATTGGCATACACATCACGTGCACTGTAGCATGGCATCATCATCCCGGGTCTTGGGAAAAAGACGTGCTTGTTCTGGATCCCCTCCACCTGTACCTCACCGAGTACCTGATTGGCCGCGATATACCTACCCTCGTGGTGACTTAAACTTGCATCAACCGTTCGTGTTACCTGAGCGCGAACCTCCACGAGATTAGAGTTATTATCTGACTTGCATAAATCGTATGGTTCGTAGAGAGCGTGTCCCAAAGCCGGCCACTACTAGACCTAGGACTTGGTCAGCAACTACTTCTGCAGCACCCACTCTCCCGACTCTAGATGTACCCCTGGAGCAGGTTGTGGCAGCATTGACCGCGACTCTGGAGACCAAGCGTCGACGAGTTGGAGTGCTTACTAATGAGAACTCCACACTAAAGTATGAGATACGCCGACTATGGCTAAAGATCGATATACTCGAGGAGCGTTTGTCTATGTCTATCACTGGGAATTACAAGATGGCTGGTAGAATGATAAATCTTTCAGAGCGTATGGATACGTAGGATCTCCATAATATGGGCGTCGAGAATAGACTAACCGGACTGAAAGCACAACTAGCAGCGCTACAAATCAAGGACAACCCTGCACGATGAAGACCCTAAAGAAGAGCCGGAAGAAGCTCTAGATGGTGGAGACAGTGATGGGTCGGACTTGTTGGATTGATTTTCTTATTCTTATGACATAGGCTGCATGGTGTTTTTTTAAAACTTATGTGGGGAGGGTTGTTTCCCACACAACTGAAAACTTGAAATTTTGACATTTACTGTATATTTTATGAGATACTTACAATTTATTTATGATAAGTTATTATTTTGGTTATAAATATTATGGTTGTGACTGTACATCATTTCTTATTATTTACCATACTTCAATGAGATTGATATGCTGGATGTTACTCATTATTGTATTTGTGAATGTAAAGTGAAATATGGACGGCCGAGGCAGAGGACGCGGACGTGGCCATGGGCGTGGCGGTGGACGTGGCGCCGACAACGTGAACATGACCCCAGCTGAATTAGCTGCTCTAATAACCAGCATGTACAGGCGCCGTTGAATACTCAACCTGCCCAGTTTGGAGGTAAACGGTGACTTTAGTCATTGATTACCCGAATATTCTATTAGGTGATTAATTCTTTCAGTTTGATTAAACACCCTGATACGTTGAATACAGGACCGCCTGGATGCACGTACAAGGCATTCATGGACTGTAAGCCGCATACCTACAGTGGAGCTGAGGGAGCTGTAAGGCTTGTAAGATGGTTTGAGAAGACTGAGTTAGTCTTCGCTAAATGTAACTGTCCAGTGGTGGACCAGGTGAAATACGCCACGGGAACGCTGGAAGGTGCAGCACTCACGTGGTGGAATGCCCAAGTACAAATGCTTGTCCAAGCAATGGCAAATGCACTGCCGTGGGAGGAATTCAGGTTGATGATAACCGAGGAATATTGCCCCCATGATGAAGTTCAAAAGCTGGAAGCTGAGTTCTGGCAACTGAAGATGGAAGGATCTGACATCGAGGCTTACACTACTAGGTCTCATGAGCTAGCTACACTCTGTCCTGGCATGGTTAACCCGCCGAGCCGACGAATTGAGCTCTACTTACGTGGCTTAGTTCCGGAGATTCAGAGTATGGTGACTGCTGCAAATCTTCCTGCTATTCAACAAGATATCCGACTATTCACAAGCTCACTGATCAAGTTATGGAGCAAGGGAAGTTACCAAGCGGGGCGATGTGGCAAGCGTGCCCGACAACAAACGCAAGTGGGAAAACAATGCTAGCAAGGATCGTCTTCTGGTAACCCACCTCAGTAACATCAACCTCAACAGCAGCAGCAGCATAGACGGTTTGATAACAATCATAACTTCAACCAATTATCGTCATCATCTCAAGGACCAAGTGGATACGTGGGAAAAAATCCAAAGTGCAACCAATGCAACTACCACCACACTGGCAGGTGTGATAGTTTTCGATGCTAGCGTTGTGGAAAGGTTGGACACGTGGCAAAGGATTGCCATGGGGAGTTGATTAAGAAACCTCAGCAGTCTCAGCAGCCCATGAAACACCAAAGAGTTGCTTTGAGTGTGGAAAGGAAGGGCATTACAAGAAAATTGTCCTCAACTTAAAAGAAATGGGAACGACAACGGGAATGGTGGCAACAATAACAACGGTGGCAATGGTGACAACAATGGTGGAGCTAAAGGGAGAGCCTTTGTCATGGGTACAAGTGAGGCTCTAAACGATCCTACTACCGTTACTGGTAAATTTCCTGTTATTAGTCGTTTTGCTCCTGTAATATTTGACACTAGAGCTGATAGGAGTTTTATCTCTACTAAGTTTTGTATCCTCTTAAGTGATATGCCTTCTGTGTTGGAATCTAAGTATATCGTAGAAGTGGCTGATGGAAAGCAAATCTCCGTTATGAACATCCTTAAGAATTGCAAGATAGAACTCGCTGGTCATACCTTCGACATTGATCTCATGCCTGTTACTCTTGGAAGTTTCGATGTGGTCGTAGGCATGGACTGGCTGTCCGAGAAGCAAGCAGAAGTTATTTGTCATGAAAAGGTCATCCGCATTCCTCTGATGGACGGAGAAACTCTTTCGGTTAAGGGCGAGAAGAGTGGTGCTGGGATAGGCATCATCTCATTCATGAAGGCTCAGAAGTGGCTACGCAAGGGTCACTTAGCTATATTAGCCCTCGTCTCCGACAAGCAACAAGAGGAAAAGAAAGTAGCGAATATTCTGGTTGTTTGTGACTTTCTAGAGGTGTTTCTAGAGGATCTGCCTGGACTACCACCTCATCGTCAAGTTGAGTTTCAGATCGATTTGATTCCCGGAGTTGCCCCAATTGCGCGAGCACCTTACCGATTGGCACCGAACGAACTGCAGGAACTATCTACACAACTTCAGGAACTATTGGATAAAGGGTTTATTTGACCGAGCTCATCACCATGGGGAGCACTTGTTCTCTTTGTTAAGAAGAAGGATGGCACATTCCGAATATGTATCGACTATAGGGAATTGAAGAAAGTCACAGTCAAGAACCGATACCCTTTACCTCGTATCGACGACTTGTTTGATCAACTTCAGAGATCAAGCTATTATTCGAAGATTGATTTGACGTCTGGCTATCACCAACTGAGAGTTCGAAAAGAATATATCTCGAAAACCATGTTCCTTACTCGTTATGATCATTATGAATTCTTGGTCATGCCATTTGGGTTGACTAATGCACCAGCGGTATTCATGGATCTCATGAATCATGTGTGCAAACCCTATCTCGATCAGTTTGTTATTGTGTTTATCGACGACATATTGATCTGTTCTAGGACCAAGGAGGAACATGAGGAGCACTTACGTTTAATCCTGGAGTTACTTAGAAAGGAACAGTTGTACGCTAAGTTTTCTAAGTGTGATTTCTGGATTCGAGAGATGCAGTTCTTGGGTCATATTGTTAACGAGAAGGGAATACATGTGGATCCTTCAAAGGTTAAGGCTTTAAAGAACTGGTCGGTACCCAAGACGCCTAGTGAGATAAGGCAATTTCTTGGACTAGCAGGGTACTATCGGCGTTTCATTGAGGGATTTTCAAAGATCGCTCAACCTCTCACAGCTTTGACCCATAAAGGAACAACCTATAAATGGGATGAGAGTCAAGAAGCTGCTTTTCAGAAGCTGAAGCAGAAACTCTGTAGCGCACCAATATTAAGATTACCTGAAGGAAGTGATGATTTTGTGGTTTATTTTGATGCTTCTATCCAAGGACTTGGTTGTGTTCTGATGCAACGTGACAAGGTAATAGCTTATGCCTCACGACAACTGAAGGTACACAAAAAGAACTACACCACTCATGACTTGGAGTTAGGAGCAGTGGTCTTTGCCTTGAAGATTTGGAGACATTACTTGTACGGTACCAAATGCACCATTTACACCGATCACAAGAGTCTTCAACATATCTTTGAGCAGAAAGAACTGAACATGAGGCAGCGACGCTGGGTGGAATTGTTGAATGACTATGATTGTGCTATAGAATATCACCCAGGGAAGGCGAACGTAGTCGCTGACGCCTTGAGTAGAAAGGAAACCGCTAAGCCCCGACGAGTGTGTGCTCTGCAACTGAAGATTAGCACTCACTTGCCCGAACAGATCAAGTAAGCCCAGACGGAAGCCTTGAAAGGAGAGAACGTTGGATCAGATTCCTTACGCAGGATGGATAAACAGTTAGAAGTCAAATCCGATGGAATCCGGTATTTCATGGATAGACTTTGGGTACCTTTATATGGGAACCTAAGAGACTTGGTTATGAGTGAAGCACTCTAAATATTCCATACACCCTGGCTTTGACAAAATGTATCATGACTTGAAGGCATACTACTGGTGGCCTAACATGAATGCATATGTAGCTACATAGGTGAGCAAGTGTTTGACCTGTTCTAAGGTTAAAGTGGAATATCAGAAACCATTTGGGTCACTGCAACTATCTGAGATCCCCTTGTGGAAGTGGGAACAGATTTCCATGGACTTCATTACTAAGCTGCCCAGGACTCCTAGTGGTTGTGACACGATATGGGTGATCGTGGATCGACTCACCAAGTCAGCTCACTTCTTGGCGATCAAGGAGACTAACAAAATGGACAAGTTAACCCGAATTTATCTGAAGGAGGTCGTTTTGAGACATGGTGTGCCGATTTCGATTATTTCTGATCGTGATGCTCGTTTTTCGTGTCATTTCTGGTAGTCGTTACAGAACTCTTTAGGTAAGCGTCTGGATATGAGTACTGCTTATCATCCGCAGACCGATGGGCAAAGCGAGTGTACTATTCAAACTTTGGAGGACATGTTACGTGCTTTTATTATTGATTTCGAAAATAATTAGGAAGTTCATCTACCGTTGGTCGAATTCTCGTACAACAATAGTTATCATACTAGTATCAAGGCATCACCATTTGAGGCGTTGTATGGGCGAAAGTGTAGATCACCAGTTTGTTAGGCACAAGTGGTGATAGTCAGTTGACTGGTCCTGAGTTGGTACACAAGACCACCGAGAAGATAGTACAGATATGGAACCGTATGGCTGCAGCGCGACATTGGCAAAAGAGTTATGCAGACAAGCGACAGAAACCTTTGGAGTTTCAAGTCGGTGACAAAGTTTTGCTGAAAGTATCACCGTGGAAAGGTGAGATTCGGTTTGGCAAAAGAGGCAAGCTTAATCCAAGATACGTTGGACCATTTGAGATTCTGGAAGGAATAGGTCCGGTTGCGTATCGATTGGACCTGCCTGATTCACTAAGTGGTGTTCACAATGTATTTCTCGTCTCGAATCTGAAGAAGTGCCTATCTGACGAGACACTGATTGTACCACTCAAGGAAGTACAAGTAGATGACCAATTGCGATTTGTGGAAGAACTGGTTAAGGTAATAGATCGGGTTAAGGTCAAGACTCTTAAGCAAAGTAAGATACCTACAGTCAATGTTTGTTGGAACTCAAGACGTGGACCGGAATTCACGTGGGAACGTGAGGATCAGATGAAGCTTAAGTATCCTCATATGTTCGAAACGACAATGGCAGCCGGGGAATGTACTGATTAAATTTCGGGACGAAATTTCTTTCAACATGGGGATGATGTGACAACTCACTCGATTTCGTTATGCCAATGCAGTAAACCAAGGACGTAGCACAACCATGTAACGCAATTTTCAGGACGAAAATTCTTTCAACATAAGGATAGTGTGACATCCGGTAATTTTCCGTTACCAAACTCCGTTAGTTCCGTTAGGTCTTGCATACACGTGTCGTGAGCACACACTAGTTGTCGTTGAAAGTTGGTGACTTAATAATAATAATCTATGGTAAACAATGATAATCTAATTAATAGTGTTGGTTATTAGTTGTGATTATGTGATGCGTGAAATTATAATATTTACTTTGTAAATTTTACGCGATAACGTGACAACGTGTTGTATATATTTCATGTGTTGTGTGACTTATTGTAAATGTTGATGATTATTATTATTGGCTAATAATACTTATAGCTTGGTGTTAAAATTATTTAAAAAGTGTTAAAAAGATTAGTTTTATAAAATAAATTAAAGGGGTTATTTTATAATTACCTTTTAAACCAAATATTACCAAAATTAACCCAATTCTAGCCTCCCAAACCATTCATTCGGCCACAACCCCATCCCCATACCCCCTTCTTTGCGAATTCAAGCTTCAACACACATACAATTCGACTTTTAAGTGATTCAAGTGATTACAAGGTGTTTTACAAGCCCAATTATTGATTCTACACATCTAAAGGTTTGTTTTGATTGATTTTTTTCATAGCTTTGATCTTGATGAACCTTAAATCTGAAATTTTTGATGAAAACATGAGATTGATGATTGTTAAATGTTAATATGATGTTAGTTAGGTTGTATGAATGCTAGATTATGTTGATTATGCAAGAAATCCATGGATTGATCATCTAGTTCATACATTGCCATAAGAGGAAACTTTTTGTTCTTGGAATTCATGATTTGATGATGTTATGATGTTAGATACAATGCTTGGATGTTAGTTTAATTGAATTGTGCAAGAAAATCCATGAATTTGAGGTGTTGATCATGACTTACTAAAAGTAGAAACTTTTGTGAATGATGTTTGGGAATTTGGATGAGTTAGTGATGATTAGCATGTTAGAATGAATGTATGAACTTGATTAGGTATAAAATTGATGAAATTATGATTGAATTGGGTGCTAGATTGCTTTGGGTGCTAGATTGCTTTTTTGGGTGTTACTTTCCTAAAAGGGAAGCTTTATTTGTGAAGAACATTGGATATGATGAATTGGGCATGCTTATGATGTTAGGATCATGTTAGAATGATTGTTGATGATTTTTGTTGTGATAGAGTGTGTTAATTGAGTCGTATGGATGCTTGGTTGATCATGTAAGGAGTTTAGGTTTTTGTGATCATACATGATGATGAATTATGGTTAGTGATTAGGAGATCATGTTTGGGATTGGATTTATTGTCACTATGTATGTTGGTCAGAATGAACTAAGTGAATGAATGTGATTATGATTATCATACATGCGTGTGAATCTGAGGCCCCTACTTAGTAGGATTGGCAGGGTTTAGGATGTGAAGTCGTGGGTGGCTTAACATGGCATGTAGTGCATGATTAGACTTCACGTATGAACTAATGGTTGTGATGCATATATATATATATATATATATATATATATATATATATATATATATAGATATATATATATATATATATATATATATATATATATATATATGTATATATCTATATATATATATATATGTATTATATCTATATATATATATATATATCTATATATATATATATATGTGTGTGTGTGTGTGTGTGTGTGTGTGTGTGTGTGTGTGTGTGTTGAACATGTTGGTTGTTTGAGATTTGCATGAGTTGTATGATGATCTAATGTTGTATGACGACCTAGGTAGAACTTGGGTTGATGATATGATACACGTGGATAATTTGTATGATATTCTTGTATGTAAGTTGATATGCATGATTAAACAATATTTCAATTGATATGTCACCAACAGGTAAAACGAGTCAACTAGGTTAACCTAGGGTTATTAAGTTTTTCTGTGTACACGTACTTATGTACTTGTGTGTTCTAGGTAACCTTTGAAGGGTTGTCTTTGCACCTATCATGAGTTCTCTTTTGTCATTATCTTTACAGACCATGTGAGTTCATGTCTCACTATTTTATAAACTCTCTTCTGGGAGAGGTAGCATACTTGTACTCAAACGCTATTTTATTTCTTTAAGTTGTGTATGTTTTAACATAGTGTTTAATACCTTGAAAGTCCTCACACTTTTGGATCGTTAATAATGATAACTAGCGGGAAATCTTGGGTAGTACTACTGGGTTTGACAAGCCCCACCTGTGCGACTCGAAGTCAAACGATGCAATATTGTCCTACACACAAACATTCATCACGACCTGGTAAGTTGTGACGAGAGGCAATAAACGCAACATAGTCAGCTTCGATCGTGAAATCACTATTGTTATTACTTGTGAACATAGACTAGCTATCTATTTCTATACACTTCGTATGTTATACAAATGTTATTGTTTATGATAAACACAAACTCTTAAACTCACCAACCATTATGTTGATATTTTTAGTATGTTATTCTTAGGTCGTTAACTCATCTTGTCATTAGGAGCACAACACGGGTCCAGCATGCATTCTAAGACTCGATTTTAAAGATATAATAGTTGGTTTTCATTTATGGATTTTAAATTATTGGGTTGGCGCGTGTTTTGCCAAATTATGCATTTTTATATTTTGGGTTTGTTTTATTTTCTAAACGCTTCCGCATGGTTTTAAAGTTTGAACTTTGTTTGGTTTGTTTTAAATGTGGCATATAGTGTCGTTCTGAGTAACTAGTGACTGTGATCCTGTTTTGTTCACACGCATCGTGGTAAAACTCCGCACATGGGAGGTTATGACAATTATCATCATTCATCAACGCGCATCATTCGTTATCATCCATACATTCATTCTCTTTCATATCATACATTCCGTACATACATCATTAACCTTCACATTCATCCGGACCAATGCCATGTGTTATACCCCACCTGTTGGATTCTTTATGCCCAAGACACATAGAATATTGATGTGGTTAGTACGTTATGATCCAAGTCGGGTCATACCCAATAACAAGCTTAGCAAACACCAATTAATATTTAATTGATGATATGATCATGCAATTAAATAAATACACCAATTTAGAAAATGGGTTTTCTAAATAAGTTGCATATGAGATTGAACAACTTATATGGATATTTTGTTCATGGATATTATTTGAAATGTTATTTAATTTAGTTAAATAACATCAAATAATAAAAGTGTGTGTGTATGTTATATAATTAAAAGGTTAATTATATACATATATCTTTATTAATCTTTAGTTTGACAAAAGATTAATTCATAAGGACCAATTGGGAAATTAACTTAAAATGGGAACAACCCTAACAAGGGTTCGGCCGCCCCCCTCATTTCAATCATCCCATTGTTTTGTTTTTGGCTCTCTTGAGTTCATTCTCTCCAAGAACACACACATACATTCCAATCTTTGATCTCTCTCATATATGCAAGAACCTCAAGGCACAAACTCCTCAAAACTAGAAGAATACTTCGGTTGCAAAGAGGTTTTCAAAGGTCTTGATCTCGGCTGAAAAATGGGTTTTTCAGCAGCTTATGAGGTTCGGTTTTGGTGTTCAAATCCTAGCAACAATGGTGTTTTCTTAGAGGCTTGTGGGTATGGACACTTGAGGACTTCTACCCTTGAAGTCTTGGCCTTTCTTTTGACTCATTTCAGCCTCATTTTGGTCGATATTCACAGCATCCAGAAAGGTTTGTTATGGTATGATTATATCCGATTTTGGGTGTTCTTGTTCATATTGTATGCTTGCCTTTCACATAAAAAGGATCCTCTTGTTATGGGTTTGTTTATTTACACATGATAATGGTTATTTTCAGAAACTTTAACAAGTTTAAACTTGAATGTTCCGCTGCGTTTTGTATGTTTAAATGGTTAAACAAGATGTAAATGATCTTACAAACCCCAACAATGGCATCTAGAGCCGGTTATGTGGAAACTAGCATCATTATCCTTGTAAAATTATTTTAAAGGATGTTTATCAAGTCATTAGAGGCTGATTTTGGTTGATTTAATAAACCCCATGTCTTTCAAAGTTACATCTTCATGCTTATGATTAAACTTTGAAAGATAGAAATGTCAATTGGTTGATATGTTTTGGTTGTTGTTTGTTTGAACAAACAAACCCTAATTTTCAGTTTATGTTGGCTGAAAATTTGGGGTTTGATGGGGTTTATTTTGTTTGTTAAATGATGTATATGGATACATATATTAGTGCATAACATAGCCTTGACCATGTATGTTTTGGATTTGGTTGATTGTAATCTTGTCATGTTGGTTGTATTCATTCTTTATGGGTTGTAATAATTTCTTTTGTGTTTCTATTTGGGTTGTAATTTGTTTATTCATTTGGAAATGTAATAAATAGATTAGGAGTATTTTTCTTTTACTAGAAAATATGTATTAGGATATATATTTTGTAAAAGAAGATGCTCGGGATGGAAGCATAAAAGGAAGACACAAAGGATGGACTTGAAGCATTTGGATGCAAGTTCAAGTGGGGGTCTTTGGAGATCTCATCATTTGTGTTATGTTGAACCCTTAGGAAAGACCTTATGACAACACTTGTGATGGCAAACAAGTGTAGTCAACTTAGTGGCTATAGTTATGCACATATGTTTGTATGATTATGTTTGTTTGGTTGTTTGTTGTATGATTGTTGTTTGATATTTGGATATGCAAAACCAACTCATTAGCAAACTTAACAAACTAAAAATCTATGGTTTCTAATCATTAAGTGGTTAATAAAAAGTTATTAAAAGGATTAATGATTTAATAAAAGAAGTTTTATTAAAAGAGAACCATAGGGTACCATGTATTTGAAAGCATGTGAATACAAGGTACATAGAGTTTTCATAACTAGATTAATGGAAACTTAAATCCCTTTGGTAACAAGTCTAACACCATCCTTTTACACGACACTCGAATTTCTTGGGAACTATTTGTGGGATAAAGGTCACCTAACCACTTGTAGGGAACTTGTATCTTTGAGGTGAGTCTAACGTACTTGTGGGATAAAGGTCACCTAACTGCTTGTATGTGAAAACTCACACGTGTGTGTAAGTAGGACGACTTGAATTGGAAACCATGTGATTAGGGTCACCGAAGCATGGCGTACAATGGTGTTGATGGGATTAAACATGCCAACTAAACATATGATGTTTAACCGATCCCATAAGACTAGAAGTTGCAATAGGTTGCAATTGTCAACTGTTGACTACCTTGTTAATTTAAATAATGGGATAAAGGTCACCTAACCATCATTTAAATGTAACGTTGGATTCTAGATTTTAATTATTAATTGTCTATGAGACATGTAAAGGGTATTAATAGTTAAAATGCAATTTTTCAGAAATACTAAAATGAACTTTGTAATTTTGTAGTAATGGCAGCAAACCACGATGTTACTACCCCGACCGTCCCTACCTTATCACCGAGAACCATCTTAAAAGAGGATCGTCTTAACCATAATAAACTTATGGACTCAATTTCGAAATTTGAGAATCGTTCTCAAAATGAGTAAAGGCCTATGTCCTTGACGATCCCATACCTCACCAACCAACGCTGTTGATGTTAAGGCCTTTTGACGACTGGCTTAGGCACACTAAAGATTCTGTGCAAGTATCCTACCTCATGTTGGGAATATGATTCCCGAACTCCAAAAGGGTTTGGAGCATCATGGGGCATATGACATGATAATCTAGTTGAAGGAAATGTTCCTTCAACAAACTTTAGTTGATTGCTACGAAACGGTTCGAGCACCTTATACATGTCACATGGAAGAAACCCAATCGATATCATCTTATATATTCCTAAGATGAAAAGCCACATTGATAGCCTCAAGATGCTTAACTGTCCTGTCTCAAAGTAGTTGGCCAAGGATTTGATTCTTGATTGCCTAACTAAAGGTTTGTGACATTCATAATAAACTGTAATATGAATGGGTGGGACAAGAGCATTGGTGAACTTCACGCAATGCTCAAAGCAACCGAGGCAGGGATGGGTAGAAAGGTTATACCTATTCTCTCGATCAATGAGGAAGGCTATAATAAATGGCCAATCCCGATCCTAAGGCAATTATTGCCAAAGGAAATGAATACATCAAAGCAAAGGTTAATGCGAAACCTCGAAAAGCCTAAGCTTATGAAGCCTAAGGTAACGAAGAACGTTCCATGCTTTGAGTATGGAGAGATAGGACAATGAAAAGGAATCGTTCCTCCTATCTCAAGGAGTTGAAAGACAAGAGGGATGTTGAGCAAACCTCAAATACAATTTCCATGATTCACACATCGTATTAAATGTCATTTCTTCAAACACATGGGTATTGGATACCGGATGTGAAACTCATTCTTGCAATTGTTGCAAAGGGGATCAAAAGAAATGTGCGCTTCAAGGAAGGAAACTCTATTTTGAGACTTTCAAATTGTTTGGAAGTTGTTCTCAAAACCTTTTGTATGCACCTAGTTTGACTAGGAACATAATTAAGGTTTCCTATTAAAACAATGTGATCATGATTTAAAGTTTGTAAATGATGGTATTAAGTTTTATGGATGATGAATTTCATTTTAAGGACATACCTTCTAATGATATCCATGAATTGGTTCATGATAATTCGTCCTACAATAACTTATTATACACATTAAGCACCAAGAAACTTAAAATGGGTTTAAGTTGTTATTATCTTTGACATTATCGTATTAGTCACATAAACAAGAATTGGATTCAAACACTTCAAAAGAATGGTCTTTTGGAAACAAATGAAAATGTTTCATTTGATAAGTGTGAACCAAAAGACTTACTAGGAATAATACATTTGGATGTATGTAGTCCTTTTAAGACAATGACAAAGATTGGTGAAAGATACTTCATTATTTTACCGACGATTACAGTCGCTATTATTGTGTGCACTTGATGACGCACAAGTATGAAGCTTTTGAAATGTTCAAAATCTTCAATAATGAAGTAGAATATCAACTCCAAATAACTATCTGTGTTCTTTATTCTAATAAAGAAGAAACTGAACCCTATTTGGATATGGTTCAATTTATTATGGCTATGAGCTTACCATCTTTATCATTTTGGGTTTTCGCATTGCTCTTTAAGTCTCATATTTTGAATATGACCCGGACCAAGAAAGTGTGGATTAGTCGAATATCCTAGAGACTGTATAGGATACTGTTTCTTCGACTCAACAGAGCAAAAGTATTTATTGCTCGAAAGGCTAAGTTCTTGGAAACCGAGTTCTTTATGGAAGGAATGACGTATAGAACTGAGGAACTTGATAAGGATCAAAATCCACAAGCCGGTACACTTTTGGTTGACACTAGCTAACAACAAGAGGTTGTTGATGATAATCAAGAGGTTGATAAATATACACAAAACGTTCACAAATCTGGTAGAGTTAGTATTCCATCTAAGTGATATGAACATTCCAAGAATGGATGCTATGTGGTTGACCCCTGAAGGCTAACCATATACCAAGATGCTATGTCCAATTTGGATTGGGACAAATTGCTAGAAGCTATGAACGTAAGGATGCAATCCATGTATAACAACCAAGTTTGGGAATTGGTTGACCCTTCACTTAACTCCAAACCGGTTGGATAAAAGTGGGTTTTCAAGACGAAAACAGATATGCATGGAGACTTGAATACTTATAAGACAAAAGACTTATAGCATAAGGTTTCCATCAAACTCAATTGGTTGAATATGATGAAACTCTTGCGCCTGTGGCAATGCTAAAGTCGATTAGGATATCACGTGCCATAACTGCATATTCTGAATATGAGTTTTCGCAAATGGATGTCAAAACCGCTTTTCTTAATGAACATCTCGTAGAGACTGTCCATATAGTTCAGCATGATGATTTTGTCGATCCATGACATCCTAATAATGTATATAAGTTAAAGTGATCAATCTATGGATTGAAACAAGCATCGAGAAGGTTGTGTATATATATAAAGGCTAGTGGGAGCATAATTGTATTCTTAGTGTTGTATGTTGATGACACACTACTATATGGAAATAATATTCCAACCTTGGAAGGTGTTAAAACCTAGCTTGGAAGATGTTTTTCATATAAGATCTCGTTTAAGCCACCCATATTTTGGAATAAGGATCTATAAGGATAGATCGAGGTGGTTGATAGGGTTAAATCAAAGTGTATATATATTGATAAAATCTTGAAAAGGTTCAAGATGAAAAACTCTTAGAAAGTATGGTACGTATTCAAGGAGGGACAGTGTTGACTACGTCTCAATGTCCAAGCTCATCGGATGAGCAAAATCAAATGAAGGATATCCCATACACATTTGCTATAGGATCCATCGTTTGTGTGATGATATGCACTAGACCGGACGAGTCATGCTTATTAAATATGAAAAAGGTGGATACCAATAGAAATAACCATCGGATGGCTCTTAAAAGTATATTGAAATATCTTAGTAGGACTAAGGATTTGTTTCTAATATACGGATCTATTGAAAAGGAAGTCGTTGTAAAGGGTTACACGAATGCAGGCTTCCAAAAACTGATCGAAATGATTATTCGATCACAATCGGGGTATACTTCCATTTCGAATGGAGGAGAAGTGTCCTTGAAAGGTTCAAAGCAAGACACGGTAGCATTGTTCACTACAAAATCCGAATACATAGCCGCTTCATTGGCAGCTTGGGAAGCTGCATGGATAAATTTGTCCATTGCTTACCTAGGGGTGGTCTCTACCATTCAAGACCCCCTAGAAATCTTTGGTAATTACGTGGGTAAGATTACTCAAATCAAGGAACCCTCATACTCATCAAAAGACTAAGCACCTTGAGCGGAGATTCAACATCATAAGGGATGGAGTTGAAAAGGGTAAAGATATGTATTCGTAAAGTTCATAAAGATCAAAACATTGCTGATCCACTAACGAAGCTCCTTGATAAGGGCAAAGTATGAGGGTCATACTTGTGCCTTAGGACTTCGATTTACTGGTGATATGAATTGATCTGTTTAGCATATAAAACATGGAACATTTGTAATATTTAACTCTTTTATATATTTGAGTTATGTTCCCTTTTAGCATGTTTATATCCATGAATATGTTTATTATTCTAAATGTCCGTAGTCGGTCATATTTGTGGGAACAAATATGAATGTAAGACTATTGTGAACATGGATTGGTAAATATTCATAAGGTATGAATATAGAGCAATTGGTTGCTACCAAGGTTCATAGATATTTGTGGGATACAAATATTGGACTGACCCGCGTCTCAAAATTTTACTACATAGAATCTCTTTGATTGATCATAAGTAATTTTGAGTAAAGGCGAATATCATTTAGTATCCTCAGACCTGAGATGCATATTGGTTTTGATATTCACCAAATGTTGTACCTTGAGTTAGTTCTTCACTGTTCTGAAATAATGGACAGTACATAAGGCTATGTTCAGGTGTGACACAAGGTGATTGTGAGAAACGTATGCAGTCAAGATGGGATTTGTTCCTCTTATTCGTTGAGAGTATGATGTCTAAGGCCTGATTAAGTTAAATCAACAAGGAATGATCATTCTGTGTCCTTGGATTTAACATGACATCTGTAACAAAAGGATAAATGATTGATTCACCTAAATCATTTCAAGTTTGGAACTTGAAGGGGATGATGTTATTGAATGGCTTATAGTCATGCGTATTAAGGGTAGTAAACCGTTGTTAGGCGGTATTTACTGCTTGCATCAATCTTCTATGTATCTTGTGCAAGTGGGAGATTGTTGGATTCTTTATGCCCAAGACACATAGAATATTGATGTGGTTAGTACGTTATGATCCAAGTCGGGTCATACCCAATAACAAGCTTAGCAAACACCAATTAATATTTAATTGATGATATGATCATGCAATTAAATAAATACACCAATTTAGAAAATGGGTTTTCTAAATAAGTTGCATATGAGATTGAACAACTTATATGGATATTTTGTTCATGGATATTATTTGAAATGTTGTTTAATTTAGTTAAATAACATCAAATAATAAAAGTGTGTGTGTATGTTATATAATTAAAAGGTTAATTATATACATATATCTTTATTAATCTTTAGTTTGACAAAAGATTAATGCATAAGGACCAATTGGGAAATTAACTTAAAATGGGAACAACCCTAATAAGGGTTCGGCCGCCCCCCTCATTTCAATCATCCCATTGTTTTGTTTTTGGCTCTCTTGAGTTCATTCTCTCCAAGAACACACACATACATTCCAATCTTTGATCTCTCTCATATATGCAAGAACCTCAAGGCACAAACTCCTCAAAACTAGAAGAATACTTCGGTTGCAAAGAGGTTTTCAAAGGTCTTGATCTCGGCTGAAAAATGGGTTTTTCAGCAGCTTATGAGGTTCGGTTTTGGTGTTCAAATCCTAGCAACAATGGTGTTTTCTTAGAGGCTTGTGGGTATGGACACTTGAGGACTTCTACCCTTGAAGTCTTGGCCTTTCTTTTGACTCATTTCAGCCTCATTTTCGTCGATTTTCACAGCATCCAGAAAGGTTTGTTATGGTATGATTATATCCGATTTTGGGTGTTCTTGTTCATATTGTATGCTTGCCTTTCACATAAAAAGGATCCTCTTGTTATGGGTTTGTTTATTTACACATGATAATGGTTATTTTCAGAAACTTTAACAAGTTTAAACTTGAATGTTCCGCTGCGTTTTGTATGTTTAAATGGTTAAACAAGATGTAAATGATCTTACAAACCCCAACACCACCGTCATGCATAAAGCGGGTACTGGGCCGAAGTCTATAAATAGGCTCCCACACATTGTGCCCGGTTGCCTGACCACTGTACCGGGGTAAGCTGAAAGGGTCCCATACGTATGGTCAATCCCAAGGATTAAACGTCGGTGTGCATCCTTCCGGGGTAGCTAACCCACACAGTTGAGCTAACACCCTTCATTGGGTGTGAACCTCCTTTCATTTGCTTGCTAGAATTTTCATTATCAAACGGGTCCGGGGCAACATTCATTAAGTTCAAAGTTTTATTAATATTATCTTCCACTTTAATATATAATATTTAGCTTATTGAGTACACAACATACCAAGTACCATCCATCATAACAACATAACCGACCCTCCGTGGGACAACGAGGTCCTAGGGGCAGCAGCCCCTAGTGGGGTCTAAGGGGCATCGCCCTGGCTGGGGCCTGGCTGTCCCAAAACCTCTTAAAACCTTGGCAGTTTCGCCAAAATATTTTATTATAGAAAAATCAATCTTCCTGTTAAAACCTTTTACAACCTTAGTCATTTAAAAACATATATTTAGTATGTATAATTGCCCCAAAACATGAAAAATCTTATAAATAAGGGGATCTAGAACTCACCTGGATGAAGTGAGTAGCTTCTCAATTAAGCTTTCTAAGCTACGATCACACTACACAGCCTGTAGATAAGTTATCACTCAAAGGGGATAATTTCTGCCTAAATTTGCTGCTAATTTCGCAGCTAGATAAGCAGTTTCGCTGACAATTTCGCTGCCTTTTTCGTTGGCAGTTTCGCTTCCAGTTTCGCTTCCAGTTTCGCTGCCAATTTTGCCTAACTTTCGTTGGAACTTCATGCCTGCGAAATTACCTGCAAAACTATAGTTTCGCATGAAACTTCTTAGTTTCGCTGGTTGAACACACAATTTCGTTGGACGAGTAGACAGTTTCGCAGAATGGGCTGAAATGACGAATTAGCCTGTTTTAAACCCAAAACTTCAACCTTTTACATCCAAATCCTTAGTTTATCACCCATGAAGCTATATCTAAACTTTTTACATGTTTTCTTACACAAAAACGTGAGTTTTGTATGTTTCTTTGCCACTTTCAAAACCACTAAAACCCTAGAATCCGGATATAATCTAAAGAGACGTTTAGATGATGTTTCTTACCTGGATTCCTGGACTTTTCTTGTTGTTTGGATGCCCACAAACACAGATCTTCAATCCCTTGATCAACCAAGCCTCGAATCTTCACTTTTTCTTCACTTTCTCTCTCTACACTCTCTTTCTAGAAAGTTGGGTGTTGGGTTGCAAACGAGAGTGAGTCTAGCTGATTCGTATATATACCGGGTGTTCACGGGACCTTAAACTTGCCCAACACGTAACCCGTAAGGTTAACTCGATTCATAATCCACTCCCCTCTTATTTTCATTAAATAACCCCGACTAAACCCATTATTATTAATTGACTCGTTTTGATTTTATTCAGGGCATTACACACACACACACACACAAAGACACACACATATGAGCATATGAATTTATACAACATGCTTTAGCTACCACACTTTACACACTTACTCTTTAAGCGGTTGTATTTTACATATAATATAATTAGGTTTTACTAGCTTCGTGCTATGGTGACATCGTACGTAGCATGATAAAATATAAAATAACATCGACCTAACTTGTCCCCAGACTAAATTCCCATAAAACTGTAAAATAACTCGAATTTATATTGCTGAACAAAAACGTATTACTTGACTCGACCATTGTCCAAATAAACTATGTCGAAACGTAGACCAAGTCAAAACATACACAATAAAGACACATAGATTACAATCGTTCTAAATTGTTTTATAATTAAATTTACAATAAAACATAGAGTATAAAATATTTTATAGCTGACTGGAATCATTGCTAAACAAAACTTAAGTCAAAATGTATGTGAACGGCCAAATGTAAATAATCCCAAAGCGTATATTAAAGTAAGCACAGAAAACGTTATATATTTAACCTAACTCGTACCAACACGTACCTAAAATACGAAAGCAAGAACATTAGATTTTTTTAGTAAAAATCGTGTTGGGGTAAACTTAGAACTTTATAAAGTTTAAGAGTCAAACTGATGTGTCAAAGTTGACTATGTCAGATATGAATTCAATAAATAAATATTATTATTCTTTAATTATTATTATTATTATTATTATTATTATTATTATTATTATTATTATTATTATTATTATTATTATTATTATTATTATGTCTATTATTATTATTATTATTATTATATTATTATTATTATTATTATTATTATTATTATTATTATTATTATTATTATTATTATTATTATTATTATTATTATTATTATTATTATTTTTATTATTTTTTTTTTAGTATTATTATTATTATTATTATTATTATTATTATTATTATTATTATTATTATTATTATTATTATTATTATTATTATTATTATTTTATACTCTTAATATGAACATATGAACTAATATAGGAGTAATTTAATTTTCATAGTGCCTTAAGATAATGAAACATAAGAAAATCGATAATTTTCCCTGTTTATTTTTATATAATTATATGGTAATAAAAAAAACGTTTGGGTGCATGTTTTAGTTCAAAGATTTATATTTTTATTAATTAGTATGATGTATTTATAATCTGAAATTTTTACAGAAAAGTTTTATTATGTTATATGTTTTAGATAAATATTGGGACTTTTAAAACCGAAAATAAGTTGAAATATAAAGAAAAAGAAACATCAAGGAGAAAAAAGAATAATGGTTACCGCGTAGAAGGATGAGATCGGAAAGATAGGAAACAAAATCAAGATTTATTTGGTTTCTTCCACTAAAATTTTGAAGCGTAATACTTGTACAATAATTATAAACAATGCATCTGAACACATTCGTTTTAATTTATTAATTTTCCTCTTTTAAGCGCAGCCAAAATTACATCGTTCAAATCTGCATTCATTTGCCACCTGATGGAGATATATTATTATTGTTACCCTCTGTTGATTTAACCATTTTCACACCTTGAATTCACACACACACGGCAGAATCTATCATATATAGCCTTGAAATTCCTCCCCAACCTATCTTTTCCTCTCTTATTCTTCTGCAAATAATAACACCCACAAATTAATTTCATTCGAGATCGATAACTCGATAGATCGATCATTTATTATTTATATATGGAGCATGGACACCTTGGGCATATCAGTGGCAGTGTGGATCCAAGCGCAGCCAGCGGAGGTGACAGGATTCTGCAATGGAGTGCCCAAGAAACGCGGGATTTGCTGATGATAAGGGCGTCACTGGATCAAGCTTTTATGGAAACGAAACGTAATAAGCTTCTATGGGAAGTCATATCCAGAAAGATGATGGATAGGGGGTATAATCGCACTGCTGACCAGTGCAAAGCCAAATGGAAGAATCTTGTGACTCGTTATAAGGTTTGTATGCTAGCTTTGTGTTTCTTATCTAGATTTAATCTGAATTATATTAATAAACCCTTATCATTATTTATACCTCTTTCTCAGTAGAATAAATCTCTTAGAAATATACTATAATGAAAAACTTCTTTCTCATCGAAGATATATTTGGGGAGGAAAGAATTGGCGTTTTTAATCTCTCATTTAGGAATCTGGAAAACAACATAAATATTTAAATTTCTGATATTGTATGAAATTTGTTGTCCCCGTGTGTGCTTTCTACCCTATATTAAACCTTAGATTTGTGTTTGCTTTCTGGCCTGTTCAAACCCTCGGTTTGTGTGTTTGTGTGTGGTTTCTATCCTTTTTCAAACGTACCCTAGATTGTGTGTGCGTTTGTGTGTTTGTGTGTGCTTTTTATCCTCTTTCAAACCCTAGCTAATTTGTGTTTTGTGTGGGCTTTCTACCATTTATTCAAACCCTTTAAAGAGGACCTCTTATATCAATAATGAGAAACCTACTTAGTGTACTTATTAGTTATTGATTATGATGTTAGTTTATTTTTATATTAGTTTAAACGACTACGATATGTTTTTACTCCATATTAGAAAATGTCTTAAGATGGAGATCTTCATTGTATTACATTTATCATTAATTTTAGTAATAACATCTCCCCAGCAAAGTCTCATTATCCAAAAATAGTATCTCATATAATTTGTATGAAATTTTCTACTTTGTCTAATATACGTACGTACCGGCCTGCATAAAAGTTGGGAGTATTATTATTAAGATCCTTTAAAATCCAAGACATGTGTGCATTTTGGTGTCTTTGTGTGTGTTTTAATCTTGATTCTCTCCATAAACATTCTCCATTGAGAAGAATATCGTGTTTTAAAACCTACATATTTGCGTGTTCCTGTGCTTTCCATATATGATAATGCTAATGCCACTTCAATCACATATATGTTTTTATGATAAAGTGAGGTTAAGGTGATTTGGTATACTCATCGTGAGTGAAAAAGGTGTGAAAACAAAGTAACGATAACATGACAGCCACTTCACTCACACTGAAATTTCAGATGAGTAATGGTATACATGTGTTAGTATCAATGATGTGAGCTTATTTTTAAAACCACTTTTAAATGCAATAGTTAAGTGTAGTTGGTTGAAGAGAACAGATGAAGGGATTTCACATTCACAAAAATTTTTCACCCAAAAGCTTTTCACGCCCTCTTTCACACTACAGGGGTGGTGTTCAATGGTGTGAATGGATGTGAAAGAAACTCACAACGTATTTCACATTACCATACCACATGTTCTAATATTATCTTCAATATATATATATATATATATATATATATATATATATATATATATATATATATATATATATATATATATATATATATATATATATATATATATATATATATATGTATATATATATATGTATACACACACACGCATACAATATATGCCAATAACCAACAAACTGATTATAGTACAAACAAATATTATTACCAAATATTATTACCAATGCTCTTGTATCTTAGAAAATTACTATACATATTTTTCATTGTTCATAATTCTGTTTGATTACAAAAATTATCATAGGTGAGATTGTACATAACTTTGTTAGAATGTATTACCCCTTCATCTCAAAAATATTATTTTGTATCTCATTATTTTACAATGTTGGAAAATAACAGTCAATTTAATTCTATAGCAACTATAAAAATTATTAATTAGGAGAATTTATATATTTTCTTTTTTCTAAAATCATTAACACATTTTTTTCTATCTAAAAATTCAATTACATATTTTCCCAAGAGTAAAAAGTTCATACATAATATATATGTTTTAGAAAGACAAATCATGTAATTGATTTTTTAGCTTGATAAAATATATAGGTTATTCAATGGGTTTAGAAACAAGAAATATGTAAAAATTTTATTATCAGAAATTTCAAAGTATGATCAACTAAAATGATGAAAATGGTTATCCCCGTTATAAATGTGGTGACTATTATATTTTTTTATGGTTCGCATTTAAAAAAAAATAAACAATCACGTTTCAACGTATAGAATTGAATAATATATAATTTATATAAATAGTTATCACTAGAACTGATAAAAATAAATTGTCACGTTCTACAATTTGAACACATCAACAATATATTCTGATCTAGATGTGTGTTATCGGACTTAAATTAGCAAATGTGTGTTCGAACTAACATTTCTAAAATGAAAATTAATTAGTTTTGTGAATTCATCTATTATATGTATATATAGGAGATGTCTTAATTTATGAGTGTATCTCTACGTCTTGTTGTCATACTTCTGTTAGCAAATGAAACCTTTCTTTACAATGAACGGATGCATGGAATTTTCTTTGTCAATCTATCTAGGGTTTCATTTACATAATACAGTGATTATCATATTTTATGATATGCAATGTAAGAAACTAAAGTAGCTTAATTTCTTGGAATGAAAAATTTAGGGATGTGAGACGATGGAAGATGATGTAATGAGGCAACAGTTTCCATTTTACAATGATCTGCAAGCAATTTTCGAAGCTCGAGTGCAGAAGATGCTATGGATGGAAGCAGAGGGCCATGTGATTAGCGGATCTAAAAAGAGACCGGTGACACAATTATCTTCAGATGATGACGATGACAATGATGAAAGTGATCTAGAAAAGATGAGTGGTGGCAAGATCAAGAAAAGAAAGGCTGTAAAGAGTAGTATCGGAAACAATCCGGGTGGTAGTAGTTCTAGTAACTTGAAGGACATACTAGAGGAATTCATGAAGCAACAAATGCAAATAGAGATGCAATGGATGAGAACATTAGAAGCAAAAGAAGAAGAAAGGAGACTGAAGGAGATTGAATGGCAACAAAGGATGGAGACTCTTGAGAACGAGCGAATTATGTTGGATCAAAGGTGGAGAGAGCGGGAAGAACAACGGATGATGAGAGAAGAAGCAAGATCTGAGAAACGAGATGCCCTGATTAATGTACTTTATAACAAGCTTAAAAGGGAAGGAATGTAACTATAGTTCGTTGTTCGATGTTTGTTTAAATTCATAAGATTTTGCTTAAAATAATTTATAGTTCATGCGTTCACAAAATAGATCATATCATATGAACTCAACTAAATAGCTCCATGTGATTTAATCAAACTAACAAGTTTGTGTACTAAGAAAATAAAAGTAGCATATTTTAATTTTGTGATTTTATTTTTCTGACAAGTTTGGATGTTAATTAAAACTAACATTCGTTATGTTTTCTATCAAATTATATTAACTGACTAGAACACCCTTTAAATGACCATTTTAGTAATATATATTAAAATATATATACTGAACTAAATAAAATAAACATTTGTGTAATTAATTTAAATCAAAGCAAAAGAATAAAAAAATAATAAAAACTTTAGACCAAACTCATACCCTAGTCCCTCACCTACAATCGACAACCAACCTACCACCACCCAACCACTAGTGACGGCCACCATTGTCAGCCAACACCATGAACCACGCACCAAACGTGTTTCCAGCAACCCACCCCACCATGGCACCCTCTTGCACAAAGCATCAAAATCAACCCCTAAAAACTAATTTTTTGCTTTCATTTTGAACACATTCTAATGAACACAAACAATTACAAACAACATCGTTACTCCTCGCTATCCATGACCATCATTTTAAGCAATTTATGATGTTTTATCATTAACCAGGTTTTCCCCAACATGCACTGTGCGGAAAATTCTACCATATTCTCAAATATCAAAACGTGAATGCAACAACATATCTCAATAGCGATCATTCCATTGTCTAACTCTAGTTTTTCAAGAAAGACACAAAAAAACACCATAATGCTTGTCACATCAACGTAAAATAGTAACGCTTACTTCATCTGTTAGGTCTAGAATCTGTAGATCTAGTCATTTTGTATAGGCTTAGTACTTGAATCAATATTTGTAATGAACCTTTGTAATTCATTATTATGTATGCATTAAATATATAGGTTAACCCATTTATATATGTGTTGATGTATGTATGGCTGCAGGTACAAACATAATACTTGATCAATTTTGAAATTGACCAAGTGTAAGAAACATCTACGGATGAACAAATTAGTCTTCCGTAGATGTATATCTTACAAGTAACAATACATCCGAAGATCATCTGCGGATGAACAACAAGCCACCTTCGGAAGAACAATACCTTCGGAAGAACAAGTTACCTTCGGAAGAACAAGATACCTTCGGAAGAACAAGTTACCTTCGGAAGAACAAGATACCTTCGGAAGAACAAGATACCTTCGGAAGAACATTACCTTCGGAAGAACATTATCTACGGAAGAACAAAATTTCTACTGAAGACAATATCCCTGCGGAGACCAAACACTTGTGTTATACAAGTGGTACAAGTCAACAAGTCAACAAGTCAACAAGGCGGTTATACGAATCCCGAGAAATCCGTTGATTCCTTATCAGAAACAAATCAAATCCCAAGAGATCCGGTGTTTCCTATAACTGAAACATCTGTCTATAAATATGGATCCTAGGTTTCGATTCAAAGACGATTGAAAACAGACGATTGATTGATTGAGAACAGCAACAGCATTACAGCAATCATCAAAAGTCTTTCGATCATCATAACATATACAAACATCATAGCATTCATTGTTTCATTCTTTTGTAATCTTCAATACATTATAATAAAACATTAATTAATCTTTAATTGTGTTTTGTGTCGTGTGTTCTTGATATTTTGTTAACATTGAATGTTGTTCAAATACAATTAAACCAAATCAACGTTAATTCCGCTAACGTTGACTTGAAATCAATTCTCACTGATAATTCCTGTCGACGATCCTTGGATTCACAGGTGGTATCAGAGCCAAGTGCTCATTGATTTAGATCAATTGATCTATCAGTGTTAGTTGTGTTTAATTGTGTTTGTTTTCGTTTACCAATCTATATTCAAATCAATTGAATAGTAGATCCTGTAAGCATCATGAGCAACTTCAGTGGTTCATCTTACCAACCCCCGAAGTTGGAAACAAAAGCAGATTTTAAGTCATGGAAAATCAAGTTCAGGAATCATGTAAACTATACTGATTCTGACTTGTGGATTTCCATTACTGAAGGTCCTTATATTCCACCCACTCTTGGGCCGGATTATAATGACAAAAATCAACCAATCAGCACAAAAGATCTATCACCTGATGATGTCAAAAAGGTTAAAGTCGATATAAAAGCATACAGTCTGCTTAGTATGGCCTTACCTGAAGAGATATTAATCAGGTGTGAGAACTATAAAACAGCTCACTCCTTATGGAAGATTCTTCACACTCTCTGCGAAGGGAGTGATGAGATAAGAAGCATAAGGAGAGACACCCTCAGATCACAATATGAAACCTTTCATCATATTGAGGGTGAATCAATTCCTCAGCAACTTCATAGATTCATGCAGTTAGTCACTGAAATGAATATTCTAGAGTTGAAGTATACTAGTGAGGAATTAAACAAGAAAATGCTCCACACTTTGCCAGAAAGTTGGAAGCATACTGTGTCCATGTTCAAGAATACTATAGATCTGAAAGCAACTGGTTTAGACACTCTGGTTGCAAAAGTGGAAGCTCTTGAAATGGATGAAAAATCAAGAAACAAGAGTGTGAGAACTCATGTCTCACCCTATCACTTCAAAGAAACAAATAATGTTGGAAGTGCATTTATTTCAAATAATGAAAGTGATAGCTCTTGTGTTAGGAGTGATGATGAGGAGGAAGTTAGCTTTTATGCTTCAAAACCCTCAAGGAAATCATCTCAAGACAAACAGCAGAAGAATAAAGGGAGAACTACTGATAGACAAGATACATCTTCAGCAACAACTAAGTCTTCCTTTTCAGCAAATCAGTCAGAACCAATAACTGTGATATTGGATTCTGAAGAACAAAGAGCAGCCTTTGCAGCTTTTAGCTCAAGTTTTCAAGCATACCTGGGAAGCTCTCTAACATCAGCCAATATCTGTCAACAAGATTTAGAAGAACTACCACCAGATGTAGTGGAAGAGATGGATCTACAATGGCAGATGGCCATGATTGCTTATAGAGCTAAGCAATATCTCAGGAGAAACAAGAACTTGGCTTCAGCAAGCAGAACATCAAAGATTGGTGTTGACAAATCAAAAGTAAGGTGCTACAAATGCAATCTCTATGGACACTTCTCAAGAGAATGCAATCAACAGTCTTATCCAGAGATGAGACAACATCAGCAGCATCAACAACATCAGATTCAAGCAAATCAACAATCTTCACAAAGACCTCTGCACAAGCAATCTCAACTGATGAATACTTCCCCACCAGCCACCAAAGAATCAGCAGGACCAAGTAACTCAAAGGAGTCAGGGCTGATCATACTTCAAGATGGAACGTGTGACTGGAGTCTATATGAGAAGGAAGTTTTGGAAGAAAATCAAGCATTGATGGCTCATATGGATCAAACAGTGCCACCAATGGCAAAAGAGGTAAAAGAAAGATTGTGTTCATCAACTTGTGTTGAGGAAGTTGAACGATATAGAGTCCATGCTCAACAGTTGGCTGATAAAGTAAAAGAAACAATGATTTTGAATGAATCTCATGTTAGAGAACATAAACTATATCAAATAAAAATTAATTCTTTACAAAAGATTTAGAAAAATTTGTTTCTGAAAATTATAGCCTGAAAGCCCAAGTTGAGCATTTGACCACTTCCTTAACAAAATCCATGGCTGATCATGCATCAACTGAAGTGAAACTTCAGAAGTTTCAATTATCATCTCAGCAATATGAGAAATTATTATCTTCTCATATTGAATCAAAGAAAAGGTCTGGGTTGGGTTATAATGCGGTTGCACCACCTATAAATGATAATTACACATCCTTACCTACAACAATGACAAACACTCTGTCAAATCATTTTGTGCCTAGCACCAAATTTGAAAAAGATTCATCTAAAACTAAAATTTATGATAAAGCTGAGGTGAGTGAAACTGAATCATCTGAATCAGAATCATTAGATCAAAATGATTCAGAATTTGATTATGATAAATGTGATGACTTGGATGATTCTGATGAACATGATGTTGATCAAACAAGCACTGGTAAAAATTGTCAATTGAAAGGCCATATTCCAAAAGTGCTTGAAGAAACAAAGTTGCCATATCCTCCTAAACAAAGAAACATGCTGAAGACCATCTGCAAGAGGATAGCTCAATTGAATGAAGGTCTTCAAGAACTAAGTATGCAAGAATCCTCCAAGAAATTAACTGATGAATCTGTCATCACTGAGGAAAGAGGAAAATTCAAAGGAAGGAACAAGGCATCAGCAGATCATCAACTGAACAAGAAAACTTCAGCAGCTGATCTACGGAAGAGAAATGTGCACAAAAATGAAAAAGCTGAAGCACATTCAAAGCTAAAGAAGAAAGAGCAACTACAAAAATCAGCAAACAAAAGGAATGATTCTGAGAAAGAATCAGAAGAAAAGTATTGCAAATGGTGTGACATGAAAAATCACAACACTGAAGATTGTTACTTCAGCAGTTATTGTTCTATTTGCAATATGAACAATCATATGACTGCTGATTGTTACTTCAACAAACATTGCTCTATTTGCAACAAAAATAATCATTCCACACAGGAATGTTATTTCAACAAAAAGAACAAGATAAAAGGATCAAAGAAGAAAGAATCAGACAATCTGAATCAGATTCCCAATCCACAGATTCAGCAAAGGGTGCAAAACTGAAGAAGCATGAACAAAAGTCAAAGGAAAAACCAAAGGACAAATCATCATCAAGTGTTAAGATACTGAAGAAAAGATCAACTTTTCAGCAGTCAAAAACACCACACAAAAGAGTGGATTTGTCTGACAAGGAATCAAAGGATGATGATTCATTCTTTGATAAATTTGAAAAAGGCATTCATATCCCTCTTTCAAAAACAAAAGACAGTGAAACATTTAAAGGTTCACTATCAAAACAAAAGAATCAAACAAATGAAGTTGATCTAAGTAAAGCAGACAATATGAATCATGAATCTACTTCATCAACATCCCATTCAGCAGAATCATCCTCATCCAAATTAAATCAGAATGAATCAATCAAATCTGAAACAGAAACTTCAAAAATATTCTTGAAAGAGTAACTGTTTTAGATCCTGTTGACAAACCCAAGATCACTAAGGCTTGGGTTGTCACTTCTAACTGATTTTCTTTTCTGATTGCAGGAACAATATTGGAGAGCTGACAACATGTGGTATGTTGACAGTGGTTGTTCCAGGCATATGACAGGAAACTGTTCTCTTCTCCATGACTTCAAACATAAAAATGCTTCTTATGTGGCATTTGGTGGGGATAAAAAGGGAGGTAAAATTGTTGGTGAAGGAATGATAACCAATGGTGTACTTAAGTTTGATAAAGTAAATTACTGTAAAAACTTACAGTATAATTTACTAAGTGTATCTCAAATCTGTGATCAAAATTACACTACAATGTTTGATGACACTAACTGTTACATTCTTAAGCCAGGATTTATTGTCCCAGAAGATTGGATTCTCCTCAAAGCAGCAAGAAAAGGAAACACTTATGTGTTGGATATGAACAACACTTCTCTCACAAAACATGAAACTTGTCTTATTTCTAAACTTTCAGAAGATTTGTCACAATTATGGCATAGAAGACTTGTTCATTCTAACATGAAAAATATGAATAAATTGGTAAAACATGACCTGGTCATTGGCTTACCAAATAAAGAGTTCCATTGCTCAACTCATTGCTCTTCTTGTTACAAAGGAAAACAACACAGAGTGTCACATAAACCAAAAACAATCAATACTAATACTACACCACTCAAATTGCTTCACATGGATCTATTTGGTCCAACCAATGTAATGAGCATTGGAAAAAGGCAATATTGTTTGGTGATAGTTGATGATTTCACTAGATTTACATGGGTCTTTTTCTTAAAACAAAAGAGTGAAACATCAGAAACATTAATGGACTTTGTCATCAAGATTGAGAATCAACTTGATACAAAAGTTAAAATTTTCAGGAGTGATAATGGTACTGAATTTGTTAACTTTGAACTTGATTCTTTTTGCAGGAGCAAAGGAATTGCAAGACAATTCAGTGCACCAAGGACTCCACAACAAAATGGAGTTGCTGAACGAAGAAACAGAACTCTCATTGAAGCAGCAAGAACAATGCTAGCTGATTCACAACTGCCTATTACCTTTTGGGCTGAGGCTGTGAATACTGCATGCAATGTTCAAAATAGAACATTAATTGTCAAAGAACATAACAAAACTCCTTATGAACTCCTATTTAAAAGAAAACCTTACATAGGATATCTAAGAGTATTTGGGTGTCAAGTAACTGTTTTGAACATCAAAGAGTCATTAGGAAAATTTTCAGAAAAAGCATATGATGGTTTCTTTGTTGGATATTCTTCAACATCAAAATCATATAGAGTGTATATTCCACAGCATAACATTGTGGAAGAGACACCTAATGTATCTTTTGATGAAAATGTATTCGTTAAGTCAATTAAAGGATCATCATGGTTATTTGACATAGATGCCTTGTCTAAATCTTTTAACTATGATTATTTGACAAATACAGGTTCTGATGAAGTATGCTATCCATTTGTTCCACCGATTATGACTGAAGTACCTTTATCTGCTGATCCCCCAAGGATACATACATCTACAAGTGCCAACAATTCAACCGAAGCAGATACTACATGTGGAACTGAACAAAATGCATCAGTAGAAGCTCCTACGGAAGCACAAAATGCATCAGTAGAAGCTACTACGGAAGAGCAAAATGCTTCAGGAGAAGCTCCTTCGGAAGAACAACATGTATCCGGAGAACTTCCTTCGGAAGAACAAAATGTTTCCGGAGCAGCTCCTACGGAAGAACAAAATGTTTCCGGAGCAGCTCCTACGGAAGAACAAAATACTTCCGCAGAAGTTCCTGCGGAAGAGCAAATTCCAACTGCTGATACTTCTGAAGCTCAATCACCAGAGACTCAATTTGATTACTTCTTGAATTCTCAAATTGAGATGAATCAGTCAGAGGCAATGGAAATGACTAATCTGGAATCATCTATTCCAGTTGAGTCAACTCCCTCAATGAGAATTCATAAGTCTCATCCACTTAACAATATCATTGGCAATCCTGAAAAGAGAACTACAAGGAGCCAAAGTGGTACAGCCAACCTTTGTCTATTCAACTGTTTTCTTTCTCAAGTAGTGCCTCCAAACATTACAGCTGCTTTAAAAGACAATAGCTGGATTGAAGCTATGCAAGAAGAGCTTCAACAGTTCAGAAAGCAAAAAGTATGGTGTCTTGTTGACTTACCTGAAGGTCAACATCCTATTGGAACTAGATGGCTATACAAAAACAAACTGGATGATAGAGGTATTATTGTTCGAAACAAAGCAAGGTTAATAGCACAAGGTTACACTCAGGAAGAAGGCATAGATTATGATGAAGTTTTTGCACCAGTTGCAAGAATTGAGGCAATAAGAGTGTTCTTGGCATATGCATCATACAAGAAATTCACTGTGTATCAAATGGATGTCAAGTGTGCTTTCCTATATGGAAAAATAGATGAGGAAGTTTATGTGTCTCAACCCCCCGGATTTGAAGATCCTCATTATCCTCACAGGGTATACAAACTAGATAAAGCCTTGTATGGTCTTCATCAAGCACCAAGAAAATGGTATGAAACATTATCATCCTTCTTACTCAAGCATGGCTACAAAAGAGGAACAATTGACCAGACACTCTTTCTCAAACAAGAACATCAAGATCTCTTAGTAGTCCAAGTATATGTTGATGACATTATATTTGGATCCACTAATAAGAGATTGTGTGTGAATTTTGAAGAGCTGATGAAATCTGAATTTCAGATGAGCTCAATGGGTGAACTAACATTCTTCCTTGGCCTTCAAGTTCATCAAAAAGCAGATGGAATTTTCATCAATCAAGAAAAATATATACATCAAATTCTGAAGAAATACAATTTTGCTGAAGTCTCCTCTTGCAAAACACCAGCATCAACAATTGATAAGATTGCACCTGATCCCTCTGGAAAATCTATTGATCAAAAATTATTTAGATCTATGATAGGTTCACTTATGTACTTAACTGCCAGTAGACCTGATATTATGTTTGCTGTGTGTGTTTGTGCTAGGTACCAATCTGATCCAAAGGAGTCACATCTCAATGCTGTCAAAAGAATTTTCAGATATCTCAAGGGAAAACCAGGACTTGGTCTATGGTATCCCAAGGATGGAGACTTTACACTCTACTCATACTCAGACAGTGATTATGGTGGATGTAACAGCAATAGAAAATCAACAACCGGTGGATGTCAATTCATTGGACCCAGGCTAGTGTCATGGCAGTGCAAGAAACAAACAAATGTTTCTGTATCCACAGCTGAGGCTGAGTACATTGCTGCTTCAGCCGGGTGTTCTCAAGTGCTTTGGTTACAAAACCAATTGCTTGACTATGGTTACAACTTTCTTCAAACTTCAATCTATATAGACAATTCAGCTGCTATGTTTATAACTGCTAATCCTGTGCAACATAGTAAAACTAAACATATAGAGATCAGGTATCATTTTCTGAGAGATTGCTCAGAAAAAGGATTGATCAAGTTAGTCAAAGTGGATACATCAAATCAGCTTGCTGATTTATTCACTAAAGCCTTTGATTCAGTCAGATTTAATTTTCTGATTGAGTCTCTAGGTATGATTAACTTAGATTAAATAAAGTTCAAACAAACAACATGCTGTGTGCAATAATGCATCAGTATGCCTTATGCATGGGAAATGATAGTAAACTATAGCTTTGCCTATTTCTGCATAAACAAATATCAATATATCTCAACAAGTTTCTTGATATGTGAGTAGGTTCAACTTGAGTGGAAACAAATCTTAGTGCTTGCATAACATAATATTATCATAATTGTCTGTGGGAAACTTCATTTTGAGAAAACAAAGTGAGTCTTATCCTAATGTGATCAAATCATTCATCTGCACACACTATGTAAAAGACTTTATACTATCTATCTTTGCAACTCATACTTCCTCTGTTTTGTGTGAACAAAGACCTGGATGTATGATCACCATACTGAATCTCAGTATCAAAGGTGAAAAGATCATGTTCATCATCATCCCTCTGTTTTGTGTGAACAAAGACCTGGGTTAAAGGCACCTCTGTTTTACGTGAGTAAAGACCTGGTGACCTGATGATGATCATATCTAAAGCTCTCAAAAGAATCCTAAGTGATCAACTGTATATTATCCTGAGCTTTATAAACATTGCATCAATGAGATGTCAAACACATCTCAAGATAGCTATTATAATTTAAAGTACATAGTCACAAGAGTGCAAGAATGATGATTTGACTTACAAAGGGAGGACAACACCTTTGTGAATCAACTGTGAAGCCCATGACAGTTATTGCTAAATCAATAAAACATGATAAACAGCAAGCCTAGTTGATACATGAGCTCTTGTATGGATTTATAAGGACAATATACTTGCAATCAGAACTTGTTCCAGTATCAACTATACAACATAACTAATCAGGAAGAGGCTTAGCAATGTAGTATGATCCCATCTTAAGTGCATCTGATCATTATCATATATTCAGTGTTTATGTTATTCCTCTTAAAGAAATTTATGATAAATGCTTAAGTTCATCATTAATCACAAATTTAGGGGGAGTAGTATTCATGAAATAACATCTATATCAGCAGCAGCAATGTCTATATCTTTATCAAGTTGAAGAGATTGAAACCTGAGCATCACATTAGCAGTTGGTTACATGAAATTTATTTTAAGTTTCCTTGTACTAAATTGTCATGTATACAAAGCCAACGAGGTCCTATAGCAATAATTGGTTCAACCAATGGAGTTGGGCCATACATACAACTGTGTGTAAATCAATATTAGTAGATTAATGTTTATCCGTAGATTGGTAAACTGCGGATAAACAAAAATCAATCAGTAGAAGTTGTTGATCCGTAGATATACTACGGAAGAGTAAGTTGTCGATTACACTTAAATGTGATATTACTTCTACGGAAGAGTACAATGTGGGACCCACTGAATAAATCCGAGAAAATTAATATGTCTGAGGGTATAAATAAAGAGATTTGACTTGTCAAATGCATTATGCACTTTTTCAGCTCACTTTTTCAGACCTAGAAAATCTCGCAATAAATTTTTCCCACTTTCTCAACATTCAAAATTTATCAAATCAAACCTTAAGCAAACGTATATCTGAGTTCTTAATCAGCGTCTATTAAGGTAAAACATGTTGTAATCATCAAGAATGAACAAGTTGATTCTTGTTTTATCTCATAACTGTTCGTATTCTTATATCAATAACATGATTCTAATGAAGTCTTTTCTTATGAACAGATGGATCATCGATTTGCAAAAGAGCATAATGTATGTGCTTTCTTGAACCCTGACGATCCTGTGTCGGAAGGATGTCAAGAAATTATGAGATATTTGAGAAGATCAAGGGTTTTCTATGCATTATCTGCAGAGCCAACAATTTATCGATCGCACATCAGTGATTTCTGGAATTCTGCGCGTATAGAAGAAGATAATGAAGGAATTATTGCTGAAGTAAGAAATCGAAGGCTGAGAATAGACGAACAAACTATAAGAAGGGTACTAGAACTGGGAGATGTTGAAGCAGGACACCCTGATGTATTCGATAATGAATACATAGAAAAGGTGTTCCTTCTAATGGGATATGATGGAGACTTTGAGAAGGGAGAAATCAAGAAGGGAAGACTCTGCAAACCATACAGATTTTTGTGTCACACTTATCTGAAGTGTATGTCAAACAGAAAATCTGGGCTTGACAGATTTTCTAGACACATATCATCTGGTATTATTGGGATCTTTGAAGGAAGGACATACAACTACTCAAAGTACATCTTTAACTGCTTGTGTGACCACATTAGAGTACAGAAGGCTGATAAGATGTATATGTTTCCAAGATTCATTCAGCTGATCATTAATGCAGACTTGCCTGGAACAAATGTGGAGGGTGGTGTGTTCATTCAAGCACACCTTGGCAGATCTGTGCTGAACAAAATATCAGGGAGATATGAAGGAGAAGATGTAGACATGTTTGCACATGTGATTGATGCTAGTGCAGACATACCTCCAGAGTTAGTTTGGGAAGATGAGGAAGAGAGCTCTGCCACCAGCTCTGCTCAAGACACACCATCACCAGTAGCCTCACCACAACAACAACAAACACCCCAAATACAATCACCAGCCAGCCAAACTACAGAACCCATCTCACCAATCCTCAATCTATCACCACAACAACAACCAACACCCCAAGCTCAATCACCTGCCAGTCAAAATACTGAACCAATCTCTCCCATCCAACCCCAATCACCAAATCAGCTTCAGATGCAACTCTACCAACAACCTCAAAACTCAGATACTGAGAGCATCTACACTGGAGAGACAGAATTAGTCTCAGATGCAAGTACAGTCAAACTGTCACTATCAAAGACTGAATCCCCTGTGTACTCAAATGAAACTGAACAAGTTTCTCCCATGATTGATCAGCAACAACAACAAACTCTTCAAGAACCAGAAGATCAAGCCACTGAAGCAAAGTCTAGTTCAGCAAGTGTTGATGATGAGGAGGTAAAAGAAGAAGAGACTGAGTCTGAGCATCAGGAAAGAGATACAGAAGCAGATCAGATTGATGTGATTGCCTACAATGAAGATGATCTGAGTGATGATGACATTCCTGTAAGTAAGAGTTATCTGGTGGCTGAGTACAACAAGCTGGTGCTCAAGTCAAATAAAAGAAAGGCAAGAATACAAGAGCTGAAGGGCATAATTAAAGAAAAAGATGAAGAATTGATAAATCAGCAAGAAAGGATAAAGAGACTGAGAGAAGATGCTCAAAGTGATAAAGAAGTGATTGATGCTCTGCTAGACAAAGAAACTGAACTTATAGAGTCAGCAGAGAATGAGAAGAAAGATAAAGAAAAGATCATGAAGAAACTTGAACTAGCATCTGACACTATGACTGCTCAGTCAAACATAATAAAGCAAAAGAAGAAGAAATTGAGCAACTTAAACTGAAGATCAGCTCATTGGAATCCTATGCCAAAACTTCAATTGCTCAAACAAAACAAAGTCCTAAGGCATCAAAAGAAATGATTTGGTACTCAAGGAAAAGAAAGTACCTTGGTACTACTGAGAAGAAGCCAACTGATGAAAGTAGTCCAAAGAAACAAAAGCTTTCTCCTGAATACACACCAATAATAGACTTATCTGCTGAGGAGCCCATCACTGAACATAAAGATGAAAGTGACAAAGAATGGGAAGAGTTAATCAAAGAAGACACTCCTCCAAAGCAAGAAGTCTCAAAGGCTGATGATCTTCTGACTACAAGTGACATACTTGAAGAGAGGCCTGAATCAACCATGTTCATGACACTCATAAATCATGGTTTCCCTTATGACATGGTTGAAAGACTGAACATGACAGAGATGAAGAATTTGTTGAAAGAGTTTGAGCTTGCCAGCTTCATGATTCCAAACTGTGACTATGAAGCATTCAATACCTTTCAATCAATTCAAAAGATAAAGAAGGAGTTGGGACACTGTGACACAGCTAAGCTGAGCAAATATAACATGACTTGCTGGTTACAGGGACACAACTACAAGCCTCATGAGCTTAAAGGAAGAACAGTGGGAGAACTAAGAAGGATGATGGAGCATGTAATGAAAGTTGAACTAGATACTGGGGTAAAGTTCAGAACTGAAGCTCCACATCAATCTTATGAACAACAAAGCAAACTCCCTGCTGAACCCATAACTGTTGAACCCAAAGATCAGCATAAAGGGAAAGAGAAATTGATTAGAGAGCCAAGGGAAGTCATCCCCGGAAAGGTATGGCCACTTGGGACTGCAGTTAGAGAAATAACTGAGCAAAAGTCCACTCTAATACAACTGATAGATCACCTCACAACTCCCAGCTCTGCGGAAGAAAATAAGATTATGGCATGGAAATATGATCCAGAGTGGGATTGTGCTGTCATTAAAAGAACATCTGGAAGAGTTGAATACTTCCAAGATGTACTCTCAGTGGTGAGTCTGCCAGAGAATGACATCAGAGACCTTCAAAGCTTAAACATCAGCAACTATCCAATTCACCCTAGAGGAAGAGACTTCTCAACTCTAGTGGGAAAGTTAAAGACTAAGTTTAAAGATGATGTGCTGATTGAAGCTAAAAGAGAAGACATAGAACATCAGAAGAGAATCAAAGGGCTCAAAAGATACAAGTCCAATGCCTCAGAACATGTAGATGATGAATTCATGAAGAGGATTGGATATAACAACAGAAACAAAGCAGCTCTTAAATGTATTGAAGGGACTCAATTCACATACCCAATCACTGAATGGGGATATGTAGAAAAGACAAAAGAATTGGTCCTACTGAGGAATGCTGAAAACAAGAAAGCAGAAAAGATCAGAATCTTTGATCCTGTGGAAATCAAACTGCTTCATCCCAGCTACACTTCATACTTAAATGACAAATTCTTTCCAAAGCTGTCTGATGAACAAGCACAAAATGATTTATTTCTACATGTTCATGTGATTCAAGTAGTGGACAAACTTCATGCAAAAGCATATAAAAGAAGAAGATTTAATGCTGGATTGCTGAAGGGAACAACATTTGAAGAAGTTACAGAACTAAGAATAACAGAACAAGATGAGCTAGAAGTGGTGAATAACAACAAGGTGTTAGACACACTCACTACAGAAGAAGATGTTCTGGGAATTAGTTATGAAACTTTGAAGATGATGAGCAAGATGAAGATCAAGTATAAGTATGATGATCAGAAGACTGCTGTCTCCTACTTCTACAACAAGATGATCGCAAGAATCAAAGATCTTGCAGTTTTGAAGGAATGAATACAAGTAGCTAAGCCTAAGGGGGAGTATTGTTAGGTCTAGAATCTGTAGATCTAGTCATTTTGTATAGGCTTAGTACTTGAATCAATATTTGTAATGAACCTTTGTAATTCATTATTATGTATGCATTAAATATATAGGTTAACCCATTTATATATGTGTTGATGTATGTATGGTTGCAGGTACAAACATAATACTTGATCAATTTTGAAATTGACCAAGTGTAAGAAACATCTACGGATGAACAAATTAGTCTTCCGTAGATGTATATCTTACAAGTAACAATACATCCGAAGATCATCTGCGGATGAACAACAAGCCACCTTCGGAAGAACAATACCTTCGGAAGAACCAAGTCTTCAGAAGAACATTACCTTCGGAAGAACATCATCTACGGAAGAACAAAATTACTACTGAAGATAATATTCCTGCGGAGACCAAACACTTGTGTTATACAAGTGGTACAAGTCAACAAGTCAACAAGTCAACAAGGCGGTTATACGAATCCCGAGAAATCCGTTGATTCCTTATCAGAAACAAATCAAATCCCAAGAGATCCGGTGTTTCCTATAACTGAAACATCTGTCTATAAATATGGATCCTAGGTTTCGATTCAAGGACGATTAAAAAAAAACAGACGATTGATTGATTGAGAACAGCAACAGCATTACAGCAATCATCAAAAGTCTTTCGATCATCATAACATATACAAACATCATAGCATTCATTGTTTCATTCTTTTGTAATCTTCAATACATTATAATAAAACATTAATTAATCTTTAATTGTGTTTTGTGTCGTGTGTTCTTGATATTTTATTAACATTGAATGTTGTTCAAATACAATTAAACCAAATCAACGTTAATTCCGCTAACGTTGACTTGAAATCAATTCTCACTGATAATTCCTGTCGACGATCCTTGGATTCACAGGAACATAAACATGAGCTTGGATCTTAGGATTCATGTTGATGATAACAAGAATTCAATGATTAGTTGCTAAAATATAATAAATGATGAACATGATGAAGAATATAATAATGATGAACACGATGAAGAACACCAACGTGTTTAATGTTTGATGTTTATTGATCTATTGTTGAAATCATCTTCCTTGAGGGATGATGATATATTATTGTTGATGATGAACTTAATTCACCCTAACAAGTGGTGAATTAGTCACCCTTTACAATGATAACATGTGCTAATATATATACTAGTCTAGCATTTACAATAATTACAAAACGATCCCTAGACTAATATTTTGTTGCTATTGTTCTTCAAATCTTCAATTTCAATAATGTTGGAAATCTTCAATTTCTTGAAGGGTCGAAAACCCAACAATACTCCCCCTAAATTGTAGATTTCCAATGTGAATTGAAGCTTGATCTTGTTTTTGTTGAATAGTTATCCAAAGTCAAGAAATATGTTGTTGATGCGGAAGCGTGGTCTTCAAAACTTTGGTACAACTATATTATGTAACTCAATGTCACTTGTTTTTGTTGTTGAGAGCCCAAATACGAGGCCCAAATTTGTTTTGTTGATCATAAGCCCAATCTTCAACACTTGAGCCCAATTCCAACTAATGTTTTTGTTTAATAATGGAGCCCAAATACGAAGCCCAAATTTGTTTTGTTGATCATAAGCCCAATCTTCAATGCTTGAGCCCAATTCCTTACTAATGTTTTTTTTTTTTTTTGTTTACTGATGGAGCCCAAGAAACAAATCCAATTGTATTCTCGAGCCCATTTGCAACCCTAGATTGCAAACCCTAATTTTGCAACCCTAATGTGGCCGCAAACGAATTTTGGTTCGGCAACCCTAATTAGGGCGTCCCCATTCGGCCGCAAGCATCCCTAATTGGCAGCCCCTATTCGGCAGCCTCTTTTGGTTCTCAAGGGCTGCCTTTGGCAGCTTCTTGTGGTTCGAAAAGTGCCCAATGCAGCCTACATTCGGCAGCCATTTTTGGCAGCCCTATTCGGCCGCAAGAGGCCCCTTCGGCCGCAAGAAACCCTTATTTGCAGCCTCACTTCGCAGCCACAATTGATTCGAAAGAAGCCTAATCCGCAGCCCTCTTCCAATCGCAAAAGACAGCTTTGATTGACCGCAAACATGAATGTTGAATTGAGTGTTGAATTGTTTTCTTCAGATCTTCAATGATTTCAGCAATCTAACCATGAAATCTCATCAAAATCAATATGAATCCATCAACTCCAGCTCTGATACCAATTGTGTGTTCATGATTTGAACATAAACATGAGCTTGGATCTTAGGATTCATGTTGATGATAACAAGAATTCAATGATTAGTTGCTAAAATATAATAAATGATGAACATGATGAAGAATATAATAATGATGAACACGATGAAGAACACCAACGTGTTTAATGTTTGATGTTTATTGATCTATTGTTGAAATCATCTTCCTTGAGGGATGATGATATATTATTGTTGATGATGAACTTAATTCACCCTAACAAGTGGTGAATTAGTCACCCTTTACAATGATAATATGTGCTAATATATATACTAGTCTAGCATTTACAATAATTACAAAACGATCCCTAGACTAATATTTTGTTGCTATTGTTCTTCAAATCTTCAATTTCAATAATGTTGGAAATCTTCAATTTCTTGAAGGGTCGAAAACCCAACAACAATTGTGTAGCAGTCTTATGTACCTAATGGTTTGTACAAGGCCAGACTTGGCCTATGCTGCAAGTTTGATAAGTAGGTATGTAGCAGCACCTGGTAAAGCATATTGGAATGCTATTAAGTGGGTTATGAGGTATCTACAAGGTACTAAAAATTATGATTTAATATTTGGTAAGAGTGGTTGGGATACTAGTAAATCTATTGAATGATATGTGAATGCTGATTATGCTAAAGATCCTGATAATAGCATGTCAATTACTGGGTATGTTTTTAAGGCGCTGGAAAGTACAGTTAGTTGGAAAGCACAGTTGCAATCAGTTGTTGCACTCTCAACTACTGAGGCTGAGTACATAACCTTAGGAGAGGCTGTGAAGGAAGTGTTGTGGCTTCTAGGGATTGTTGCTGATTTGGATATAAGTGCTAATGATGTTGTGATTATGTGTGATAATCAAGGGGTAGAACAGTTAACCAAAAATGCCAAGATCAATGATAGAACTAAGCACATCAAGGTGAAATGTCATTTTATACGAGATGTGATAAGTGCAAAAGAAGTAATGGTTGAGCAAATTGGTACATAGAGTAATCTTGCTGATATGTTTACCAAGGTTCTACCTGGTTCCAAGTTTAGTTTTTATGTTTCAGGATTGGGAATCGAATGAAGTCAAGTCATTGACTTTAAAGGTGGAGTATTGTGGGAGTTAAAGTCAATGTCTACAAGTACATGGGTTATTTCTGTAACTTGTTCATTCTTCTTTGTATTTGTATATTTAGGGCTGTACAAAAAGTTCGTAGCTCGAAGCTCGCTCGAAAAAAGCTCGAAAAAAGCTCGGCTCGAAAAAAAGCTCGAATCTAAACGAGCTGGCTCGGCTCGGCTCGAATTCTAAACGAGCCGAACTCGAGCCAGGGTAAGCTCGGTTCGAGCTCGGCTCGTTGGCTCGGCTCGTGGGTCGGTGCATATAATATATGTATATATATATTTATATAGTATAATTATTATTATTATTATTATTATTACTACTATGATTATTATTTTTATATTAGGATTTTAAAAATGTTTTCTTAAAAATAAAAATGGTTTTTTTCTTAAACATTAAGTATTTTGTTTAAAAATATATATTTTGATAGTAAATTGTTTATATTCAATATAATAATCTTTGTTTCGATAAGTACGAAGTACCCAACAAAATGTAAAAACCCTAATATATATTTTTTGTATTTTCATATAAATTAATGTGAAAAATTTTTAAAAAAAATATTTAAATCGAGCCGGCTCGAACGAGCCACGAGCTGGCTCGAGCTTTTCACGAGCCGAACTCGAGCCGGTGTTTTGAGTTCGTAAAAAATTTTCGAGCCGGCTCGGCTCGGCTCGATAAGCTTCAAGCTCGAGCTCGAACCCATCCTGGCTCGGCTCGTTTACAGCCCTATGTATATTCAATGGAAGTTAAGGGGTGTATTGTGTCAAATCGGGTAAACTTGTTAACGGTTGTTAACGACCCAATTTGGGGTTAAATAGATAATTTAGGGTTCATAGAATGGGACTTTTTACTCTCTTGTAATTGTGTTCATGTGCAATCAATTCATTCAATAAAATCGTTCGAGAACTTCTTGTAGTTTTTCAATCTTGTGTAATTCCAATTAGATTACAACAATATAAGATATATATATATATAGATAATTAATACGAATAGAATACGAGTTGTTGGGAGCGGGATATCCCGCTCAACTTGAAGCTGTTTGGGCAGTAGCAAAGATGGTGGCTAGAGCTAGGGATTTTTTATATGAATCTGTTAACATAACACGACACGACGTGATTTTTAATAGGTTTGGGTTTGCCTTAACAGATGTTTAACACGACACAACATAAAATCGCCAAGATCTATCACATCTCATCCCACGCCACCATCTCGTCCGGTGCCGACTCCTACTCTTAAGACCCCAGACATTGTGTAATAATTAATAATCATCTTATTATATAAAAACCCCAAATTAAAAAAAAATACATCATGAAAGTTAATGTCACACGTAATCGAATATATATTTTTTATGCTTTATGAAATGGAGTATGAACACACGTTGATGGTGATCAATGATCATGTTCAACCTCAGTATACTTTTTATACATAGATATGCGTGCGTGTAATGTACATATACAGTATACTTTTACACTTACACATCCAAGTTCAAATCCCTTCCCATGTATATTTTGATATTTCTCCGCTGTCCAAAAAACATATATAGTATTATAGTAAGCACGTAAATAATAAAGCAAATAAAACAAAGAAGTAGAACAAAAAATAGAAGAAAAAAAGTATAAGTTGTATACCAAGTTCTTTTTTAAACAATCATTTAAGAGCTGTACATTTTTTATTAATGACAAACTACCTTAACTCCTACTTTTAAACTACCTGAAATTAACTTTACACCATGTCTAAATTTAGACTCAGGATGTCTAATCTATAAGACATAAACATCTGCGAAATGAGTTAGCCTCGTATTAACAATAAGTATAGTTCTAATAATAAGAATAATCTTGTGCCTTTTGATACTTCCCGTTACTAGATATGACAAAAGTGAACCCGGGGTTAGAAACACCGGTTATTGTCTACTAGTAGTCTATTCATTTTGTCAAAATATCAATCTCCGATAAATTAAATCAGAATTGAGAGCATTCAGCTACACCATTTCTTAGGAAAAAAAAATCTTGTATGCGAAAATTCATCGAGATATTGAATGACAATCTAATTCACAAAAATTTTCGCATCGGGTGACAAGAAGGCAAGAGGGTCGTCTCCATTCACTAACGATTTTTGTCTTCTACTTTTATTTTTCTTTTCTTTCTTGCCTTCCTTTTATTCACTTTTTGTACTTTTTAATGTCATAAATTGATCAAGACATATTCGATATTAAATCAGTTCACCTGGTACGACAAGCAAAACAAACAAATGAGCGATTTGATTATGAAAACATTACTTTTAAGCCTTCTTATAAATAATATATTTGTAGCAATTATTATTGACTCACTTAAGCAAATATTCAAATGGAAGCAAAGAATTATAGATTTTGTCAGGTGGATGCATCGGCCCTTTTCGTCGTCATTCTTCTTATCTACGGCGTATTATAATTTATATATATATATGCTAATATTCAATTAATTAAATTTATTATATCATATGTTTAGGGTTCATAGTGTGGGGCTTTTGACCTTTGACTAGTAAGCCACGTGCATGGTATCTTTTTACTCGATGATCTCGGGCTGGCCGCACGTGCGTCCTCTTCAACTATTGGCTTACACTAAATCATTTTCTTTTATTATTTTGATTATTTTGATATGTTGATTACCTACTACCCTACATTTTTACACGTTGCTCATACGGTCATACCCATTTTCACATGCTACAATATTTTATACACCATGTTTGTTCAATTTTTTTGTTAGTTTTTAGATTATTGCTTAATAGATAATTTAGATTTGTAAACAACTTTATGTATATCATTACATGAACATGAACATGAACATGATCCTCTTTTTAATAGTATGTGAGTGATTTCGAGACCGGATCGAACTGGCTGATCGGGAATCGGAGGGTGGGCCGAACCGGTTCAGGGCAGTTTGTTTTGGAATGGTTGGACCATCCAGTTCGTCTCGAACCGGTGGTCGGATCGCGAACCGGGCCGGTGGTTTGACCGGATTTTGACTTTTTTTTAATTTTAATGGATAAAACGAGGGATTGAACAATAAATTATTATGTTGGACATAAGATTATTGTTAAGATTTATATATAACTATAAAATACAAACATAAATTACTTATATTGAATTATATGTATAACTATATATATAATTATGACGTCATCCGGTTCTTAAATCCTGTCCAATCGATCCGACCACCAAACCAGGAAGGCGTTCGGTTTGACGTCCGATCCAGTTCTGAAAACATTGTAGTATGTTGTATGATCAAAAGGTAAACAAAATGTTTTATTCGATTCATGATTATTGTTACTTAAAATGATCTTGAGTTGGAATTGTATGATTAGCCTCAATGGCTCAAACTCTCTACTATCGGGTTTATGGGCTTTAACAAGCGAGACTTGAAGCTAAGCTATATTTTGTATCAAATCGATCTTTTGACCTGGTCCATTATTGAAGATAGATAGATAATGACATGAAGTGAAATTTTAACAATAAGTTGACGTTGTTAGGCTTGACATGTGAATGACGGTCCTGCAAGTACCTATTGTGATTTAAGGTTATGTCTCGTATTAGGTCATGTTGTTAAGGCTGTATGGTTGTAATAAATACTTATGATGTGATATGTGAAAAGGGTTCAAAAGATCCATGGTTTATACCCATGGATGTAATTGATTGAACCGCATAAAAGCTTTGTGTTCTTTTGGTTCTTGTTAAACTTTATCAACTCAACTTCACAAACTTGTTTGGATATTATATTATAACTATTGTTTTTGTTCAATTTTTTTTCGATTGAACCACATCAAATTTATTTTTCTCCCCCCAACTAATTTTATTTATTTTTTCTCTTGTTGTATCTACGTTTCAAAATGTACAATCATGATTTACAATTATTTGTATGAAGTTATTGTTTAATCTTTTGATTTTGTACGAACAAATATGTGCTTATAATAGATACAAAGGACACTAAGAATTACTACCGATAGTCACGACTTACATAATTAGACTCAAATATACCTAATTGCACAACAATATATCACTAGACAAGAAACGCTTTAAATTGCTAGTTACTTCGAATTATATATCACTTCCCTCAATCGGTTCATTGTTTACAAAGGTTTAAAGAAAAAAATATGTAATTTCTTTTCTTACCAAAAAATATGCTAAAGTTTATTGGCCCAATATACCAATAGGTACCCAGTCCATTTTCATTGACTCAATCCACTAGTTTGCTCCACATAATGTTGGGACATCCTCTTGTAATATCTAATGTACCACCGTTTTGATGCATATATGGGCCCAATGGATTATTCAGCCCATACAAACTTAGATTGGATAGATTCATAGTAAAATTGGTTTTGTTGTCTCATAATCCCTAAAAATCAAGTTTATCAGGTAAAACTATAATCAATGACAACAATCACTAAAATCATTATGTATACCTTGCTTTGCTTACGAAAAAGAAATAAATTTAACCTACTGTGTAAAAGTGTTTAAATTACTTATCAGTTTCATCAAGTTTAATTAATTGTGTTCAAATTCATGTTCAGATTCATATTCATGTTGATCACTTATTTAAGCTAATTCTGCGTATTCAAGTGATCAAGTTTCAATCGATTTCTAATTTAAGTATGATGATTTCATGTAAATGATTTTTTTTTTAATTTTTTTGGTCTTCTTTTTTTATTTTCTTACATATATTATATCGTTTTTACAGCATTAGAAAGCCTTTGTAAGTGCATGTTACTAATTAGTATATTTTAAATCCCACACCTCACCTTTGCCGTTATGCCGGGGGTTTCCTCCTTCGCCACACACACACACACACACCCACCCACTATCTCTCTCTCTCTCTTCAACTGATTTCGACTCATATTCATCTTTTTCGATTGATCTCTCTTTTTGATTATGCATCTTTATCGCTAATTCTCTAATCGGTCTTCTTCTTCTTCTTCTTCTTCTTCTTCTTCTTCTTCTTTTTCTTCTTCTTCTCTTCTCTTATCTCTCTTTTTCTCTCTCTCTCTCTCTCTCTCTGTCTCTCTCTCTATTTGGTTATTGTTTAACCCTAGGTTAAGAAGCCCAAAATCCAAAAAACGAATATCAATCTAATTTTGATGACCCTGAAATCACATCGTTATCCACCATTGGTATGATGTTCTTGCATAATTTGGAGGTTAGCAAGATGGGAACATGTTTTGCAATCCACTAGAGACATGGATGGGGCGTTTGTTATGCAGTAATTCAAAGAGTTTAATGAAGTTGAAATTTGTATTTCATTAGTTATTGTGTTTCATTGGTAGAAATTTGTTGGAATTAGAATTTTAATTTTATTTTTAACGTTTGGTAGCGAAAAGAACTAAATTGGAATTGGGATTAATTCTCTCAAATTCTTTCAAATGAAATATTTCAAAATCCTTTCAAATTTTGAAGGATTTCAAATCCCACCGACCCGCGCATCTGCCATTGACCGCCACCTACCATCCACCCCTAACCCATTGCCGACCGACAATACTAACAACCCTTGCCGACGCCGTCAATCTTCGTCCGCCGCCACTTACCTCTGACTGCTGACGACCCTAACCGCCGACGCACACGACCGCTGCCGACCTGGCCTCGGACCGCCGACTGTCGTCGACTTTCGATCATTGCTGCCCTCCGACCACCGGCGCTACCATCAATCTTAGCCGACAACCGTCGCTGCCATTTCCTGACCCTGATCGATGACCATCGCCGATTGCCCAAAACTATTTGACACCTCACCCCACTGCCCGCTTATAGCCTTGTTCCCCGACAACCAAACCCGCAAACAACTTATCGTGTCGTCAGCGTTGTTGATAATCGATAGTCGCCGCTAACCGCGCCATCCGCCAACAAACGCTCGTCTCCACCAACGGTGCTCGCGGCCGACCACCAATCTTCGTAATCAAACCACGTCGGTTTTCGACGCATTAGACGGCGACTGTCGGTTTTCAGCGACGGGCGTGATCGGTTGGTGGCGGCTGTGGGTACGGTCAGTTTTGGCAACGGGCGCAGTTGGTGGTCGCGGACGATTGTCGCCGGTGACAACAAAGGTGGTTGGTGGTATGTAGCGGCGGTGATTAGTGGTCATGTAGGTGGTGGTAGTTTGCAATGAGTGATAAATTTCAATTCGGTTATAAGTGTTTTGTCACTAAAAGTGTATTTTGAATTTAAATTCTTTTTGTAGATTACAATTCACTTTAAATTAAAATCCTTTGAAAAATATTAAATTTCAAATACAATTTTTTTAATTTCAATTCCAATCAATTACGCAAACCAGAGGGCCCGAAAGAGAGCGGTGAATCATCATCATCTTCATCTTCCTCGTCTCAAGAAAACGTAAAGAGAGATGAGAGAGGGTGATGCAGAGACGTTAAGTGAAGGAACGACTGGTGCAATGTATGGCCAGGTGGGTGGTCGGAGTTATCATCTAATGTAAAAGTCTCACATGCCTTGAGTAATTGTACATTCTGTGTAAGACCTTATATCTCATTGTTAACTTCACTTTCAAACGTATTAGAATATGATCAAATGTAAAAAAGATCTCACATGCATTGAGTAGTTGTACCTTTTGCTTAAAACCTTGTATTTTACTAGTAACCTCACTTTCAAATGTAATAGGGGTAAAATGTTTAAGGGGTTATTTGTTAGCATCTGAATAAGTCTTTTAATGATTCAGATGTATGAATGGTTCAACATTTAATTGTTCAGACTGTTTGTTTCGCGAGCAAATGTCAGAATGATTCAGATATTTGCCTCTCAATAGTTAAGCGTTATACTAATGCTGAATGGTTAAAAGGTATAATGCTAAATGGTTAAGGCATCTTATCTAAAATGGTCAGACATTTGTCTTTGAATAGTTAAACGATATACTAGCTCTTAATGATTCAACACTTAATGGTTCAGACATCTTATTGGTTCAACATTCATCATTCAGAAATTGCCAAAAGCCTCTAAGTTTCTAGTGTCGTTAATATTGGGAACAATAATTATTGATTATAGTTATAATCATACGTTCTTTAGATTCGGGTCTTACATTAAAAAAATTTAACCTTGTTCAACAAGGTGATTAAGATATTGTAAATTGTAATACTGGTTAATTAAAAAAACAAACACATAAAGATGCAGAAGGATATTTCTTTATACTCTTTGAATAAGTCCAAAACTAAAAGTCTAAAAGTAATAAAGTATTGCTTTTGTCTCTTCAGAGACATATGGCGAAATTCAAATGATATGATTATCACTTTAGGGTGTGTTTGCTAATCTTTAGACCTTTGCTCTTATTTCCAATTTTTTTAATAATAATATTTTATTAATTAGAGAAAAATTTTTAGCAATGGATGTTAAGCTTGCATTTTTAAAATAAAAGTGTTTTATAGAATGAATATTTCATCTATTTCTTCAGTGTTTTATTAAAATTACTCTTACTTTCTTTTACTTCAAAAACCATTTAGTTTTCAGTTCTGTAATATCATTGTAAAATCTTTTGATAAGTACATGATTTACATACTTATGTTGTCTATTATTTATCAGTTTATACAAATTTGTGTGTAAGAAGTACATTTCTTGTAATCTTGTATATAAATCATCATGTTCTTTGAAATGATTAAGGTGCTTTACATTACATAATGTTTAGAAATAAACTGGAAACTTCTAAGAATAAAAGTACAAAAATATTTCATAGATAACAAAAGTTTATGTGCGCAGCAATTTAAATAATTATTATACAGATAGTATTTAATAAAAGACTTATTTATACAGATAGTATTTATATAATTATTATACAGTAAACCAACTTATTAAACGCATCTTATTAAAAACTACAATTTCAGTGCAATTTAAATACTCCACATGTCCATGACCTAGTGGTCTTATAACATTGATGATTGATATACACAAAAGTCATGTAAAGTCATAACATCAACATTCGCAGGACAATTTGATAAGTTACTTGGGAGAAAAAAAGGTAGTTAAAAAAATCTAAATACTCCAAGTAAAGGTTAATTTTATGTTACTGAACCCACGTTATTATGTCATTTTTTTTTAAATTGATAAATTATTATATCGTTAATGCTCACTAGTCAAGAAATGATTTAGAACCTTTCAAATGAAATTATTAAACATGATACACCAATCAAAGAGAGGGATAGGGAATCTTCGTAATCAACGTTTGAAAAGATTATGCAAATCGATCTCATCCCTACAAAATTCAAAAATAGTTGAAAAGTATTACCACTTTTTGACAAAACATAATAATCATTAAACAAGAACCAGCTCACATATTATTTCAGATTTTAGTGTTTTTTTAATCTCCAAAATGGTTTTTGAATATCGTATAAGGTGAGTTGAATACATTTACAAGTTCTTTTTTATTTTAAAATACAAATATAACTGTATAAGTAACCATAAGAAGTTAAAAAGGGGGATTTTGAGTAATTGATTATGTCATTTAAAGAATACATATTCTTTATAAAAACATTTATATAACAATAGCTTAGAGTATAGTTACCTTAAACAAGCACACAGTGTACGGACAGTCATGCATACAACATCCAAACATTAACAACAAACATATCCACAAGTACGTGGTATATACCACGTTTGACTTCTTTGATTCATCTAAGGAAATATTATAAACTCAAAGACGATGAATACAACAAATTTACATCTTTCATCATGACAACAACAAGCAATCAATACCTTGATGACACCGGCATATTCTTGGACTTATTATTTATTTAATCAACTTGTGGACACCCTTTTCTCATATTTCAATACCCACCAAGAAAGTTATTATCTTGATGTGAATTCATTCATCGTTCATCATTCATATGTGATCGAGTGAGATTTTACTGTATACGTCTGTTTGTTTGTCTGTACGGAAGCAATCGAACAAGATGGAGAAGGTTTATGTGGCGATCGGGGACGATGTGCAGGAGGGTCTTGCAACTCTTGAATGGACACTTAGAAAATGGTCATCTTCTCAAATCTCCATAGTTATTCTTCATGCAAATGTCAACAAAGATTATGTGTACACATACTGTAAGTTCATCACAAAGTTTTGATTTTGACTTTTCGTTTGATGTTTGATTGATGTGGTTTTCTTGATTCAAGATGGAAAGCTTCCTGCAAGTTATGTGAATGATGAGAGTGTTGACTTTCTCAAGAAATTTGAAGAAGGGAAAGTCAACAAGATTTTGAATAAGTATATAGCTTTCTGTGGCAAGGTGTGATTGTGTTCATCTTTCTATTATTACTATTTTTTAGAATCACTCATCTGAAAATTGTAATCTTTGTGAATTGTGTGACTTTGTTCACAGGTGAAAACAGAAACTTTGAACATAGAGAAACTCGACGAACCGATACCTAAACGAATCTTGCAACTTATATCAGGTCTTAAAATCTGCAAATTGGTGATGGGAATTACATTCTTGAAATCAGTTTCAATGTATGTTGACTTAAACGGTTTGAACTTCATTGACTTTGTGTTATTACATAGAATTGTGTACTTATCTGTATCTGTTCTTCATTCTGTTAAGGAAACAAAATAATCTGTTGACTGTATTGAAGAAAATTCAGAGGAAGAAACCTGATTTCTGTGAATTATATCTAACAAGTGGTGGGAAATTGTTCTATTTGAAAGAGAAAAACAATGAGGAAGTTATAGAAGATGATCAAGGTGAAATGGTGGCAAAATTGAACAAAAAGAGGGGTAGTTTCAAAGGTTGGATTGGCAAATTATTTCAAGAAAATGCAAAGAATCATCAAAATTCATCATCTTTAACAACAACAGATTCACCTGCAAATTGGGATGAATGTGCAGAAGAAATTGAAGGGTATTTCAATCAGTTGGATTCATATGCAGATGAAGAATCAGAGATAGTGCAGGCTTCAAGTGAGATCATGGAGAACAGTAGATCATTAGAACTAGATATACCTAAAGATTTGGTGAGTAAATTTAATCATTTTTTAGATTAATAATTTGAGTTTTCTTAATTGAATTTACAAAAGTAAGAACACCCTTTTCACGTAATCAGAATCCGATTCAGAAGACTGAATATTTGAGAATCAAAGTAGGAGAAGCAAGAGACACCATTGATATGAAGAAACGAGAAGCTAAAGAAAGTGTAACAAGATGTTCTAAAGCAGAATGGGCGATTAATATGTGTAATTCAAGGGTAATTCATCAAGCTCATAGTTTAATCACTTGAATCACATAAATCTGTTATGTTTTTTTCTTTATTATCTTGAATTTGGGTACATAGGTGTTGGATCTTGAAGCTAGATTGAATGAAGAAACCATGAAAAGAAGAAACTTTGAGAAGGATTTAGAGGCTGTAAACGAAGAACTTGCAGAAAACAGAATAAGACTTGATCAGAACAAAAGCAAGCTCAATTCGACACTCGAAATCCATAAAGAGTTATCAAAGAAACTGAAATCAGTCACAGTGGCGAAATCACTATCTGAAGAACAATTAAGGAAAATGATCCACAAAAGGGGGTCTATGGTTGAAGAGATTGAAAAACTGAGGAAACAGAAAGATGTTATGCAGAGAAGAATTGAGTTTTGCAGAGATAAAGATGCCATTGAAATGGTGAAAAGATTGAATGAATTGAGTTTCACTTACAAAGAGTTTACCGCCAGCGAGATTAGAGCAGGCACAGAAAACTTCTCAGACCGCTGTCGATTATACTGTTCCGGTGATGCCACTTATGTGTATCGGGCTCAAATCAACCACACCACAGTAGCTGTGAAGTTGTATGGTTTTGGGATAAAACAAATGTCAGATGAAGAATTTGATAATAAGGTAAACGTGTTCAAAGTTCGTATTATGTTATGTCTGTTTTGATGAAAATTCTGGGCTGACCCGTTAACTAGAGTGTGATTTTGTTCATTGTAGGTGAAGGTTTTAAGCCATTTACAGCATCCAAATTTGGTGGCCATGCTTGGGTTCTGCAGAGAGCTGAAATGCATCGTCTTCGAGTATATGCATCAGAGCTGCCTAAGAAATGTGCTTTTCTCAAACAGTAGAAAAAAAGAAGCACTAAACTGGCATGCTAGAGTCTGTATTGCAGCCGACGTTTGTTTGGGTCTAACCTTTCTCCATCTAGCCAAGCCCAGACTCATGGTTCATGGAAACCTGAACCTATCCAACATCCTTCTGGACCAAAATAATGTTGCAAAACTACATGGGTTTAGGCTAGATTCATTGTATGATGAATCTGATATCAGGTCTGATATTCGGGATTTTGGGAGTTTGGTGTTGCAGCTTTTGACTGGGAGAAATTGGTGTGGGTCTCTTGATGAGGTGTTAGATCAGCGGGTCGGGGATTGGCCATTGGAAGTGGCAATGGAGTTTGCGAGAATAGGAATGAGGTGTTCATGTGGGCATGGTGAAGATGGCGCGTATACTGGGATGGTGATGGTGATGAAAGATATGGAAGAGGTACGAAAGATGGCAGATAATGTGACAGATGTTGGATGCTTGGTAAATGAGTTTAGTGTGGATTCGGATATACCATCTTTCTTCTTCTGTCCAATATTAAAGGTTAGCATTTCTTTCTGTTATGTAGGTAAGGTATTATCATATGATGAATTGTACTTGCATATGTGAGATGTAGGATGTGAACTCAAACTTTTAGATTATCTCAAGGACAGTTTCAAACACTTAGGCAAGCACGATTGTTGTTTGTGTCTAATGGACTTTGTGTTGGTTGCAGGATGTAATGAAGGATCCACACATTGCTTCAGATGGATTCACATATGAGCTCGACGCCATAAAGCAATGGCTAGAAATGGGGCACAATACATCGCCGATGACAAATTTAGAATTAGAACACAAACACCTTACTCCAAATCGCACCCTTAGTTCCTTGATTCAAGATTGGCACAAGAAAAGATCCATCCCCCTTTAACATAAGCCATATGTATGTAACTATACAAATTGTTCATTGTTTGAATTGTAGGAAAGATAAGTAAAGCTTCTTGATGTTCTATACTTAAAGTAGCATGATGCAAAATCGACTGTAATCACTACTATCAAAGAAATGAAGAATCATTGTAAACAAACTTACAGATGATGTATGAGAATGTACACATGTATTCAACAGTTTTTAGATGTAGAATGATGCTAAGGTGGAAAGGTCAAACTTCAAAGTTACACCGTTGACTGTTGCATAATGTTAGCAGAATGGATTAAACTTCAGGGACTTATTTTGTCATTCCTTAAAAGGTGTTATGTTTTTGGGTTATTATGTCTATTAATAACTCAGAGACTAAATGTGTTCATTGTTGTTTCTTATGGTGTTAATTGTAACAATGTTGTAATATTGTTAGGGTTGGTTAATGATTGTTAGTAGTATAAAAGGAAGGGTACTCTCATGTAATAAGGTGATTCTTCTTCCGAAGCATAATAACAAATTGATGATATTCATTGTTCAAAACTTCCGAGAGCATATTCAAAACTTCCGAGAGTATATTCAATTTTGATTGCAAATTCAACAATTGGTATCAGAGCCTGGTTACGGCTCGAGAATCAAAATTGAACAACGCGGAATTGTTGAGGAAACTGGGATCAATCAAAGGCGAAATTGATTGATTGAGAGGGTGTCGTTGAACATCATGGTGTCTGCAAAGTTCGAGTTAGAGAAATTTGATGGTAGAAATGATTTTGGATTATGGAGGTTGAAGATGAGGGCGTTGCTAGTTCATCAGGGGATTGTGGATGCCCTTAAAAGCGATGAAGCGGTGATCCCAGAGAACACAACTCCGGAAAAGACACAAGAAATCCAACAGAGGTGGAAAGATATGATACAGAAGGCACATAGCGCCATTATACTGAGTTTGGGAGATCGGGTGTTGAGAGAAGTCTCCAAAGAAACAACTGCTGCTGGGATTTGGTCAAGATTAGAAAGCTTATACATGACCAAATCACTTGCAAACCGCCTGTACCTGAAGAAGAGGCTGTACACGTTCAATATGACATCAGGTAAATCAATTGAAGATCACACAGATGAATTCGATAAACTGATGTTAGATCTTGGTAACATAGATGTTACACTTGAGGAGGAGGATCAAGCTGTGATATTCTTGACCTCCTTACCTCAATCGTATGAGCATTTTGTTGATACCCTGATGTATGGACGTGAGACTCTAACTATGGAGGAAGTATTGTCGGCGGTTAACTCAAGGGAGTTAAAGAAAAGATCTGAAACTCAAGAAGAACCAAGTAGCAGCGGACTCTTTGTCAGAGGAAGAACGGAGCAGAGAAGCAAGTTCAAAAGTCAACACCGATCTAAGTCCAAATTCAAAAGACGATGCTATATCTGTCAGTCTGAGAAGCATCTCAAAAGGGATTGCCCTGAAAGAAAGAACCGTAGAAGTGAGAGTCATGGTCACAAGAGTCAAGGAAATTCTTCCCCGGAACCATCATCAGATGGATATGAGAGCTCTGAGGTGTTAATGGTGTCCAAAGGGGTGGAGAATGACTCTTGGATAATGGACTCAGGATGTTCTTATCACATGAGCCCAAATAAAGAGTACTTCAAGGAATTGAAGATCGAAGATCTTGGTGAAGTAAAGATGGGGGATGACAGAGCATGCAAAATTCAAGGCTATGGTGTAATAGCCCTGAGTCTCAACAATGGCACAACCGTGGAATTGCACAATGTAAGGTACATCCCTGAACTATCAAAGAACTTGATCTCATTAGGGCAGTTTGAAAAGGTTGGGTGCAATGTTAGTTTGAGGAATGGAAAGGCCAGGGTCATTAAAGGATCTATGGTAGTGTTGACTGGGTCAAGGACAGGGAATAATCTGTATGTGTTAGATGGGAAGACAAGTGGTGATCATGTGTCTATGGTCACAAGTAGGACAGAGAATCTGTCTATGTTGTGGCATAGGAGGTTAGGCCATATGAGTGGTCAAGGCCTAGCTGAGTTAGTAAAACAAGAGGTAGTCAGTGGGTTAAAGGGGAGTGAATTTGGGTTTTGTGAACACTGCATCATGGGTAAATCCCATAGAGTAAAATTCACTAAAGGTAAACACTATACTAAGGGTATCTTGAATTACATTCATGCTGACTTATGGGGCCCAACTCAGACTGAATCATTAAGTGGAGGCCACTATTTTCTATCAATCATTGATGATTACTCTAGAAGGCTTTGGGTGTTTGTTCTAAAGCATAAGTATGAGACATTTTCAAAGTTCAAGGAGTGGAAAACCATGATAGAAACTCGGACTGGAAAGAAAGTAAGAAAACTAAGAACAGACAATGGGTTAGAGTTTTGTAATGCAGAGTTTAGCAAGTTATGTAGGGAACAAGGCCTGCAGAGACACAAGACAGTTCCTGGCACACCTCAACAGAATGGGCTAGTTGAGAGAATGAATAAAACACTTCTTGATAAGGTAAGATGTATGCTACATGAGTCTGGACTGCCTAAGAAATTCTGGGCTGAGGCACTAAGCACAACTGCTTATATGGTTAACAGATCACCATCATCAGCATTAAACATGATGGTTCCCATGGAGAAGTGGTCAGGAATGAAAGTCGATTACAGCAACTTGAAGGTGTTTGATTCTTTGGCCTATGCTCATGTTAAGAAGGATAAACTTGAGCCTAGGGCCATAAAGTGTATATTTCTTGGATACTCACATGAGGTAAAAGGATATAGGTTGTGGTCAATGGAAAGAGAAGGAGTGAAAGTCCTGGTGAGTAGAGATGTAACCTTTAATGAGGAAATACTATATAAGGACCTATTAGTAAATGCAAACAAAGGTAATGGCAGTATTGATGATCATGATGTTATAATTGAGGTGGAGAATAATGAGTCAAGGAGAGACTCAAGACCTGTCTCACCTGATAGTGACAAATCAGGTGGTAACTCTGATGGCAATACCGAAGGAGTTACAACACACGGACCATCTAGTTCTGTTCCATCTAGCTTAGCTAAGAATAGAACTAGAAGGACTATAATTCCCCCAGTTAGATATAGGTCAAGCAATACTGAAGATTTGTCCGCATTTGTGTTTATGTCTACACAGCAAGAGAGCATGATTGAACCCTTGTCATTCCATGAAGCTGTGAGATCAGTGGATAAGGAAATATGGATTGAGGCTATGAATGATGAAATGAGATCTCTGTATGAAAATGAGACATGGATACTTGATGATAAATCTTAAGGGAAAAGGCTCATTGACTGCAAGTGGTTGTATAAGTTGAAGGAGGGAGTTCATGGTGAATTACCTAGGTTTAAAGCAAGGTTAGTTGAAAAGGGGTTCACACAAAAGGCAGGTGTGGATTATAATGAAATTTTTTCACATGTGGTCAAGCATACATCTATTAGGTTGTTGTTGGCTCTAACTGCTCAATTTGACTATGAATTAGAGCAATTAGATGTCAAGACAATATTTTTACATGGTTCATTGGATGAGACTATCTATATGAAACAACCACCTGGTTTTGAGGTGGAGAGTCATGAAGACAAGGTATGCTTACTGAAGAGGTCGTTGTATGGGTTGAAACAGTCACCAAGGCAATGGTACATCAGATTTGATGAGTATATTTTGAGTCAAGGTTTTAAGAAAAGTTGTTATGATAATTGTGTATATTATAAAGAATACACTAAAGGTGAATTTGTATATCTTCTTTTGTATATTGATGACATGTTGGTAGCATGTAAAGATCAAGGTGAAATTCAAACTACAAAGCATTTGTTAATGTGTGAGTTTGATATGAAAGAACTTGGAGCTGCTAAGAGAATATTAGGTATGGAAATCAACAGAGACAGAAGTTTAAGGCTTTTAAAGTTGACTCAAACTGGGTATGTTAATAAGATTTTGAAGAATTTTGCCATGGAGAAGTCTAAGCCAGTGATTACTCCTATGGCTCAACACTTCAAATTGTCTAAAAGAGATTCACCAAAATCTGAAGAAGAAGAGTTACAGATGAGTAAGGGTACCATATGCTAATGCTGTTGGGTGTTTGATGTGTCTAATGGTTTGCACTCGGCCAGACATAGCTTATACAGCTGGTGTGGTAAGTAGGTACATTTCATGTCCTGGCAAGTTGCACTGGGAAGCTGTGAAATGGATTTTCAGGATCTCAATGGAACTAAATCAGTTGGTTTAGTATTTGGGAAAGGTCAAAGTGCTGAAAATACACTGCTTGGCTATGTTGATAATGATTTTACTAAAGACTTAGACAATGGAAGATCTATGACAGGATATGTATTTACTTTGTTTGAAAGTGTAGTTAGTTGGAAAGTAACACTTCAGTCAACTGTTGCTTTGTCAACAACTGAAGCTGAGTTTGTGGCTCTTACAGAAGCAGTTAAGGAGTATATTTGGCTTAAGGGTATAATCACTGAGTTGGGTACTAACTTGTCCAATAATGTGATTCTGTGTGACAATCAAGGTGCAGTACAGCTTGCTAGAAATCAAGTGCATAATGAGAGGACTAAGCATGTGAGAGTTAAACTATATTTTATCAAATATGTGGTAAAATCTAAAGAAGTTGAGATTAAAGAAGTTGATACTCTTGATAATAGTGCTGATACGCTTACAAAGGCTTTGCCAGGTCCTAAGTTTGAGTATTATTTGGAGATTTTGAATATAGAATGAAGATTAATCCAAGGTGGAGATTGTTAGAAGAATGGATTAAACTTCAGGGACTTATTTTGTCATCCTTAGAAGGTGTTATGTTTTTGGGTTATTATGTCTATTAATAACTCAGGGACTAAATGTGTTCATTGTTGTTTCTTATCGTGTTAATTGTAACAATGTTGTTAATATTGTTAGTGTTGGTTAATGACTGTTAGTAGTATAAAAGGAAGGGTATTCTCATGTAATAGGGTGATTCTTCTTCCGAAGCATAACAACAAATTGATGATATTCATTGTTCAAAACTTCCGAGAGCAGATTCAAAACTTCCGAGAGTATATTAAATTTTGATTGCAAATTCAACACATAAGATAATGTGTCTAAACATTTTGCTCATCGGAAAACTCAAGAAACTTTGTTTGGTAAGTTATAATCATAAAGAGAAGATGGATTTGTGCACACGTCTCGTTCTCATTGACTTCTTAGACACTGTTGTCTGGTACTACAACACCAAGAATATCACCATCATGTTCATCGATAAAAGCGTGTTCATTATGAAATCAAACTGACAGCAAATTATTCTAGAAAACTAGTTGTTAGATCTTCAAATAGGTCAAGTTATCTGATGCAGTGATGCTGCTGAGTGAAGAATTATTTGCTGAGTGAAGAATGAAATAATCGGACAGTATTAAGGCGGATTCTGGGTGATATTGTTGAAAATATTCAGCAATTATAAACCCAGAAACAGAGATACACCATCTATCATCATGTTTCTAAAGCTAGTTTAGTGACAACGAAGCAACCAATGGTGGTAATATAGAATCAATAACAGCACTAATACACATAACATGAAAATAACCACCTAACAGTGAATCAGGTATCTATCATCATCATTTAGAAGTAGAGGTGGGTTGCAAGTGATCATAAATGGCTACATAATAAGGTACTTGCCTGCATTATTTAAATTGACTTCTTTTTCATGTGGGGATGGGATTGATTATACACAACAACATAAATGGTTGATTAAGACTCATGATTTTGCTTAATCAGCTTTTAGTAGGACACTTGTTGAAAATGGCTTATCTTTATGATCATAAACAAATGCACATAATCAACTTACTGAAATTGCTTATTTGACATGTCAAGTGAAAAAATTGGTTGTTAGATTTGTTAATTTCTAATAAGTCAACATCTCAGGATACATATATACACTCATGTGCACAACAAAGTGACAGGGACGCGTAGAGTGGGTTAATCTTTAAAAATAAGCAAGAGGAAAGGAAGACCAATCTTTGGAACAATTTTCTCTGCTTGATTAAAAGAAATACATATGCTTTATATAGAAAATGCAATGCCTAAACTAGCCTACTGTAAATGCACTTTATTTGGAATATGGAAAACATGCAGAAGTCATGCAAACATGAGAGGTGTGGCTCTCCCCATAAATTCTATCCCTAACTTGCAACACTTCCATTTGACTAAGTTGACTGGGTCGCCACTTTACAATGTCGAAGTAAGTTGGTGGCCCTACAAAATGACATCAAACGATAACAACACAACTACACTTGGTACAAGTAGCCATGCTACAAATGATGACTTTGATTGTGATGTAAGTGATGAAGGTAGCGAGTTCCATGCAAAGATCACACCTAATGAATGGCAACTAGTTGATGAAGCTTTATGGGAACCACCTAGTCCAACTCCTTCATCTATTACAACAATGGCATATTTGGTATTCTTTTGTTTAATGTTATTCTTAATTGTTCTTATTATTTTGTCCTTGTATTCTATTGTTTTTGTTATCAATGCTGGCAGATGTTGTTAATGAAGAAACGACTGATTCTCGCATGTGTACACATGATGCAAGTAGTGAAGATGCTACAATTTCCACAACAACCAAGATGGTGAAGAATTCACACATGACGAGCATGAAAAAAGGGCCTAGGAGATCAACTCGTAAGTCTAAGTGTTTCAATGACTACATGACATATGCATGTCATTACAATCTCCAACCATGCTTCCCACTATTACGACTATTAACTAGATTTCTCTTTTGATCATGTTATCTATGATTCTCTTTTTACATTGTAATAATGTGTGTTTTCTAACCTTTACGTTGAAATTTCATACTATACATCAAAATTTAGTGTTTAGTTTTCTTACGTACTTGTAATTTGGTGTTACACAAGAAGGGTTGTTTTTTATGCATATGGGTTTTGCATATGAGTGTTTGGTATTGCTCTAACTGTAATGGGTTTTAATTTTTTGTTTTTCGTTTCTTTATGACCTAAAAATATGTATGTATCATCATCATTAGATGCTACATGGGATTTCTGTGTGCACTAAGGGGCTGTTTGGCAGCCTCTTAATCAGCCTCTTAATGGTTCAGATGTCTGAATGGTTCAGCACTTAATGGTTCAGACTGTTTGTTTCGTGAGCACATGTCTGAATGGTTAAGAGATTTACCTCTGAATGGTTAAAAATTATATTGATGCTGAATGATTAAGAGGTCTAATGCTGAATGGTTAAGACATATTATCTGAATTGGTCAGACATTTGTTTTTGAATAGTTAAATTATATACTAGCTCTTAATGGTTCGGACCTCTTAATGATTCAGCACTTAATGATTCAGACCTCTTATTGGTTCAGCACTTAATCATTCAGATGTTGTCAAACAACCCCTAAGTCTAAGTAGAGTTTATTGTAAGAATGGAGGGATAAGGAGTCAAAAGTTGGTTGATGTTGTCAAAGTTTAAGTTTTGTCATCATCATTAAGAGTACTTCAAGTACTAATTTTGTTTGAAATGCAAAGAGATATGCTTTTGACGTTACGACATAAATTACCAGGGCACAGGATGAATATGAAACTAGTTCAAATTAAACTCAAAACTAAAAATTAACACGTGTCGAGACCGAAGATTATAAGCTATTATTCATAGTGCATAAATTACACGTTTTGTCCTTGGATTTAAAAAGTATAAAGTTAATTCAAACGTTTATATGCTCTACATGTTTGGTCCACCATGTAAAATGCCTTTACTTTGTGTGAAATACATAAAAACTAATGAAATCTAACGTCAAGAACCAAACATACAATATACATACAAAATATTGAACCAACTTTACAATTTTTAGAATTAAAAAACCAAACATATAATCTGATCAAAACACTATGTAAAATTATGTAATTTACTCGTTATAATAAAATGTCATTAAGTTTTGGAAAAACTTCTCCCAGCAAATACTGGACTCCTCTGGCGCCTTCCCCTTGTTGAAGCTTCAACCTTTGGAGAAGAATTCTTCTACAACGTTTCACTGCCCTAATTTCCCCAATCGACTGTAAGATCATCACTCATGTCTTTATTATTCGATTCTTGTTATTTCTTATCTTCTTTCTTACTGTTAGAATTTTCTACTTCGTAGCTTTCATCCCTTTATCTCGCTCTTCTGTATCAATCATAAATGGTATTGAAACCCTAAAAGGGACGTTATTTTGGCATTCTTCATCGTGTTTTGATCCCAGTTCACTCTAAATTAAAGAAGATGCTGCTGTCACTTTAGTTATTCGAACTTGTCTATAGGATGCCTGCCAGGTGTTTGTTAATATGCTTCACTGAATTCAATCGTTCTCCTTCAAAAAAGATATGATTTTGGATTTGGGTAACTGGGTATAGCATGCTTCTTGCATGAGTTGATGTCAAATTTAGATCCTTATTAGTTTTTGAGCTTGAATTTAACTCCTTTGACTTGCAAGATTAAGCTTTTTCTTGTTTCTATATGGTGGAGGGATACAAAATGTGCATGTTTGGGTGGGTTTGAAATTGTTTCATCAAGTATTGTTGGAACTTTGACATGGATGTTTTAACTGAAATGTAAGTGCTTGTCATGTGTTTGTGAAAATGTGATAACTTTTTCAAGATCCTGCCAAGTGTTTGTGAGAATGCTTGAATGACATCTATTGGTGTATTTTGATTGTCTTCGTAGACTAGCAGAGTCATATGTTGACGGGTTGGTTTTGGTGTTACTATAGAGGCTAAGAGCATCTTTGATGCTTTGTCTAAACCATAAGTATCTCTTTTATTTCCTCTCTTTGTTACTCTTTAACTTGACGTGTATCTTTCTTCTCCCCTGTTCAATTTGTGTATTGAATCACAATCTAAAGCCTAAAAAAGGTACATCTGACCTGTCCTATTACACTACCCCCCTCTCCCTCCACTCACAACTAAACTTCTTGAATCCACCACCACTAACAAACGTGTGCATATTGTTTTGACTTTGAAATATGTTGAAATGTTATTAATCGTTGTGTGTACATTATCTTCCCATAATATGTGTCTTTAAAGTGTTTGATGAAAGTCTTAAGAGAAGCACGCTGGTCAAAATTGATAAAAGCAACAAAGTTGCGTTTTGCAAAATAACATTTCAGCATTATGCTGTATGTTACTGCATTCCAATATACAAAGATGATAAACCGGAAGTCAGTTTTAGGAATGGAACTAGATCCCAGTGCTTAAACCAAACAACAATCAAGTTACTTTACCCATTACCATTCCACCCTGGTATCAACCCCATACCCTTAGTGATTCCCGACTGCATACCAAATACTACCTTAACTCATGAATAAAGCATGAACAAGTCATAATTGCTTCTTTTAACTGGTCTAGAGAAAGTAATTTGATTATCAGGGTTTTAGCGTAACCTATAGGATGGACTACTGAAATTTGATTTTTGTAATCAGTCTTTCACTCTTTCGTATTTTATTATTTAAAATTCTGCTGCTGCATATGCAAATCAGTTATGGGTTGATTTTTTTTTGTTTTTTTTTTCGCAGAGCTTGAATACATATTTTCAATTGTGGTAAGGCATCTGTCATACATACTTGTTCAGGATAGAAACCCTGATTTTTTTGTTTACATTTTGTTTTGCTAGAGCATTGCTTCTTTTGAAGAACTGGAACCTGAAGTGATCGAGTGTTGGTTACTGTAATTATAACTTGTAAAGATTATGTCTGAAGCTAATTCTTCATCCATCTTCTCCCACAAAAACTCAAGACTCCCTGAAGATACGGTCTTCTTCTCCATATTTCCTGATTTTTCTCTTTCAGCAGACCTTAAATCCCAAAACCCTAAAACAGATCCTCTTGTTTTTTCACAACTCCAATCTCTCCACCTTCAAATCCTTCACTCACTCTCCTCCTACACCACCAACTACATATGGCAACATGAGCCCTTCACTATCTCCATCTCCACCCAATCACCCTGTGCCTTTTGTCCTCCTTCATCAAATCAAATTCCCCATCTTCATGGCAAACTCAGGTATGGAGACAATCTTGAAGATGAATGGTTCATTGTGTTCCTACTCTTTGAAACCTCACTCAAATTCCCAAATCTCTCAATCCGTGTATGGGATACAGATGGCGAGTTTCTGTTGATAGAGGCGGCTTTCCATCTCCCAAAGTGGCTCAACCCTGAAACGAGCACCAACCGTATCTTTATCCGTGGTGGCGATTTACATATTATTCCGAAAAATCAGTTCCCTTCAGTTCCTACTTTATTCGATTCACTTTCATATGTATCAACACATGAGGAGAAAACCAAAGCTCCAAGTTCAGTTCAGTTAGCTATCAAAAACCGCATCGGAGATTATCCTGATAGGGCGGTTAAAAACATGCATCGTGTTAGGGTCAGGGTTCCTGTATCTGTGGCACAGATCTTGAAGCATGAACCCTGTTTAATTTCACTAGCTGTGGAAGGGTTTTATGACAGAGACATTGATTCAATGAAATATGCAGCGAATATGGAGCGGTTTCTGCCTAATAAAAGTAGTGATGAGATAGTTGAAGTGTCGGTGATGATGTCACGTGCAATGTATGCACAGTTGATGCAACAAACATTCCAAGCCCCAAAGGGTTACCCAATGCCCCCAAGGAGTGATGGCGGCTATGTTGCAGCAGAATTGGGAATGAAGATAGCATGCGGGTTTGAAATGATTTATCAGATGAGAAAACGAAATGGGTTGGAAGGGAAAGGTCGTACATGGGAGGTTTATAGGGAGAGTTTAGAGAAAAATGGGTACTTTGATGGGTTGCTTCCCGGGTCAAAGGACTATAAAAGATTAATGGAGAACGCACAAGATTATTACCGAAAAAGTTCCTTACATCACAGAGAAAGGTATGATTATAAACATCTTATTTGTGTTATTTGGTCATTATCTTTTGTTGCTGATACTTGTGATTTTCCATGCAGTGAAATACTGAGTGCTCCAGTTAGGCGTATAGATGATATACTTTCTCAACCTTTTTCAGTAGATGAATTTAAGGGTCAAGAAATTCCTCCATCAGATGATGATTCATGGCTTTACAGTGGTGAGGATGAACTAAATGCTGCTCTTTCTGAGAGACAACAAGAGATGGATCATTATAACATGAGTCGTAAGAAGAATAACAAGTCAAAAGAGCAGGAGGATGTGGGCCCTTCGTCCTCCTCAAATGTCGATGATTACGATCTTGGTGATATAGCAAAATCGATGCAAGAATTTATTGACAAGATGTCAAGCTTTGAGGGAGCAGAGGTTCCTGGGGATAGGCAAGTTTATCCTCTATTGATATAAATATTTGAAGGGTACTTACTCACAAAAGTTTTCATCCCTTTTTTCTGGTCTTTTCCAGGAATTTAAAAGCTGTGGACATGGACGTGGAACGCTTTATGAAAGAGATTGAGTCAGTTATGAAACCTCCAAATGCAGCACATGCTGATGGAGATTATGATGTTGATGAAGACCTTTCCTCTGACATGGATTTGGGTAAGTTTTTCATGGGTCAGCGTTAATATTAACAGAACTATATTCACTTTTCCTTTTTTTGTGGGGAGGGGGAGACCTTTAGCTTAAATAGAAACGGGGTAAAAGTTGTTCAAAATGCATAAAACCTGCTAAAATTGAAACTGGTCGAAGATGTAGAATCTTGCTTATACTGTATTTGAATTGCATAAATCTTTCTAAATCAGCTTATTAAAAATTAGATCAAACTTTGCTTTTATAATCATAACCAACACATTAAGTGGTTATAAATCTCAAAAAGAGCAGACTTAAAACGCCATCTCAGGCCAATTTTTAGTAAGGCAAGGATTTTGTGGGGTCATGATGAGCTTATGCAAGAACTTTAGGTAGTTTTCATAATTTAGATAAATCTCATTTTATAAATAAGGATCAGAATATCGTGCGTTAATGTTCATATTTGATCAAGATAATAGAAAAATCAGTTGGGAATTTTAGTAAAGCTGTTTCTTTGTTACTTTTTGAAGCTATTTGCTGTCAGGTGTAACCATTTTTTTCATGTGAATCATCTATAATAAATTAATAATAATCCTAATACAACTAAGGTCACTTGATTCAAGATATCCAAATTTCTTTGTTTCTGCTGGTTAATATGGCTATAACATCATTTGATGGCAGCAGATGATCCAGAAGATAGTGATATTGAAGAGGATGAAGATGAACAAACCGAATTCATGAGCTCTTACTCTGATGCTCTGACTCACGAACTCAAGAACACTACACTCGACAAAAGTTTTGTTCGTGCAAATGAACCACCTGTAAAGAAGGACGAGGTCAGTTCAATTCCTAGCACCGTATTAATAATTTTGTAACTTTTGTTTAACTTGACACATCAACTTTACGTTCAATCCATTTATGTAAATTCAGGGAGCATCAAATGCCTCTGGAAACTTGGATGATGAGGAGTTCACTCCGGTAGATGTGGATTTGAACCTTGTGAAGAGTTTTCTTGGTTCATTTTCTTCTCAAGAGGGACTACCGGGACCTGCTTCCAATCTGCTTGGTCTCATGGGTCTTCAACTCCCACACGACGACAAAAAGGAGAAATGATCATGATTACCATCTGTTTGAAATACTTGTTCTTGTGAGAGGTTAGCCTTTTGATTGACCTCCTGCAACTTTTGATTGTATAACTTTAAACATATTTGAATTAGCTTATTGTAATTCTTACATCGGCGAAATTTAAGGTTTTTACTGAATTCGAGTGGGTTGAATTCGAATACGTGACCTGGAAAAATGTTGAATGAATAATCAAATCTCTTCTAAATATTAAAGCTTTGATGTTATGATAATTTACAGAGGGTCAATCCATCTACACTTTTTAAAATTAATTACTATATTTTATTATCTAGTATTTTCCTAATTCATATTTAAAAGTATGACTTTGTTTTTATTTCTAATTTTTAATGTATAATATATTATATGGAATTAAATACTTATGTCTTTATCTATATTTTGATATAAGTTTTGTCACTACCTTGCGGTTATGTCACATATCGTGAAAGTGTGTTTGAGTTTATATACAACGATTCTATATTTAAGTTATATAAGGGTGGTAAATTTTTACTTAATAAAAATAGAATAAACTAAAACATCAAATATAATTGAATCAATGGGTTCTCTATATCTTTAAACAACAAGTATACAAGTTTGGTTCTTGTGGATGGTCATATACTACTACAGAAATTTGATACGCTACACACAGTGTGCATTTTTAGGTTTGGAGGTGAGAATTCGTATGTATTTTTTTAGCAGTGGTACTTTATTTGATGCACTTTGAAGTTTAAACTATTTAGGTTTAAACTTGGATGGTTTTTATAGAGTCTTTGACTCTTGCTATTAGACTATCAAATTCAAGTATAAGAATTTGTGTATATAACACGTAACAATTGTGTGGGCCATGAAGGTTTCATTGATGATTGCGTCGCGCATGAGATTAAATGTTTTGCTTTCGATCATTAATTATATGTCATTTAAAGTTGACCTTCTAAGCTGCCTTTTCTAAGTTTACAATGTAAGTTTTTCCAAGCTGTCAATGATCTAGTGGTCGAAAAGAAGATGGGAGGCTTTGTCTCTCTTGCAGGTCCAAGGTTCAAACCTTGACATTAATGAATAATTACTAACTTGGTGATACTAACAAGTAACCTGTTCAAAGGAAAAAACCAAGAACTATTAAACGCTTCAATCAATTTGAAGATGAGTATGGAAGTTGTCTCACCACTAATGTCCCACATAAGCTAAACAAATGAATTATGTGCAGTCTTAGAAGAAGACACAATGTGACCTAGCATTAAAATTAAAACAACAATCCAATCATATATTTTCTAGAATTACATTACAAGAAAGTCATGTGTTTGATTCCCATTTCTCCCCTTTTTTATTCGTCTTCTATGTTTTGTGTCATACCTTGATGTCTGTGTGACCAATTAGCTTTTAATCAAACTCAAAGAGTCTAATTTTATTCCTGTTTTAACAGAATGCTTAAAAGATATGCTTTTAAGTGAGTAAAAAAATCATGTATTTTTGTTTAAACAAGAACATAGCAAGTTTATTCTTTCCGAATGTTTCTTAAAACAGTTAACAAGGGCTATGATACCACCTTTAGGTTTGTATAATGATAAACTATTTAGCAATGGGAGCATGGATGTAACAACAATACTAAACAATGTGATTTTCCTAAGCAAATATCGAAATACTTTAAGATTAAGAAATCGAAATTAAACATAGATAGTATTCTTAGAAATCGACATTTGAGCTCGAGTTCAAGAAAAATGGGTGATTTGAATGTCAAGGATTTAACATCCCTCTATTACGTATTCACATCTTAACAAATCCTTAAGGTTAATTTGATGCTACCCATTTCAATCCAATATAGGAGTGATACTTATCTTAGTTCTTGTTCTTATCAAGAATATATATTTACAAGTATATTCCTTGAGTTGTGTAGTTCTTATTCCATGGAAGTTAAAAGTTCTAGAGCAATAGACATGTATTTTTATTAACAACTTGCATTAAAAAAAGGTAAGCCAAATTTAAAATAAAAGTAACCATTATCTCATTCTTGTAATTTTAATTTAAATAAAACAATCATGTCCTTTTAAAATAAAAAGTAACGCAAAGTTCATGAAAACATACACGTATCATATATTTAAAGGAAAATAAGTCTTAAACATGGTGCACAAGTGAAAACTTACAAAACAATCTTCTAATACATGTAAATTGATATACTAACAAATTCCATATTACAACAAATTAGTAATGTAGATTGCACAACCATGGATACAAGATATTTTACATTAGATCTCTTGAATAGTTTTATTTAGATTAACTATCTACATATTATATCATATACTTATCTATTTGTTTTTTTACATGTTTACAAATTTTTGTTGTTTTGTTATTTTCTTATAAATTTTAATCCAATGGGTTTTACATAATTCTAAATATATGTTGCGACATGCTTGTTCTTCTCTATGTTACGATGAGAATTTAATTCAAAAGAAAATTGTATGTCATATAAAATCCAGATTTGTATGTGCTAATATTTATCAACCTTATTGTTTTTAAATGTTTTTTTTTGTTGCGGCCTCTTCACAACCACATGTTTGTGAAGGTTTCGTTTTTTCATAGAGTTCCGAACGTTATAGATGGCGCCTAGGATTCGTTTTCTTACCTTCAACGCGCATGTTGGTGGTAATATTTCAACGTTATTTTTTTTACCGTTTTTACACCTCTTGTAACACGAGGTCTTAATACTAGTATTCATACAAAGATTCATCTTAAGTATAATTTACCATATATTTATTCACTCAAATGATAAATATACTTATACACTCTATATACTCTTATTGTCATACATTATTATTTCACTAAGTAACAATAGTTACGATTTACACAAGATGAATACTAAAAATATATTATTATTATCTAAACAGTATGGTAAACTAATGGAATTCCATCGCATGGTGTGGGAGGAATTAGTTATATTTAGTATTTTCAAAACATGAGATATTACTACTATCTTAAACTAAAGGTCACCGGCCGCCACATGTAACAAATTTATTGGGCAACAAAACTTTTCTTTTCTTTTTTCTTATATTTTTTTCATTCTCCTTTCATATTTACGTGTTTAATACATTTACTTTAGTTAATAAACCCAAGTTACAGGGCAGATGAATTGGTATGCGCCTCATATTAATACAACCAACAATTTTTGGTTTTTTTCCCTATACAACATAAGAGACATAATATTATTTTCTATCTTTCTTTCAATCTTCATAACTAATCCACCACAACTTTATACGTTCTTTTAATTGTACAACTCCCGCCTCAACGCGGCTAAACGGATACCGACCGCTTAGTGTCCGTATCGCTATATACTAACTATGTTTCAATATTCGGAATCGATTCACTGCAACTTCATACGTCTCTCTTATTTACTTGATCATGTTAATAAAAGTTCTTAAACGTGCTGCATCGCGCAGGCTTGATTTCTAGTAGTTTAACAATAATCAGTTTTTTTCATTACCCTAAGGTAGCGTTTAATATGCATGGATGAGAGGCGGAATTGAATGACTTATTGAGTGTGAATAAAATCATGTTTGATTGGTAAAAGGAATTGAATGAACCATTACATAAGTAATCTCATACCCTTTAAACACATCAAATCCATTCCATCCATCCCCATCCCTCATATTTTTTTTCATTTTATTTTTATTTCATTATTAGTCACCACCACCCACCCACCCACCCACCACCACCATGCCCGCCACCATCACCAACGACCCCCAAAATCGAGTCACCGCCGGCCACCACCGCAGACCGCCACCACCAATGGCCACCGCCACTAATTACACCAACACCACATCCACACTAATTACACCAACACCACATCCACCACCATCTGTCGCCGCCACAGGCCACCACGACCAATCAACGAAGGCCGCCACCACCACCAATCACCGCAGACCATTACCATAATCAGCCACCACCATCAACAACAGCTACCACCACCGACTACCACCACAACACCACTGGGTACCACCATCGGCCACCACCACCATCATGGAACCACCATTGGCCACCACCACCAACCATCACCACAATAACCATTTTTGTTTTCCATTCCTTCATTTTTTTTCCTGACTAATAAACAACACAAATTAATGATTCATTCTATTCGTAAAAAAGTAATCAAACAAAATAATAGAATGTAAAGATAATAGAATGTAATGATTTATTTATTTCTTTCATTTATTCCATTTCTTCTCTCATTTCATTCATCTTCCATTTCACCAACCCATACCAAATAGATGCTTAGACTTTTCGTATTACAGGGTGTCGTTTCATTTTTATTTTGTTAGCTAGTTGCATATGTGTGTGGTACAGTACAACTCCCATACCACAATTCAACCGGTGAAGCTCAATGCATATTCACCAGGTCTGGGAAAACAGGTTTCGACGGGATAGTGTTCCCACCCTCCTTCGATCTCCACTTGGCGTGCACTTAATAGAAATTATTTATTAAATCATTTAAATACATGATACATGTTATCTAAAAAGTTGTCACATCACAAGTAATATAAGAACCCTAAAACTAATGATATGGACTAGCAATAATATTTCTTGTGGGACCGAATCAAAAAGAAAAAGACGAACGATCATCGGCAAAAACGACCATCGTTCCTCTCTTCTCCGAGATAAGCAGCCAATTTTGCTCTCAATTCTTCCCAAACAGGTGATCAATTCCTTCTTTGATTCTATAATCTTTCGATTTTTGCACCTGTGAATCAATTAGAGCTTCATGTTTCGCTAAATTTTGTGTTTGTAGCTTCTCAATCGGCTGTTTGTTTACATGATTCTTCTATTTGTTATGTGGATGATATTGAGCGTTTACTGATTCTTCGTGTGTTATTCTTCATTTCTTCCCAACGTGTTGGTTATTGCTACTGTTTGCAAGAAGAAAGTAATCGCTGAAAATCTTAAAATAAAGTTTACTTCTAGGGTTTGGACCGGTTTCTTTGTGTTTTTGGTGATTTTAGTCCTGTTTTCTGAATTGATATCAATAATATACGTTTCGTTAATGCGTGTGCTGCAAGCTTATGTTGGTTTATTTTGTTTTTAAGGTTTCATTTTTATCTTGACATAATGATTTATGATATGTATTGACATTGCTCTGAAGTTTTCAATTCTATTTAGAAAGGCATATTTTCGGGCTCTCTTGTACTATATCAACTTTATGGATACTAGACCTTGCTGAATGACTTTGTTTGAAGGAAGGAAATAGTTTATGATACACTATTGAGCCCTGCTTACATCTGGAATCTGATCATAAAACTTGGTGCATAAAGATTTAATACTAGAAGGAGCTCCAAAATGAACTGAGATACTGTCTTGATATTGTTTGTCCAAGTTTAGTTATTGTTTGTGACATTTAGAAGCTCAGTTTCCAGTTTTCTTTAACATATCGTTTCTCGATGAATTGTCTTTTCTGAACAGATGCTTTTATATATTTTTACAAATAACTTATTAGAGCTATATTTCTTTCTGCGAGTAGTAGAGGCAAGGCTGTCAAACACAAAGTTCTGTTGTTGATTTGCATGCTTGTTGTGTTCTGAATGCTGTAATTGCATTCTGATCAGATGATGGCTATGACTGGTTCTTTGAATTTCTCTCACAAACGGGGAATTTACAAGAACCAGTGGTACAACAAGCAATTGGAGGTATGAATCCCCCCTCCCCTCTATTGTTTTAATATTTCACTTTATGGGGCCTCAGCTGATATTTTTCACAGACTGCAATGTATACCCGACAGGGTTTGATTGGAACTAACAAATTACATATGTTACCTGCCAGTCTCTCATCACTTGCTTCGGTATGGTTCTCTAATCTTGATTTTTATACAGGATGTGAGATGAATGTCCTTTTAATATGTTTTCTCTTGCAGCGACAAGATTCCTTTGGTACCAAGCTTTCAGTTCGATTACATCAACCAATAAGCACAGCTGATAATAGATCTAATCTACTTAGGTGCAACTGCTCACTTAATCCGATCCAAGCTTTTCCAGCTTCTGCTGTCAAGAATGCTGCTCTTGCCATATCAAGGTGACCTCTCTTGTTTTGGAAAATAGTACTTAATTCATATGACTGAAACTATATTAGAAAATGATAGCTTACCTGCTTAATAATTTAAAAATATTCTGCAGTGGTCTTCAGGGTAAACCTATAATACTGAAGCTACTTCCAGCAGTGGGTATTGTTGTGTTTGCTGTGTGGGGCCTTGGGCCACTGATGCGTCAGACCAGAAACATTTTTCTTCATGTTTGTGCCTCTTCAATCGAAGTTTTTTCTGCCTTTCCAGTTATATTTTTGTTTCCTTCTATCTAAATTTTAGTTTAACATTTTTTCAGAAGAGTGATGGGAGTTGGGGAAAGAGTAATTCACATTATATTATGACTTCTTACCTTCAGCCATTGCTGTTATGGACAGGAGCAATACTTATTTGCAGGTTGTTCACCAGGCAATTTGTAGGGAACTTTTTAATGTCAACCAACTCTGATATAATATTTATTGCATCTAATTTCTTTGCAGAGCATTGGATCCTATTGTCCTGCCATCAGAAGCTAGCCAGATTGTTAAAAACCGACTCTTAACTTTTGTGAAATCATTATCGACTGTCCTTGCATTTGCTTATTGTTTATCCAGGTATATTCCCTATTTCTTGCTGTGTATTTTCAGTTGATACTAATTCGAAGGTTTCCTTTCTATAACTAATCCTTTGCTTTGATCTTTAACACAGTGCAATTCAACAAACACAGAGCTTTTTCATGCAGACAAGTGATGCTACTGATACAAGAAATGTTTGCTCCTTACTAACTACTTTAATCAGATTAATAACCTTTTGTTTAGTAAAACTGTGATATTCTTTTTGTGGTGTTGGCAGATGGGTTTCCAGTTTGCTGGAAAAGCTGTATATACTGCAGTATGGGTTGCAGCTGTATCACTTTTCATGGAGCTGTTAGGTTTCTCTACCCAGAAATGGTTAACCGCCGGTGGTCTTGGGACTGTTTTGCTCACACTTGCTGGTCGTGAGGTATACGTGTGTGTATATGTATATACTATTCATGTTATATTATGCATATATTTGTTAACATATGGTATGAAAATATATCCATTAAGTTATCTCTAAATGTAGATATTCACAAATTTTCTGTCAAGTGTTATGATTCATGCAACACGTCCATTTGTCGTCAACGAGTGGATCAAAGCAAAGATAGAAGGCTATGAAGTTTCTGGAACTGTTGAGGTTTGTCCTTTCAACAAGACTTACCAAGATAAAACTTGCATGTGTTTTTAATGCCACATGATATATTCTAAAAATGTTTTCTAATTGTTGGATCCTTCTGTTTTCATGTGTAGCATGTTGGTTGGTGGTCACCTACAATTATAAGAGGTGAAGATCGTGAAGCTATTCATATTCCAAATCACAAGTTTACTATGAATGTAGTGAGAAATATGACTCAGAAGACTCACTGGCGTATTAAAACTCATTTAGCTATAAGTCATTTAGATGTCAATAAGATCAATGCAAGTACACGATTCATCATTTGCTATTTAATTTCTTTTGTTTTTCTTATTATTAAGAGTATTTAGCTTACTATTTATACAGATTATCGTAGCTGATATGCGTAAAGTATTGGCAAAGAATCCTCAAGTAGAACAACAGAGATTGCATAGGAGGGTTTTCCTTGAAAATGTTGATCCTGAAAATCAATCCCTTTTGGTTGGTTTTATTTCATGTGCTTCTGCTTAATTATCTGGGTTATGTTATTCACACTTATTATAGCTTCTGTTATGCAGATTTTGGTGTCGTGCTTTGTAAAAACTCCTCATCATGAAGAGTACTTGTGTGTAAAGGTAAGATAATTTGTTAACTTTAGCTCATCAATAATTTAATTTTAATTGTTTATAAATCATGTTTTTTAAATATAAAACAGGAAGCTATCTTGTTGGATCTTCTGAGAGTGATTAGTCATCACCGTGCTCGACTTGCAACACCAATCCGCACAGTTCAGAAGATGTATAACGACTCTGACTTGGACAGCCATCCCTTTGCAGATTCAGTCTTTACTCGTGGTCGAGCACCTTCAAATCGGCCCTTGCTGTTAATGGAACCCAATTACAAATTCAACGGAGAAGAGAAGTCAAAAGGTCAAAACAACAAATCTTCAACAAAGTCAAATAGCAAGACAGAAGGGAAGAGTGCAAGTGCTCCATCCGACTCTAAAACGAAGGATACACCAACTTCTGATGTAAAAGCCATTGATAAGAAAACAATTTCTGATGTAAAAGAGAAGAAGCCAAATCCAGATACTACTATAAGAAATAAAAACGTGGATGATGGAAAACCGAACAATAAAGTGGTTGAAAGTGACAGTGTAACAGAACAAAAGGCGTCCCGACCTGCTGCAATGGAAGAAAACATAGTTCTAGGTGTTGCTTTGGATGGTTCTAAAAGAACTCTTCCTATTGAAGAGGGAATGGATACTAATTCAGCTGAAGTAAAGGAACTGACCAATAGCATCAGTGCCAAAGGATCCACATCATCAGAGAAGGATAAAAAAGACGAAAACACCCTTAGCTCGACAAGCACAGATAAGAAGTAAAGCAGTCCGTCCCTCAAGTCATTGGGAAGATAGGTTTCCAGTTGATATTTCATGCCGGCTGCTTAGCTCCGACACATGGTACAGAGGTATGCCTTTTGTTTATGCAAAGTAGTGATCAACATTCTTGTACTTTGAACACATTGGATGATTCATTTTTCACGATGATCCAGAGTTTAAATCCTTAGACCCATGTTGAACCAAACGCCAGTTTGGTATTTGAAACCGTAGGGATGGAAATTAGTTTATAAAATATTTTTTTTGTTGGATATATATTATATATCTTTGTTATATTGACTATTTTATATAGTTTGTTAGTAATCATCCAAAAACATGAACTAATTTTATAGAAAATAATAATATCATCCTAAACTCTTGTTGAGATAATTTTATTGGTAAACTGCAATTAATAAATCTTATAGTTTGTTAGTTCTTAAATAATTAAATAACATAAACTATGATAAACAAACACGTAAAACTCATTTATAATCATACTACTGTACTCCAATTGGGGGATTAAATTGATTATAAGAATTATTTGTGGGCGACACCTGCGACTAGAATGGCACTCTCCCTCCTGAAAACTACTACATGGGAGAGATCAAATAATAAAGGTCAACTTATTATGGTCATAGCTACCAACCACCACCATATGGTGTGTTCTTTCATTTGACAAAATGGTATTCTCCAACTTAATCTTGTTGACACACACAATCAGGTACAGGATATGTGTATATGGATTGTTTTTCTTTTCGTATGTTGATCTTGCCTAGCCGGTTTCTCTGCCCTTTAACCACTGCTGCTTGAAAATCCGACCAAATCATGGTTTTGTTCATGAAAAGCTGTCCCAATAAGGCCATGTTTGGCCTTATCGTCTTCAAGTTCAGGTATGTTCTATGTCCCACCTGTTCAAATTCAAGATTCTGTTACTATAAGCCAAACACCCAATAATAGAATTTGATGACCAAATTTAAACGACCTAAATTGATATTTTTCTGAAATGAACCTTTTTGACCCAAACCCATTTTGCTAAGAACCTGTTTCGACACATTATCCACCCCGCCCATTTTGCCAGGCTTAAATATATGCATGCGTACCATTGCATTGTGCATATTGCCAGGAGAAGCAGACACGAAGATGTCGCTATGCATACTGACATAATAATCAACAGCAGCTGATAAAGAAGCTTTCCCTTTTATTTGGGACCTTTCAATAGCAGAAGCAAGGCTCTTTTTATCTTCAATATGTGGAAACAGTTTCCTTAAGGCTGAGATCCTAGCTTCACCACCGTACACCTGTATGCGTATCATCGCCAAAAGTTTTAGTACTCAGCTGACCGTCATAAGTCAATATGTTAACTTTTTCCAGGATGGGATTGGTTAAAAATATAGTTACCTTGTGAGAAGCAAGGTACAAGCGGGTACTATTATCAAAACCCAAAGCGGTCAACAATAAACCAATTTCTTCGGGTGTCAAAGGGCAACGACCCTGGTTCCTTAATTCTTCGTCAGTGAACCGTGAGTTCAAGACCCGCCCTTGCCAAATTGCTTTACGGTATCTAGCCAGAGCTCTCTTCTCTGCTTTACCTCCACCAAAGTCACATGCTGAATGTGCAGCCATATCCTGAAAGTTCATATTTGACTTTTGAGGTCAACCATGTTGGTCCAGATTATTAGTCTATATGACAATAAAAGTCAAATGTAACCTACCTTGTCAAACCGCAGGTGCAGGGCAACAAACTTTCCTACACCCTTTACGCTTTTCGTGTCGACACCTTGTTTAAGATACTCCTTGCCAACTGCATCATCACTTTTAACAACAGGAAACCTGAGGCGATTGACCAGCATGTCTCCAAGATTTCTAACATGGGGAACGAAAGTCAACGCTTCAAAGTTGACTTTGCACCTTAGCCGTTGGATGTCAACAGGCATGTTGTTAAAAGCAAGCCGGTGAGAAAATGGTGAAATTGCAGCTATCCCGTAACTAAATGAGTAAAATTAAGTTTCAGATGGTATTCAATCAAATTTGAAGTCAAAAGTTAAGCATATATTCAAACCTCTCTAGAACCGGAAAAACATGTTCAAGATACCAATTCGCTGAAGCATGAAGTGGTGCGTTTTTAACTCGAGTGGATCTAATGGCAGAGGCGTAATATTCCCTCGTGCTCCATGTGTATTCGTCGGGTAACTCCCTAACTATAGATATATCATCCTTCAATACATTCATAAAGTGATCCACATCAAAAATATCTTCAAAAGAGCTGCAAATGTATGATACACTTCATGTTAGTATTCATATGAATAATTACTCTACTTTTGGTCATTACAAGGTTGACATTTAAAAGTCAAATGAATAACCTTGTGTCTTTCCAAACTGGATTCACTTCAAGATAAGGGATTACAAGAGTTGCATTGAGTATTTTAGCTACAGCAACTGCATCACATATCTAATCAAACAAATTATGGAAAAAGAGGAAGTTAGAAAATGAAGACAAAGTTAGCGTTTATCGCGTGTAAACATAATCTTCGTGAACTTCCTAATTCAAAATGCACATGACATACCCCCATCCTTTGTTGGTTCAATCCTCCATCAAGGAACACTTGGATGTATCCTGAAGAATCCGGCAATGATGCTTTAAAGTAGAGAGAACATTTAGAGAATTTTATAAAAAAACACACATACATAAGCACAAAAGTAGCTAGTTTTGAATATGCTATACATATATAGTCTTGTTAGAAACAAATCACTCATTTAATGATGAGATGCACGATCAAGATTTGCACATTTACTTCTACTCGCATAGTAAATACACGACCAGAGATTCGTGCATCTCATGAAATGATCTTGAGGTATAACAGACACCAGAAAATTTAGTAAATTCACATGACTTACAAGAAGTTGAAGTAGAATCAATACAGGGTTTCCATCCTTGGTTGACCAAAGGTGTCCAAAGCTCGGACTTTTGTTCATTCAACTAACCAAAAAATAAAGAGTGAACATAGAACAATAACTAACACCTATTCAAAAACATATGTTACTAAACTAGGTGGATGTTTAGACTGTTAAAATCAAGTGGAACTCACATTCTCTTGTTGTAGCGCGCTGATGAATAGACGCGAGTGCCTTGACTTTGGAACAATCGGTTCCTGCACATAGAAGTTTTGGTCCATGAGATGACTGTAAACAGTAATATGAGCATGTTTTAAACTACAGTTGGGGATTGGAATTTTACCATATGACAGTCTACTAGATGTCCCGAAAGGATTATTCATTTGCTCATGCTTTTATTTATCGATGATATTTTATAGAGCAAATGAATCTACAAGTACAAAATTGCATGAAAATATTAGAAATTTGTTACACTGGTCCAATAATCCAATGCGGTTTCATTTGAAAATTTGCTTCCTTTGTTACAAAAACACTCAATCGCGTGTTTTGAAAGATTCAAACCATGTATTTCAATGATTCAAACTTGAAACTTCTCATGCATCCCTTAGATTCTCATCTACAAGATCTCATGCTGCTAATATTTCTCAAATTTGAAGTTGAACTTGACTTTCAAAAGTCAAATTTGGACTGTATGCATTCTATTTGAAGAAAAGAATAACACTTAAAATTAACACTAAAATGAAGCACCATGTAAGAATACCATAAAAGATCACTTTTTTATTCTATAACCCATGGATATTCTCCACCAAAACAAGCTAAACTTTTAATCCCAGAAAAGGGTATAACATGAATAATCAAAAGTTTAAAATAACACATTTTTCTAAGAAAAAAAATCCCATCTTTGTAATACACTTACACACATACAAACATCAACAAAAATAATTCAAAACAATGTTTTTTAAATAAAATTTAGAAAAAGAATCTCACCAACATTAACGAAGAAGAAGCATAACCAAAATTGATCAATGCAATCAATATAACCACCAACATCCCACAAAGTGACAAGCCACCATAACTGCAGTGGCAAAGCTTCATCATGCCACCGTAAAAAGCCCGAAAACCGGCGGTGTCGTGGCGGTGGACCGGTGGTGCTGTGAATCAAGAATCAAGAAGATGAAGAAGCAAGACCCTCGAGTAATGATAACAAAGGAGGTATAGTAAGTAATTAACAAGAATCATAAATGAAATGTTATATATTGTGTCGATGAGCCTAAATCATCTCACATGGCGATCGAAACTCATCTTTCAATTCTCACAGATCACATGTAACAAATCACAAATGAGCAGGTGGAAGTGCAATGAATTGATTTGCTAGGAGACATGAGTGTGCATGTCGTTTTCTTAAAGGAACATGATGAGTTAAATGGCTTAAAAAGCCACCTATTGGTGTGGTTTACGTGTCAATCGAAAGATAACTTTGATGTTAACATATTATTATGTACTTATTGTGGGATTTATTAACATGCTTCTGTTTTAAACTAACCCTACATTTATAAGATTTATACCCTTTTTGTCAGTGTTAATAAATTCTGTCATTAATAGTTTGATATTTTAGTACTTGTAATATCTTGAATGGTATAAAATAATATGCCACATAAACTACTTTTTGGTTATACTAAATGGAAAAGAACAAATCTGCTTTCAACACCAATGAATTTTCAGAAGATTATTCTTTTTGCAACAATGTTTCAAGTCGGATTTAGAATTGACATCCTAAGCAAAAATAACATAGAAAAAAAAATTAAGATGAAAACTAATACATTATGAGTAGTTAAACCATTATATTAAAGGCATATTTAAATATAGCAGGTCGAGTCAAGTTTATAAAACTACAATCAACTGCATAATTAGGAAATGAATTTCCTAAATAGACTTTTAATTACTCAAATAAAATATTCATTAGTTTCTACGTAAAAATGAGTTGAAGTTGAAAATTTAGGGAAAACGAGTCTAAAATTGGAGCTTGAAATGATTAAATTTAGAATTTAAACGAGTCACAAAACTCAAGACATAGCCCAAGTTGCAACCTTTTTTAAAATTTAAACCCGACCCCTTTCCCAATCAGTTTGCTTTGATCAACTAGTCCATGTTGAGTCCGCTAGCTTTTGCATTAACTACGTCTCAAAAATCCCGTGATTACAAAGAAAAACCAACCATATAATACACAAACTGTATGTTATTATCAAAAGAAAAAAAACATACAAAAACTCAATAAAAACACTGTGACAATAAAACAACAAATATAAACATAGTATTGTAGTTGCACTTGTATCAATCCATATTTTTGGATGGATATATTTGGTTGGTGTTGGCCATTATGCACATTGAATATTGTGGGTCATGACTCATGAGCAGCAGTAGTGGTACGATGAATGGTACCAAAATAAAATAATTATGTAACCGAGTCACCGGGTGCACCATACGGTCAAAGTCTCTGCGTTGTGTCGGGCATCGGGTCCATGAAATTTAACCTTAGAGGTTTGGGTGTCAGAACAGTGGCTCGATCATTGTATACCGACTCGGTGAACCGTCACCATCACTGGCTCACACCTATCATTTCTTACCACACATTCATGTCTTATCTCCTTATCGTGTACTATACTTTCACAAGAAAAAAGGAAATGAATCTTATTTATATAATTTTATGATTATAGATTCATACACCGTATATATTTCTTGAAAAATAAATAAACTGTGGTTTATGAAAATGTAAACTACTATCAGTGACTATAAGTGTGGAGGGACACTCATGCCATAAACCTCCATCACACTATGAAACCCACCAATAAGATTGTGTTATGTCAAATCATGTCACACTACATCACACACCTATATTTAAGGGGTCACTCATGCCACACCACACCATGCAAAAGTAGCCGTTGAGAGGGGGAGGGGGCAATGGTCGGATTTTGGAAGTAACCCACGGCGAGAGCATGCTGCGAGAACAAGCCATGAGAACACGTCGACGGTGTTGGGGTGTCATGCCGAGGCACGCCGGGAGGCCGGGCATTTCCTCCCCCCCCCCCCCCCCAAAAAAAAAAAAAAAAACGATAGTGTACCTATTCATAAACTACAATTTAAAGGGGGTGGTGTATGTAAAATAGAACTCATAGTTTTTCTAATAATACTTTTTTAACAAGTCCTCATATTCCTGAATCCATATAATTTTTCTGCTACATGATTTGAACCACTGATCTTTAAGAAACATAACATGTATTATACACTAGGGTTAGTTAAAAATAAAGTACTTGAATACATAAATTAGAAAGATATATAGACTTTAAAGAATATTGTATCTTTTCGGTAAAGGTTGAAGCATGGTTTAATATATAGATATAGTACATGTGCTTGTGTGGATTGTTATAAACATAAAAGTTGCATCAAAGATATTCAAGTAGGGTAAGTTCATGATTGTATTTGTTTATTTATCATCATGAAATTCTCTTCACTTTTGTGTAAATGGTATTGTTTTGAATATTTTTATGAATATAAAACTTTAAGCAAGGATGCTCAAATAGGAAAAGTTAATAATTATATTTGGTTATTTGTTTTTATGAGAATGACATTTCCTTGTATGTGTTTGGTGTAACTTGAATTTGTTATGTGGGATTGATGCATGTTGTGTGCGGCGAGACGTGTTATTCGGTATTGATGATTATCGAATAAAGTCATGCTTATTTGAGATCGAGTCGAGCTTAACTTATATATGAACTTATTAAATGAAGAAATAAAATCATGAAATATAATTAAATTATAATATTGTTTCAATATAATTACTTATATTCTTTTCTAACTATAAAACACTCATGCTTTATTATTGCTTTGTTGTTGTAAAATATTCCACAATTGTATTTTTTCCCAATTACCTCCATAAATTTAAAAAGAATCACTAAACAGTAATCATATCTATATCATTGAGGTCACTTAGTTTTTCTTTTAAACTAACATTTACAAATTAATCATAATAATATAACAATATTAGAAGTTAAGTTATTATTGTAGTTAGAAAATATTATAAGTGACTTTAATAGAAATAATGCAGTTAACTTAGTTTTTCATATCTATATCATTGAGGTCACTTAGTTTTTCTGTTAAACTAACATTTAGTTAGGTTGATATATGTGGGTGTGTACACATGTGTTTACTTATGATAAAAAATAAAATATTACATAAGTTTAACTAAATATATAATGAAATAATAAACAAATCGTGTTCGAGCAGAGCTCAAGCTTATAATAGAAATAAGCCGAACTTGAACTTTAAACATATGAACTTTAAACATATATCACATTAGTCTTTTAGGAATTGAGAACATTGACAAATTAGATAAGAAAATAGGAATGCAATTTTTCAAAGGTAACTATTTTATTTGAAACAAGTTGAAAGCAAGCTGGAGTTAACTTGTGTTGAACTGAAGAATCTTATTTCAACATATCAAACATCATCAGCTTAACTTGTTTATACCTATCCATACACTATTTCGTCATACACATAATTTAAAAAAGGAAAAAAACTATAGTTTAAGATGTTTATATAAATATTTTGTTTCATGCTAACTATATGATTCGAGCAAAACCGTTCGAGTTATTGATAAAGCGAATAAGTCTGTCATTTCTTGAACTCTCTCTTCTAATTTAAAATCGTGGTGTAACATGTATCCTTCCCTATTCCAGTCATGGAATAGATGAAATAAATAAAAAATGGATTTATGTTCAAGCATGAAATCTTGTTGGAATTGTCCATATCCGGTTCATCCTTCCGAAGCATAACATATCCCGAATATAATGAAATAGAATGAATTCAAATGGTACGTATTTCGTAAAAACGTAAGTAAATAGAATATGTTAATCATTTCTTTATTATAGAATATGTAAAAAAGATCTTGTTGCTTTTCAATCGTTTTGGATCTTTAGTGGACCTCTCAGTAGGGTACACTAACAAAAATATAATTGATCATATATGTGATATGTATTTTTAGACACGCATATAGATGAAAGCAAATGATGAAGTATAAACATATTAAGTATTTCTTTTGAATACCTAACAGAAGTTGGTATATTCTTATTTTGTTAAAATTTGAAATGCATTTAGTTTTAGTTATTATATGGGTTGTTTAATTCATTAAGCTTCTTGATTTTATTATTATAAGATACATTACTGGAATTTACACTTCATCGTAGGCCAAACTATGAATTATTGAGGTTGATGTACACCAACTATGTCATGTGGTTTGTAAATCTCAAAGACTCATTTAACAATATTATTTTTAATTGTCTTTAAAGGAATATTATAGCTTTATTTGAGCATTTGAAATGTTAATTAGTGAGAGTCAAATAATATAATCCAGATCTTTTCATGATGCTCTACCGAAGCCAACAATAAACTGACCAAAAGGCACACCATCAACTCACATCATATCCCTCGTAAGAACTTATTATTTTCTAGTTTTAGTAACATATAATATGTTAAAAGTGTAGTATTAAGTATACAACTCTTAAGATATAGTTCTTGATTAAATACATAACTAAGGCTACTGATCTCTAATATAACAACTGTTAATATACTGAACCTGGGTGTACATCATCCACATCACCCGTCCATATGCAAAATGCAAAATGGTTGATAAAGAAGAATCTAGGCATTATTTTGCTAGATATAGAAGAAGATCAATGAAGCTGGCCATTACTTCACTTGCAAAAGTGATTAAAATAGATGATAAAGAAGAAAACTTGTTGTAACAATTCTTTGGAACATTATATTAAATACCTCATTAAAATTGAAAAACAGCCAGAATATGTCGCTGAAGTTAGCTATTATACTTTACTTGCAAACGACTCTTTTTTGTTGTATTAATGAGCCAGAAACGTCAAAGATCATTGGGTATACATAACTTCATCACACCATTAAGCAATTAGATTCTACTGATTGTGTCATTTGTGTTAACCAAATGAATCGATAGTAATGAAAACTACTAGCAAATTAACAAATTATAGATAAGAAGTGACAAAAAAACTCAAACAATATCATCTCTACCACTCAGATCTAATAATAAACTTCATTTTGAATTCAATTCTAAAGAACAACCCTGTCATCAAATTTGAAACTACAAATCTATCAACTAAATTCAACATTAACATTAAAAATAAATTAAAATTTTCAACTCCTTCAATAGAAAATATTTGTTTTATACATGAAAATAAAAGTAACTAATTCAACTCCAGTCTTCATATAATCACATTGATAAGAAATGCATAGGTGATATGTGGAATGATTACACAACAATTTTGATTATATTGATGCTTGTATGCTTATATTTTAGACAATTGCTGAAGTATATTTTCTCCAACACCATCAAAATGAACTAATGATATTTCCTTCATAACAAATCCCACAATAAATATTTAATAGATATATAATCTCTGTAAAAATGTAATAGAACGATGAGCTGTGCATTGTTAATTTCTGCCTCCTCTAATCAACTCTAAATATCATGGAGACCGAAAGTTTGAAAGGATAATTTATAAATTAGATAAACTTTGTTAGGTTTAACCGGGAGGCGTTAAGTTAATACACTTAGGGGCTGTTTGATTACACTGACTGGGTAAGATCTGACTGAGTCAGAAGATGACCCAGTTAGAAGTTCTGACTGAGTATGTATCTGACTGAAACTTGACTGTTTGATTCAGTATCTGACTGGAACCAAAACGATTCAATATTTAAGTAACAACAGTCCACTTCAGTTCAAACCAAACTCACTACTCACTAACCACTAGTCTTCTTCTCCGGCGAGATGTACACCGAGTATCCGCCGGACGCCACCACCCGCCCCGTCGGCGGCACGGAGCACAGCTGGTGCAGAGCCGTCCCCGGCGGCACCGTCTCCGCCCTCCTCCTCTCCCAACCCCCCAACCTCCCCCTCCTCCACACCTCCATCCTCAACCTCCAACTCTCCCACCCCATCCTCCGATCAAAGCTCCGCCACCACCCCACCACCAACACCTTCTCCTTCATCACCCCCACCCACCCCCAACCCTCAACCTCCAAATCTCCGATCTCCCCCTCTCCTTCGACCAAACCCTAGAACAAGAAATCAACACCAACCCCTGGGCGAACGAGGGGGCCTGCGGGTCAGCGAGGGTCGGTTGCCGGAGGGGCGGTGGGCGGTGGTGCCGAAATCAAGGTCTGGGTTGCCGGGTCAACGAGGGTCGGTTGCAGCGAGGGCCGGTCAACATATTTTTTTTCAAGGTCTAGGTCAGCACTGGAGACCCGGTCAGCCGGGCTCGAAGACGAAATCAAACGGGCTGACCCGCTGACCGAGTCAGCCGGTCAGCCGGGTCAGCCCAAAAACAAACAGCCCCTTAGTTGGTCAATAATGCGCTTAATTGCGTAATTGATTCCACCTAACTCTAACTAATGCGTAAGGGCCAAATAAGAACAACTCTTATGCTTTAACAGTGGTACGACACTATTTATTTTTCATCTTCTATAATATGAATCTACTAGGTTATAGACCCGTGTATTACACGAGATTTTTATCAAAACATTATCCACAAGCGCACAAAAGTGAAGGTCCGTTGCACTTGTCCATCAATTTACATAGAATATTACTCTTGTCTTCAAGACCTCAAATTGATTGATGACATCAGTTTAATCAATCACCATGCTCAAAATAAAAGTTAACACTATAAGGTAGGGGTGTGCATGGGTCGATTTTAAAACTGAAATAAAAAACCGATATTTTGGCTTCTAGGTTTTTAAAACCGTTTGGTTTTGATTCATGGTTTTTGGTTTTCGCTTCAGTTTCGGTTTATAACAGTTTTACCATTTGGGCTTCAAGTTTAAAAAAAATTGGCACAAATTAATTAATTTAAACTTAAAACTTTGGGTTTACATCATTTTGTTGATACTTAAACATTATCTACATATTATTATAAATTATTTAACATTAAAATGAATTGCAATTCATAAAATATAATAATAAAAAAATTAATAAAATATTTTAATCTACCAACACAAATAAAGAAGTTTAAAGATTATTTTTGAATTCTAAATGTTCAAATTTTTTTAGATAACATAAGTTAATAAAAAACTAATAGGCATATCATGTTTTTAATTGTATAAATACACCTCTAAATTTAGAAGTTTGGTTTTATGATTTCGGTTCAGTTATTTTACAAGAAAAACCAAAACCAAACCGAAAAATCGGTTTTTAAAAGACCATCAAACCAAATCGTTGGTTTCTTATCAGTTTCGGTTTTTTTCAGTTTGGTTTTGTCGGTTATTTCGGTTACGGTGTTATTATGGTTTATTGCACACCTCTACCATAAGGTATTCAAAATTAAAGAAAACAATAAGTTGATACCTTTAACAATGAGCTGGTTACCTTGACTGAATATCTGATAAAGGTGTAAAAACAAGAAAAGCCCAAGGCTCTACTTGGTATGAGATAATGAAATGGGCAAAGGATTGGAATGGGTAAAGGAATGAAATGAATGATCGAATGAAATGAATCATTACATTCCATTGTCCTGTTTGGTTACTTTTTAAAAATAAAATGAATCATTACTTAGTGTTGTTTGTTAACTAGGAAAAAATGAAAGAATAAAATGTAAACGTGGTTATGGTGGTGATGGCCGACGGTGGCGGTGGCCGGCGGTGGTCGGTGATGGTGAGTGGATTGTGGTGGTGACTGAGGATAAAATGAGATGGAATGAATAAAAAATGGAGGGGGGGGGGGTTGGATGAAATAGATTTAGTGTGATTAAAGGAAATATGATTATTTGTATAATGATCCATTTCATTTCCTATAACAACCAAACATGTTATTATTCCGTCTTTCATTTCTTGATACCAAACACTACCCGAGTGTGAGAGCTAATTCCATGTCTCCATGATTTAACTATCAAAATATTAAATTGATACTTTGATATAGATTTAGAATAAATACAACCTGTTTTAAGCATCTAATTTAATTTTTATTATAACAACAAATCACACCCTTCTAATCTAATTTTAATTCTACAACATAATTAATATATATAAATCGGTCATAAGTAGGGGTCGAACATTTGAGCTCAAGGGGTTTCATCATTAAGTGGCTTAACCATTAGATCCAACTTTCGCCTCAGGTCTCATTTCTTTAAGCATCTCCTCTCTTTCTTTCTCTCTGCTTCCTCTTTATGAATGTGTTCTGTTGCGCAACACGTACAGATCTAAAGAAATGGGACAATAAAAGGGAGAGTACTATTTTTATAATTATTTTCAATATAGGAGAAAGTTAAACGTGTTATTTTGTTAGCTTTTTTTTTTTGTTAAGATTGAATAAATGACAAAAATACATTTATTCGATTGTAAGGATCATTTAAATATACTATATTTTTATTAGAGGTGTCATTAATTAAATTTTTATGAAACCAATGATCTTTTGGTCTAGTGGTTAAAAAAGAGGTTAGAGGTTTTGACTTTTTTGAAGATCCAGAGTTAAGTCTTAGTATAAACAAATATTTACTAACTTGATAATATTTACAATTAACCAGTAATCTATGGTCAAAAAAATTTAAATCTATATGATTTCACAAGGGGAGGAATTGTGGAACTGTGGAAGCCAACCACCTTCTTTTCTTTATCTCTTTATAAATAAAGGTTAGTGGCGGTCTAAGAGCATTCACAATCCATCATTTATAATTACATTAAAAAACTCTATTTTATCTCTCTTTTTCAATTAAATAAATATTTTTTAATACTTTTATCATTATCTTTTCACTCTCATCCACTAACAACCACTTCCAAAAATATTAAAAAATTTATGAGGTTTGTACCGTGATTCCCCAAATATGAGGAATCACGGTACAAGCCCCATAAATTTTCTTTCTCTTTCACTCACAACAACTTACAACCATCCTTTATAATATAAGACATCCACTTAAATAAAAATAGAGAACGAGTTGTGAATGCTCTATAGAGATTAAGGGGCTGTTTAATTTTGGCCGGCCCGACTGACCCGCTGACCGAGTCAGCCGGTCAGCGTGTTTGATGTGTTTGTATTGTGTTCTAACCGAGTTTGTGGGTTTTGACCCAGACCCTCAATTAAACCATGCTGACCAAGAAAAGGGGTGTTGCCCCTCCCTTCGCCAACCCCTACCGCGCGACCCCCTCGGCCAAACCCCCACCGCGCGACCCCCTCGGCTAAACCCCCACCGCGCGACCCCCTCGGCGAGGTCTTCCACCCATCGGCGACCCCTATCTCTCCGGCGCTCTCCCTTCATCGCGCTCCTCCCTTCGGTGCCCTCCCTTCGCCGTAGAAGTTCTGATCAGACCCATCAAGATCGAACCCTCCCCGACCTGGTTGTTAGACGGTGGTGGTGGGTGGCGTACGATGGTGTTGGTGGGTGGTGTACGGTGGCGGTAGCAGCTGCTGGTGGTGGTGGTTGTGGTGGTGGTGGTGAGTTTTGTGATGTTGGAGTGGTGAGTTTGGGGATTTGAAGAAAATTCAATAATAGAATTGGGGATTTGAAAATGCGATTTTAGGATTTTATCAATCAGTTCAATCAGTCAGATACTATCAAACAACCAAGTTTCAGTCAGATGCAGACTCAGTCAATACTTTTAACTAGGTCAGCTTCTGACTCAGTCAAATATTACTGAGTCAGCTGCATCAAACAACCCCTAACTTGTGAATTTTCATTGGATTTAACGTCCACTACTCCACTGGCAAATAATATGTGTAAATATTGTGTTACCATATATGGTTATATATAATTTGGTAATTTAGAAACCAAATTACAACTGCTTTTCGTCTGTTACTGTATTTTATTTATTGTTTGGAAAAATAGGTTAGGTCACATGTAATACATTTTCGTTTAACGGTACAAATTTAAGTTATTTTGTGTTTCGATGTAAATTTAGTCCGGAAATGAGTCCGACTGTGATATATACTTTATCACATCGCTGCATCACATACGGCGACGTCACACGTGCTTTTTTATATACGTTTTCGATTGTTCTACCACTTCGACTTTTTGAAAAGAGGCGGATAAAGTATAATATGTTTTCATTCAACGGTATAAATTTGCGTTCCTTTACGCTTCAACATAAATTTAGTTTGAAAACGAGTTGAATCAATTGTAATCTATACTCTATCACGTTGCTTACGATGCCGATGCAACGCACGACGGGTAAAAAAACTAGTTTGTGTTAAACCAAGAACCACCACCACCACCACCGAAGGTTCTTGCCACCATCACAACTACTACCCAGCAACAACTGAATATTATCCATCACTTGTTTCCACCAATCCATTTACCAGCATCTCCAGCTCCCTCTCTTTGCATTCATCGATTACAACACTAAAACACCTCTAATGCCACTTCGTTGTCCTCATTCCCAATATTGATTAGAGGTAACCCCGAATTTGTTTCTATGAAACCTAATAATAATTAGATGCCGAGAAATTTTACTTGTGGTGGGTCTTCCTGTGGCGAGACCCCCATAACCCAACAACTAAAGCTTCCATCACTTGTCTCCACCAGTGGGTGGTTAATTGTGTTGGAGAAGATGAACAAGGGCCAAAAGGGGGGTGTGATTGAGATTAGGTATTGATGACATATGAGACTTTTAATGGTGAAGAAGTACAACAATGGTGGCTGGTTGATAGGTTAGGGTTGTTGATGGGGATATGATAGAGGTGAAACAACAGAGGTAACGGTTAAGTTTAAAATATATTTTTTATGTGTTTTTAAGTAAATTACATAAATGGTCCTTTTAGTTCATCAAAGAGTAAAAGTATTCCTATATATGAAATGACTGAAATACTCTAAAGCTTAACAGAAAAGTTAATACAAGTGTTAACTGTAACACCCGGCCCCTCACACCAACAATATTGTCCGCTTTGCCCGCGAGGAGCTCACGGATTTGCTTTTGGTTGCCCGGGTGAAAACTTTCCAGGGAGGTCACCCATCCCTAGATTGCTCCCACCTGCCAGCGAGGACGTTGGGTTCTTAGTGAGGGAGGATGTTACATCCTACATTGATTAGGAAGAGGAACAAACGTGTCCTTATATGAGGTTGGATACATTTCCTACCAAATGCGTCATGCATTTTTAATCGTGAGGGCGAAAGCGCCTGAAGGCGTGCCGACTGTCAAAATAGACAATATCTCGTACGGTGTTTGGGTTGTTACAAAAGTGTTCATGTGATTTAACGTCAATTACAAGATTGGGTACAAACTATTAGCAAGTTTGGGGTTTGTGATTGCAATTTGTAACGACTTTGGGTGTTAATGTGACACCCTACACATATCCCACATTGGCCGTGGATAGGAGAAATTCCTGGTTCATAAGGAATGTCTGGTCTCTAACATCAACAACGCATTTTGGGCGTATTGGCTGTGGATGAGAGGAATCTAGCCTTGGCTCTGATATCATTTGTAACAGCACAAACACAATACAAGATATTATCTTCGTTGGCAGCCGATGCACCCCTTAGGCGCCAACCCCTCAAGCTTTTAAAACGTGTCAGATAGGGAAGGTATCCAACCACATATAAGGAAGCTTTTTTTTGTAATAGCCGAAGCATAATATCAAATATTATCCGTTTTGCGTCCCTTAATGTTTTTGAAACGTGTATAATACAGAAGCTATCCAACCCATGTAAGAAACCTTCTGACCCCATTCTCAACCAATATGAGTTGTAACATCCTCCTCCATTAGGAACAATCGACCCTGACTCTAATTCCATTTGGAACAACCCAAACACCATATCAGGTATAGTCTGCTTTGATAACCGGCACACCCTCAGGCATTCGCCTCTCATAGTTTAAAGCGCGTCTAATAAGGAAGATATCTGACCTATATAAAAAAAAGTATATTTTCCTTCCCAACCGATATGGGATGTAACAAAATTATGTAATTAACTCTTAATTATTATCACAAAAAACAACCACACACATAATAATCGTGAAAATCTACTTGATATGTCGTAAGAGCACCACCACCTCCTTCAGGTATGATTGTTTAAAATAAGTATCACTTTTAGTTCTCTTAAAGCTCTGTTTGGTAGCATCTGAATCAGCCTCTTAATAGATTAAATGTTTGAATGGTTCAGCACTTAATGATTTTGTTTCGCGAGCAAATGTCTTAATGGCTCAGACATTTGTTTCTGAATGGTTAAGCATTGTATTAATGCTAAATGGTTAAAACCTCTTATCTGAATTGGTTACACATTTCCCTTTTAATAGTTAAGCGATATACTAGCTCTTAATGATTCAGACCTCTTAATGGTTCAGCATTTAATGGTTCAAACTTTTTATTGGTTCAACACTTAATAATTCAAAAATTGTTAAACATCCCCTAACTCGACTCAATTTGCAATTTGCAAAAAAAGCTGTAACTAGCCGAAAGTAAGCTTTACTCGTGACTGACTGCCTGTCCCTTAAAAATTAACACCCAAGTTATAGGCTACAATTATAATATATTATGTAAGCTTAAATATATTTATTATTAAATTAAATGTGAAGTTGGTCATAAAGCCGGACTAAAACCCAGATGTTGGTGAGTTGGTCCATCTGCTCACCTAAATCAATTTAATGTCATATTCCCATTTCTACAAACTCCATCTACACATACTCTAAATGCTTCACTATTCCCACACTATTATATATTATTATTATCATTACTCTCTGGATCTCACCTCCGGCAACACTGGTGAAACAATGACGGGGGTTTTCTCTCTTCTCCGGCGACTCTATCTCACCGCTTATAATTGGATCGTCTTTGCCGGATGGTAACTTCATAATCACATTCAAATCCCAATTATTTTCATGTATAATCGCTGTTTCAATTCATGTTTATTCTTTGTTTCTTTGATTTGTGATGTTTTAGGTTTCAAGTATTGTTCTTGGCGTTGAAAACGCTGAAGGAATCAGGGTATGAGCATGTTTACAGTAGTGTTGAGAAGCCCCTTTTGTTAGCTCAATCGGCTGCCTTTTTAGAGGTACTGCAAAACCCTTGAAGGATTTGAGGTTTGCTTGTTTGAATTCATTGGAAAATGGGTTGAAATTGTTCTTATTTTAGTGGGAAATTTTGAAATTTGAAAGATTTGGTAACTACTTTGCTAAAGTATATGTTTGTGCTTTCCGGTTTCCGTTTATAGAAATCTTTATGAAAGTGTTGGGATATGGTTGAAATTTATGAGCATAATTAGTGTAATGATTCATAGGTAAGCTTCATTCTGTGATCAGGACAAGCTTCTTGGAGAATTGTGGATTGATTTTGATTGTCCCCTTTCGTTTCAATCGGGTTATTTCAATTTTTTGAAATCATTTGGTGTTTGGTTCATATATGATCTGATCTAGGATTAAGAGTTCATTTGATGTACTAATAGTTCATGAAATGACATCTAGGGGTGGTTGAATCATGGGCTGTGGATGTACACTGCATAAATGCATTATAATCGTTGTGTTACTTTGTGTCTAACATAGATCCCTTAAAGTCAACTGAACCAGTGAAACCTTAACTGGATAAGAATATATATGGTAATTGGTAATGAAGTTAGGTCTATGAGATAATCATGTGCTAAGTTGTGCATAAAGTTATGATTACATCATGGATAAAATCTGACTTGTATTCCTTTTCTTTTCTTGTCTTGCTCACCTTTGGAACAGATTCTACATGGTGTCATAGGTGAGTTTTTATATCACTGATAAGATGTTCGTATATTGTTACAATTTTTTTTACTATATGAACTCCCGTTTCTTATATTATATTGTTTTGTTCATTAAAAGGTTTGGTTAGATCCCCGATTTCAGCAACACTGCCTCAAATAAGTTCAAGATTGTATTTGGTTTGGGGAGTCCTGTATAGTTTTCCTGAGGTTTATTAATCTACCTACTCGATTTAATCATCTTTTCGGTTTTAAATACAATATATTGAGAAATAAAGCTTGATGGTGACAGGTTCAAAAACATCCACTTATCAGCTCTTTGGTCATCAGTTGGTGTATCACTGAGGTAAGTCTTGGATGGTTACCACTATCTATTGTTTAAGCAACCAACTTTAGTCTAAATTTAGGGTCTAATGGATATAAAGAATTTTCAAATTTAGGTTATGTGTTACTACTCTTTCTTAATTAGTAATTCATTAGGGCGAGTTAAACCTTTTCTAAACATATATTTATGGGCTTGATGATTAGATTATCCGCTATTCTTTCTTTGGCACAAAGGAGGCGTTTGGTTCTGCTCCATACTGGCTATTATGGCTCAGGTTTGACCTTGATGCTCTAATTGTCCGAGTATAAATTTTATTTTTCTACCATTAATATATACCCCCCCCCCCCCCTCTCTTATGAAAACTGAAACATTTGTCTGATTATTAATTTACTCCCCTCTAATTTAGTGTGTAATATTCAAAAAGTGTTTGAAATCGTGTGCGCAAATGGGAATATTTCTTTGTTAGTTAATATAAGAGTTGCAAGTTTTCATATCTTTAGTAATCTTTTTCGGTTACAATTGCAGGTATAGCACCTTCTTGGTGTTGTATCCAACTGGTATTGCTAGTGAGATCGGTATGATTTATAATGCGCTACCTTATATGAAGGTAACAACTCTACGTCCCTACTATTATACGTGCATACACATATATACATATATTCATAAAATGGTAAATCAGATCGTATGTTTGGGACATATTTATAGCGGCAGCTATAATGGACATCTAGGCAACTCTAACATGAAAACCTTCCCTAAAATAGTAAAAAACGCTTAAGATAATGTACGTACTTTTGTTCATTTATCATCAAATGGAAATTAGTAGCTAAATTTTCATTTAATGGAACATACTTTCAAATTTAACTTGTTGGACCATACTTTCAAAAACACACACTTAGTTGACAAGATTGCCTGTACGGCGCTGATGGTCCCTTTGGGTGCTAAAATGTTTGGATTTTAAAAATAAACTTTAAAGCATTGAATTTGAAGTATGTTCTTTTGCATGGAATCGAGTAAATACGCACCCCTTTTACAATTTGCATGATGCATATGGTGTAACAAATGAGATCTAATTTTGAATGTGACCCGTCTTCTTCAGGAATCTGGATTGTATTCTGTAAGGATGCCAAACAAATGGAACTTTTCATTCGATTACTTTTATGCAGCGATCGTGGTCCTTGCAATTTACGTACCAGGTTTGGTTATGATTTCTTTTAGAGGCATCATTCATCAATGTATATGCTTGTTAACCGATTTTTGATCCAAATGAACACCTTTTTGCAGGAATTCCACACTTGTATGGATACATGCTTAGACAAAGAAAGAAAACTCTGTCGAAACCGAAAAAGGAGTAATGTTTGAAGTTTATAGCCTATAAATTAAAATTTTGTATGGCTACATGTTGGTGTATCTTTATTAGTACATGTTTTTCTCTGTGTGTATGTTCTATCTTGTTATTTGAAGTTTGATGCTTAAATTCTTTTTGTTAGACAGAAACAATAGATGGAAATGCCATCAATACCTGGAGAAAAGAAACATTGGTTTAATGATAAAGTTTAAATGATATTGTTGTTGCAATATGAGAAGGAATTTATGATCCAATAATAAATATGAGAAAAGAATGTAATATGTGATGATAATTTTATATGAATATAATAGTGATACTGCGTAAATTTGAATTAGTGTTAAATTTCCTGTCATGATGCTAAACTTAACACAATTTTGACGGTATTAACTTAATAGAATTTATTACGTTTGATAGAGTTAAGAAACAAACATGTTATGACTGGATAAGGCGATAAGCGCATTAAGATCTAAAAGTTTAATTTCTAAAACCATAATATCAAAATCATAATTAAGGCTGTTCAAATAGCTTGACGCTCGAAACTCGTTCGAGAAAAACTCGGATTTTTGCTCGTTCGAATTTTGGCTCGGTTGTAAACGAACCGAGCGGCTCGGTTCGGTTTGAAAACGAACCGAGCACGAGCAAAGATACGCTCGCTCGGTTTCGCTCGAATTATTTTTTAATTTAGTTTTTATATATTATATATTTGTTAATCTATTTAGTTATTTACCAATTACCACTATATTAATTATTTAGTCAAAAAATCAACAACCCTAAATGTAAAGCTTTAATTCTCTGATCAAATTATCACTTCACATTTCAAAATCCTTTCACCATTCCACCCATCAACACTTTCTAGCCGTCCCCCGTATCCCCCACCTCCCTACCGACTGCCGAGGCGTTGCCTCCGGCACTCTGACATGCGACCCCGACCTTCGGCAATCCGACCTGTAATAGTCTGACTGCACGTCCCACCTCCGACATTCACCTCCGAAGTCCGAAGTCCGACCTAGTTCAAAGCCTGACATTGTTTCAGTTGTTCCTAATCACGATATCTTGAGGTTAGATTTTTTTTATGATTTGGTTCTTAAAAAAATTTGCACAAGCATTGGTGAAGATACTACGGTTGGAACTAGAAAGCTGAAACTTTTGAATGAATTATTAGTGTTGTTTTAAATTATAACACGAAACCGAGCAAAACCGAGCGCTCGGTTTAAAACATAACTGAGTTCGAGCATGAAGTTTGTGTTTGAATTTGTAAATTCGAACCGAACTAAGCCGCTCGGTTTGAAACCGAACCGAGTTTGAGCGGAGCTGTGTTCGGTTCGGTTCGGTTTCTGAACAGTCCTAATCATAATGTGAACTTATTACGTGATCCTTATGATTAACTCAAAACTTTAAAGTCGAATGACATTTACCGACACACATGTAATAACTTCTTTTCCATTTTCTTGACAAAACTCACCGAATTGCATGGAGGTATTATGTTTTTGACTACCAATGATCTTTAACTCAAGGTAACTATAATTAAAGGTGGGCAAAATGGGTTATGGGCTGTACTCAAAACCGGGTTTGGCCCAACTGGTTTTTTTTACCCGGGTTGAGACAAAACCGGGTATGAACCCGGGTCGGGTTCACTTGTTTGAAAACCCTACCCGCTATACCCGGGTAGGGTAGGGTCGGGTCCGGTACCGAGTCCAATACTGATTTTAGTTTTTTTTTTCTTCTTTTCTTTTCTTGTGTGAGTGTGTCCAATACCGGGTTCGGGTTGGGTCACTAAAAAACTCAAAATCTAAACCTGGTTCCAACCCTACGGGTTTAAACGATACCTCCCATCGGGTACTACCCGTACCCGGGTCCGGATCGGGTTCGTTATGCCCACCTCTACCTATGACATGTAAATAAGGGGATGTCATGTGTTCAAGTCTCACTTTGAGCAAATGCTCAAAATTAAGCCAAGGAGTTTTCTCAGAAATAAGTTTCTCCTTGGGAGTTGGGGGGTGCGTCCCGACCGGGAAACAAAAAGATGGGTCCGATTAAGATAAAACTTATCCTCCGTAACATGGTTGCATTTTTGTCGTTCCAAAAAAATTATGTTTTGGCCTTTTGGGAAGACAGGGAGAACTTAAACATAAGAAAAGTTTTCAAGCGTATGGGTTTATGGTTTAATAGCATTTGTGATTGTGCTCACAAAAATAATGTGAGATTAAATATTTCTAAGCGCAAATTAATGTGACAAGTTAATAACGAAATTAAATTATACGAGTCTCGGGTAATATTGTACCAAACTATCTATATAGAAGAAAATAAACTAATTTATATGAGTCAATAGGCAAATTCAAATAAGCTTGAATTTTTATACGTGTGGATACTATTCACCTCGAACAAAGTCCTGACATTTACACACAAAGTTTGGTTTTAACGAGCTAATTGAACTCCAATGCGATAAAACTATTGCACACCACTCCAGAAAATGACAATGTTGGCCCTAGTTATGAAGTGTTGTTATTTATTTATTTATTTATTTATTTTAATCTAGTTCATCAACCTTTTCAAACTCAACTCTCATTTACTTACATATAGTTCATTAAAATTTTCAAACGCGATTCTTATTTACTTTAGCTAAAAAAGTCGTTTTTTAGTTTAAAAATAGTGATCATAATGGTATATCGAAACTAGTTACAATGAAGACATTTTAGATCTATTAGTGATACTTACTTTTCTGGTAGCTAGATATAAAATATTTTATATGAATCCATAAGACCTTGTAGCACACAACTCCCATCAGGGCTGTTCACGAGCCGAACCGAGCTGAGCCATGACAAGCTCAAACTCAGCTTGAATTTGAACCGAGCCAGCCCGACTCAGTTCGTTTTGGCTTGGTTTTATATCATAAACACAATTAAAAAAATCAAATACAAAAAAAATTTAAAATACTACATAACTCATTATCGGTTTATATCAAGTTTCACAAAATATGAACTAGTTTAAAGAAACTAAGTTTAAATTCAACAAAATACAATAACTTCATTATTATCAACATTGAACGAATAAAACACGTAACACTACATACAACCAGTAGTATGTTTTTAGTAAATAAATTAAAAGTATGTTTGAATAATTTATTTTAATATATAAAACTATAGAAGCATCACATGAAACAATCCAAAACATACATTGTAGTTTAATATTTTGACAAAAAAAATTAGTTAAAAAAATCTATTCTATTCTTAACAAATAAGTAACTGCAATGATATATGTTATAAAAAACATATATATTACAAGTAAATAATCCGAACCATACCGAGCCGAGCTAACAAGCAAGCTCAACCGAGCCGAATTCAGCTTGTTTTCATACCAAGTCGGCTCTGTTCGGTTCAATTTAAACCCGAGCCATTTCGAGCGAGCTTCGAGTGAGCTACAAGCCGCGAGCTATTTGGACGGCCCTAACCCCCACCACTACCACCGCCTAATTCAGCATGAAAATACATACAAACTTGTAAACCATAGTGATTTAGATAATCAAACGCATACACGACTCTCACACTGATTCTCAGAGCAGAACCCGTAACCAAGTCAATAGTGAAAGTAGATGCCAATGGATCATAGAACTATCAACGACTCAAAGACTTTTGATACAAGGCATCTAGACCGACCATTTGATACGAGACACACCTCGTCAGAGTTGACGATGAGTCAAGGATATCAACGTGTGGAGCGGGTCAGATTGAGGCTGCACCACCAGTGCAATTCACATTGCTAAACCTTAACTCTGACACCACATTTTAACTCCATGAATAAAGCCATAAGACAGATAAAAGAAAATGTAGGCAAATAAATCAGACATACAAACTGTACTATACAACCCCACTTTTCAATCTTTATAGTTATATCATCCACTATACATATCCAGAAATACATCTAAACCACCATCAAAGAAACATTCTAACTGAAACCTTAATTGAATTGTAGCAAACCAAATTATACAATTACATTTATTAATTTGTAACCATTTTTTCCTCTTATTTTGCAGTATCATTGTAATTGTAGTATTGTACATAATTAGTACATCCAGCAAGCACAATCTAAATGCTTATATGGGGGGCCCAAAGAGATCATTATTAAACATTTATAGCTTACACATTTACATACTTGATGATAAGTTTAGAAATCCTATAAAGCTTTCAACACCCCGAGCAAGGTAACCTGCACCACAACCACATATGATGTGACTAATATCAGAAACATACTCGATAAAGTTGAAAAACATGTGAAAATTCAGTTTACATACATTGGGTTTCTAGTTGTGATATTATCTATACTTTTAGAAAGCATAATGGAAATCACTTAACCATATAGTACAACTTTTTTTTGCATGGTTTCTTATGACAAATAAGTAATTTTGTTAAACATTAGGGCTATTTATTTATCTCTTTTTTTTGTCCTTTTCCAATGTTTAGTATTTAATATTTTTATAATTTTGATATTAATTAAATTTAAACATATTTTTTAATAATTTTTTAGAATATAATGTTTTATAAAATTTCAAATACGTAATTGTAACATGCTTAATTTTACATACATTTTAGTATAGATTTTGAATGAAACCGACTCTCCTAAATAGAATATATTTTTAATTTTTTCACGGCAACAGTCTCGCCGCAATGCACAGATTTGTAACGATTTCGTCTTTTTATATAAAGTTTTAAATGTATTCAACGTCTGCGTTTCAATTTTCTTCCATTTATTGCCCGAATTTGCGACAATGTGTCGACTTGGTTTATTCACGGTTTTACGCCCCCGCCGCCACTCGGGGGCTTAATACTAGTTTATAATTTAAGTACAAACTAAATGATGAAGTTAGAAACTTCAAGAATTTTCAATTGTTATTCGGCAAAGAAACTCATATGCATGATAGTTAAAATAGATCACCTCACATGCATAAGCATTCTCTTCAAGTTTATCAAATATAAGTTAGTTTGCAACACAACTACAAGTATAATGTCAAAAAAAATTGCTTCACATTATATCAAAAGCAGAATTATTCATTGGAGATGAGTTTGCATATAAAATTTAATAAAAGAACGTGCATACTTCGGATTAATTTATATTTTGTTTAAAAATACTATTCAAACAGAAGATATACTCACCCCAACTTGAGAGATGCACCCGAGCTTTCATAATCTTCTGGAGGACCAGCGGAGTTGCAGGTATTAGTAGATTCCGAGGATTCACCATCGCCACCCGAATCAGCAGTAGTTCGTTTCTGAGCATTAGATATCCACAGAAGCTTCATTCCACCATTCAAATGATAGTTAGCTAAACACATAAATGCGAGCAGATATAGTCAAACGACACCAACATTACTTTTATCTCACAACCGATGTTTGGTACTTTGCGCTTATAAAAGTTCGATGGTTTGTTTAACATGTCCGGAACGAGTACATGTTAAAAGAAGGTTATATCACTTTTATGTCAATAGGAAATGAACAAATGGTCATAAAAGAAAAATTGATGTTTTCTTAATACAAAGAGTTGAGACAGAAAGAACACCGGCTAGACTTTAGAGAGCATGATTCTTACTTCTTGTTTTAGTTTATCATTCTCCTCCATGAGTTTCGCTTCCTGCATGTTATACCGACTATAAGCAAGTTGTTAAATAAATACAAAATGAACTTTTGCGATATTAAAAGGCGGTGTGAATGCCATTTTTGCATCACAGATTGCTAACACATTTCATGACTTACATATCTTTTGAAAACAAGCTAAAGATAGACCCATGGTATGTTTTTGTAAGTAACATAATAGCAAAATCATTAAGTTAAAGTTCTGACCTTCTCTTGAAGATGATAGATCTCATTCACAATCACCTCCCCCTGAAACAATATTAGTATTGATAAGTTCATGCATGCCTACAAACTCAGTCCCAAGAAAATCGCAATAGTTTTTTTTAGCGTTTCTAAATCAATCTAGTTTAAGTACTTGTTTTTTATGTTTTCAAACAAAATGATGTTCTAAATTTTATGTACTTTTAAGTCCAAGAAAGTGCTACAGATAGTATAGTATAATTAAACAACAAATTGAACATATGTACTTGTAAGATTACACCATTAGAACATGGTTTTAGAGATCTATTTGGCAATTACTCAGCCGTAGATTACCCTTCTGATCCATCAGGTAAACAAATTCATAATTTCAATATGAAAGATTTTAGAAACCAGAGTATTTGTAAGTTTCACACAACAAACAAAAACTAATATATAACACAAACAACTACACCTTTTTGGCTACAACGCGGCTCAATCCAGCTTCAAGCGACTTCTCCAGCTGATGCAACTCTTCAATACTTAAACCCTGCAGCTCTTCACCTCTCAACCGCCTGCTTTTCATGAAGAATCACTCGAGATACAAAAAGCTAGCATACATGCATATACATGAATATAAAAACATATATAGACACACATCTGCACATTTTATATTTACATGTACACACATGCATTATCTATATTAATCTGTATGTTTGCATGCACGCATGTGTATATTAATATGTGTATGAAATGTACCTTAACTGAAGGGTTCTTTCTGCAACTTCTTTGCTTAAGTTGGCATAGTTGGCGTCTTCAACCAGCTGTAACACAAAATGAAATCTTTATATATACATGGATTGAATTGGAGCAAAAAAGAATGAATTTAAATCCCTAATCAAAGTCACCAAAAGTGCACCATGATTATCATAATATGATCATGTAAAATTGAATATAAATTCTAGATCTGGGACATCCTTATTGTTTTCCATGAGAAGACGAATTGAATTGAGAAAAGAAAAAAAGAACGGGGTGGTGCAGTCTTTTAACTGTATATGCAAAGGGTTATTTTTGTGATTTAACTCGACACAACTATGATCACAACCTTACGGGTTGCTCCAAGCCTTGATAGGAAACAAAGAAATAAAGAGTAAAAATGTAAAGTACATATACATACAATAAACAGAAATAAGAAACTAGGCTCACTTGTAACTCAAGTGAAGGTTGGTTTAACTTCTCAATATTTTTTGAGTGCAAGCTACGCCTTTCAAGTACTTCTTCCATACTGCAGAAAAAACCAGAAAAAAAAATGCAATAAATATATTAATACATAGAAGGGATGTTGATACAACAGCCACTACATTGTAATGTTCCTAATCAACTCATTACTAGTCCATTATCTCGAAGAACCTCTAAACAGACGATTAAGATAAAGAGAACTCGTTATAAATCAGTTGAATAGATGTTCAGAGGTGGGGGCTTGATCAAGTGAACGCTAAATGGGGTTGTTAACTGTGTCAAAGTTAGACAATTCAGTGCGACTCAAGGTGTTTCTAGATCTGGATGTAGTTCATTCTAATTCATTTTCGTTATTAACTCTTGAGTTGGTTAAAGTACCCACTGATGTTTTGTTAGGCAGGTTTAGGTCCGGTATACAACTGTTTTTGTTAATATATACTCAAGTTGTAAATTGAAATTACGAATATTATTGGAATTAAAGGTTTTGGGGTTTTTCCGGCGAAAGTAGTGGTATTCTTTAGCTTCTTATTGACCTCGCCTCCCGCGATGCCTACAAATTTTCCTTTTCTTTTTTCATTTCAGGCAATATGTCATTTTTAATTTATTTTCAGATAAAATTACTTGCTTACCTTTCCTTTAAATCCACAAGATTCCTCTAGTGTTCCTTATTTAAGGATGCTTTAGATATTCAACAGATCTTTAATCCCAAACATACTCTTCTCTTTTTCAATATATTAAGTCAATTTGCAACTTTTATGGAAGGACTCTCAAGATTATGGGGTTCTCCTTGGCATTTCAGGTTGATTTTTTACATAAGTAAGAAACTTTGTAAGTTGTGGCATGCTAGGGTCAAGTTTGGTATATCATAATGTAACTCCATAATCTAAAACTCATAACTCAACAATATATATCTTATGATGAAATTCGCAATATCTATAAACCCTTGAAAAGAATACTAAGTACCTATATCTTATGATGAAATTCGCAATATCATAAATTAGTGTTAGTTGGCTACACGTATGTCAGTAACAAAATCAATACGCTTTAAACACCTCATATAACCGCAGCCTAACAAAAGATAAGCATACATAGCATGTGACCATGTGATGGAATTTGTTTCTTCTACTTCTTGGCTAAACGAGCCTAACTCCATTAACACTACAATTTGAATTAACATATGAAAAGAATGACTAAATGAGTGCTCATAAGAACAACCAAATGCATCTAGTCGATAAGTATTGTACAAACAAAAAAGCATGAAGTACAAACCAAGAAAATCTCAGTCCCACATCATGGCTGGAAAATAGCTTCAAGACAATAAGATCACAAGCAAAAGATCAATTCAATCAAATTAAAAACCTACACACAAACAGGCAAAAAACAGTTAAACCCTAATTAAAAAAATCTATCACAAACCCTATATATAACACGAATTGCATAGAAGAAGCAAATATACAAAGAATTTTCAAAGCACTCCACATTTAGATATGCATAAGAACACACACTAACACACAGAAAAACACACATATAACCCTAGATATATACCTTGAGCTGGAGTAATGAAAGAGCTTGCCATTGGAAGAGAAGAGGATGACAGCAACATCAGCGTCACAAAGCACAGCAAGCTCTTCAGCTTTCTTGAATAACCCTCTTCTTCTCTTGGAGAAAGTCACCTTTCTTGCAGAAATATTGTCGATCTTTTTGATCTGCACTTTTTCCCTAACCATCATACTTCCAGAAGAACACACACAAACTATTTTTAGAAAAATTTCATCCAAATCCCAGTGAAAGTTGTTAAGAAAACCAGGAATAAACAGTGTTCTAATCAAGGTTTTCTATGAATAGAAACATTTCATTTTGTAAAGCGAAAAGAAACAAAAAAGACAGCATTTTTTTGCCAAAATTGGGTATAAAGATCATAAATTTAAGTTAGTAACCCTAGACATGATCAAGAAGAGACAAGAACACCCGTTTACCCAATTCCCTCTTTTACCCAGATGCAGATGGTGGTGATGATCGGTACAGATGGTGATATTTTTCAAGAATCTTGAGGAATTAGAAAGAAAATGAAAACCCTAGGAAGATCAAAGGGAGGTTTTGTATTTGTATATTGAGATAAGAGATATGAAGGTTGTTTGTTAGTGAATTGATGTCAGGGATGAAGGGTGAATTGGGGGAAATGGTCTGGTTCTTGGGGGCTTGAAGAGAGGACTGTTGTGTAAGAGGGGAACCGATGAGATAGAAGAAAGCGTCGTGTTATGTTAGTACTTATTCCTTGGGCCTTTGAGGTTTCATTCATCTTCCTCCGTATAAAAATAAAATTTTATTAATATTAAAAGACAATGTCGGTGGTGTGAGAGGAGATAACTTTAGCTAACGATACCTCCTCTCAAGCACAGAGTACAACCATCTCTTGCATCAAGTTATAGGCTTCCCCTTGCTCCGCTGCTGGTAACGTCAACGCTGCCTCCGTCTCCGTCTCCGCCTCCACCACCGCAACCGCTACTATTAGTTACAAGTTATTCTTCATATGACATTGAGGAAAACCAATGAAACTAGGGTTTATACCCCGACCGGGCGTGTGGATCAGACATATAAAAAAGAATAGCGTGTGGCTTAGAACCGATGATCGGTTACGACTAGACGCCAAAAACAACTTTCAAGCCAAGGCAACCGATATCATTTTTGGTGTATCATCACAGCCATAAATAATAAAAAAGGGTCTCAAACGAATATATGTCCATCATCATTGACCAAATGTACCACACACAGATGCAAACCCAACAACAATCGGAAGTCCACAATCAACACAACCAAATACCCCAAAGCAATAGCTAAGGAAACCTCAAACATCACAAATCCAAAAGCCAACACACAGTAATATCAAGCTTACGGTCATGAACATGAAATCGTGGTGTAAAACGTAAATAGTGAACATCACCAACCAACAACAATAAATAAAAAAAGTAAAGAAACCAAAGGAAAGTGCATGACATTTGCTAACTAAACGTGGAACCAAAATAACTCTCAAATGTGCCCTACATACATGTCATCATCAAGTAGAAGTATAGCGCTAAACACATTTAAATTTTAGTAAAATTTAGGGTTTGCGACCATGAACACTAGATAACCGCTTGGAATGCAAACATTGAATGTCGGGGGGTGAGAGCAAACACAAAACCAAAGAACTCAAAACAAACTTCGCGAGTGTTGCTATATCATAAAAAAATCCTACAAACACCATATCTAGATGTGGCCTACACATCATCATCAAGCAACCCGTAAACACTAAACAACGACCGACATAGATGGCAGGCAGAGGTCACCGGCGGCGGTTCTCAACGGAGGTAAGCGGCTACTGTAAAAGGAATCGTTGGGTGACCATCGGTGTTCACCACGACACAGACGACACCTAAGGCGGCATACACAGACCACAGCGACACGTAACACAACCCTTTTAGATGGTCAACTAGTGAGAACAAACGAACATGCAACTGTGCCCACCTACCCTAATTGAGAACATAAAAGCATTATCCATCATGTTAAACGGCAAGGACCGCCAGAGCGCCACCATCACAGCCTCCTATCACCAAGGCCACCGCCATTTGCACCAAATGCGAGAAATAAAGGGAGGGGCCATGCACCAACTGTAACACATCAGGGCGGCATCGGCACCACCAAAAGAGACTTGTACATTGTCACACCCCAACCTTGACGGCGGAAACGTCGAGGAGTGAGAGTTAAGATCGTTCACAGCCACATAACGCTATTAATAATCCAAATATAATTTAAACATAAGTTTTAATTGTCACATTACAAACACAAGTCTCAAAGAAAATAAAAGCATAACATAGAATGTAACAAATCATTCCATTTTATTTATTTATCTAGGTCCATTCCTAGATGTGCAAGCTTCAAAGTGTAGATATCAAACTTGGGCGTTTCCTGAAACATGTTAAAAAATAAAAGGTCAACAATAATGTTGGTGAGCATTCCATAGTTTTTAATACATAGATTATATAAAAGATGGCAATTCAAGTCATAAGTTAGTGAATAAAGTGATTAGGGATGTTATGAACAATGCAACAATCAAACCTCGACAAAGTTTTACAAGTCTCAAACGTTTAAAAGTATATACGATCAGCTAAGTGTACTTGGATCAACCAAAGCAGGCTTGTCTTGCCCATAGATCTATGACTTCGCTGGGCTAGCAATAGTTAATGATTGCACATATAACGCCATAACATAGTAACCACGAAAGTTCAACTAACCACAACTTAACAAGATAAATTGCCATAGGTTTACAAGTCTCAAAGGAGTTTACAAGTGCAATAGTATAAGTTAACATGTTTCACCCCAAAGTGTGAAAATAAGCAAAAAGGGGTATGGAAATACTCACATGATCAAATACGTATAGTTTGACGGTTAATAAGAAAAATAAAATAACGCTCCAATGCAAAGCCTTCACAATGAACCTAAGAATATAAATATTTTTACAAGGTTTAAGTTTAATAATATGATAAACGTTTTAATGTGAATTAAAGTTCACTTTGATGCTTGGGGCTTTGTCAATTATTTTTAACAAATGGAAACTAATTTTATTTTCTTGAAATAAAAGAAATATATTTATATTTTATATAAAGATATGAGTGAGAGCAACATTAATAATTTGTAAAAATTTATAAGATTTAAATATAGTTTTTATAACTATAAAATAATCATGATTAAAATAATAATTTAAGGGCAACGTTCGAGATAATAATTTGTATAAATTATACTAGTATTTAATATTTTATTTTATTTTATTTTAGTTTTTGTTTATAAGAGATAAGCTAGCATTAGCTTTAGGATATTAAATAAATATATAAAATTATTTTTATAAATAATTTACAGAAAGATTATTATGTGATTTTAAATTAACATAGTCTATAAAATGGTCCATTATAATTTTTAAAATTTTTTAATAATAGTTTTAGAGATCAAAAAGGCATAAAAAAATAGGTGAGGCTCCCCGGATTCGAACCGGGGACCTCCCTTGTAGAAGTCAAGTGTCTAACCAGTGAACTATAGGCCTCAGCCGCGATGTAAGTTGCTTTTAAAACTTTAAAACCATTTGCTACCAAACACCCCCAAAACACATGAACCCTAGTTCATTCTTGATACAAATCGAGCATCAATTTGTTGTTGTTAACTCAATCAACCATGGGGCTTTTGCTCCCCATGGTTAAACGCTCATGTAGATGTAAACAATTACCCATTTGATGATCGATTGAAGATACCCACTTCGAAGAACAACTCGCGGCCGAACAGTGAGCGTGCGATGGTCATTCGTGGATGATAATTCAATTAATTTAGTATGAAGCTTCGATTTGTGTACTGGACCAAAAGCCCCTTGCCAATTTTGGTCCAAATTGCTTGGACAGTGGCCTCGACTAAGTTGCAGGTTCACGACAAGGATGAAGATCATATTCGAAAATTGTGTTTGTTTTTGATGCAATTGAGTGTGGTGCTCGATTAACGAATGGTATAGTATCGTTTAGGTTAGTTTAATTAGGCTATTAAGAAGTGTTAATGCCCGAACGGCTAGTGGGTTGAAGATGTTTCAGTTATTTAGTCGATTGGTACTTGTAACCGACGATTAAACGAAATCAAGATCACATTCATGTTCGAGACGGTTACAAGAATGATTTGGAATGATTTGGGGTTAATACGCGGTTGATTTCGGGTGTTTTGGGGCTCGCCGGAGCGCCACCGCCGGTGGCCGGAGTAAAGGGCGGTGGAAGAGGGATTTGTTTTCAAGATTGACACAAATGGTCCCTGAGGTTTCCAAGGATTATCATTTGAGTTTTAAAGTTTTGATTTAGTTGTAAACAATTTACACTTTAACCCCCTCTATTTAGGTTTTTATTATTTCATGTCAAAAAACTTTCATTTGAAAGTTTATAAAATAACATCACAGCTCCCTTAACTTAAGTTTTAACGTATAACCTTTATTAAATTTTTTTTATTATATTTAACAATTTTATAAATTGTTAATTTTTTTTATTATTTTTTAAACAAAAAGAGGAAATGTTGAAATTACTTGCATAAGTACAAGTATTAGTTTTATTATTATAAAAACCATATTTATCAAATGTTTTAAACATTAATAATATTATTTCTATTATTCATTTAATTAATTTGTTAATCACCAAATTAATTATTAAGCATAGTAAATCCTCAAAGTTTCAAAATGGCATAAAAGGTCCTTTTAAGATTTAACAAAGTTAACTTCTAAGTTAACAAAATTTAGGGATGTCACAGTCTCCCCAACTTAAAAGAATTTCGTCCCGAAATTAAAATGAACTTAAATGAAACAAAGGAATTGTAATGAAAGATGAGTGATCAACGAACAGTGTTTGACGTTTGATTACAGGTGGAACGCATCACTTCATGGAATCTTACAAGATTCTTAACATAATAAATGCGGGACGTTTTGAGATGAAACGTTGAAAAACGATGACAAGTTACCGTGGTACCTTAGATTCATAAGTCACAACTTCTAGAATATAACTTCTAGAAATCAATAAGGACCAACAATGATAAGAAAGGTTAACCGTCAGGATTTAAGAATTCCAAACGTCACTATATGAAACGATCTTAACGCATATCTTGTGAATATGTATCTCTCCTTTGACCAATCATCGGTCTAAGAATAATACGATATGCGAAGATTTTGGAATAAGTTCACGACGATGGTTAGGAACATTATTAAAAGCAGAAAATGAATTGATCATCCAAATTAATGATCGATGTTTAATGACATACCATGGTATACAACTATTTGAGATAGATACAAGCCAATTTCTCGACCCGTTAACCCACATGAGTCAATATGAAATTAGTTAAATAGGAGATTCACAAGAACACGGATGTTAGGTTTTTGTCATATGTGAAAGTAAGACACTTGGACACATGCCAAGTTATGTCTTTTCTTTTATGCCACACACATGACTACCAATTACGAAATTTTATAAACCCTTATATCCACATCGCAATGAGGATAATAACGAGTCTTGTCATTCAAAACCAAGATAAAATTTCAATGTTTTTCAAGGTTAAGGGTTCAAAAGCGATTCAAGAAATGACGCAAACATTAAGAAAAGTATTTGTAAACATGTTTTGCAAGGTAGCAAGTTTCCAAATATAGATTGCATACGTAATTCATCAAACCCATAAGTACAGTCGAGAACATTCGTATGACTAGAAAGGCATAACCACAAGTTGATAATGTCTTTATTTAGTAGAAAGATTGTTTAAGGAGACTACCATCACACAATCATGTGTTGATGATATCTCAAAATGAAAGTTGATAAGTAGGGAATAAATGGTTCGATATAGCTAGATCAAATCAAAACATAAGGATAAAGGGAAAGAAATCAATTTAAGAATTTAAATGCTCCAAGCTCGGAATCAAAATCAACCTAGAATGATCGGGTCTCTGTGCAAGTTCAGAAATCATGCTTTGGCTTGATAGGTCCAAACACTAACATTGGTTCACCCTTCAAGTTACTACATGTTTCTTGTCACTTGATTAAAACCTTAGTAAGTTGGAGATCAAGAAATGAGAATAGTCATCAAGGTGTGGTTTTCACCCCTAACTTGATAGTTGATGCATTCATGACATATATGTGTTTTAAGTAGCTAAATACATGCTTTTGATATATAATTATCATAGAATGCGATTACGGTGGACGATTGTGAATTGCAGGTGCAGAATACGAAAGAAAGGAGAAAAAAGAAGAAATGTCCAAGAGAGGACGTAAGTTACGTCCTCCTGGACGTAGCTTACGTCGGTATCACAAGGAAGCCAAGGAGGACGTAGGACAGAAGGCTAGGACGTACAACTTAGAAGAGGACGTAAGCTACGTCCTATTGGACGTAACTTACGTCGTGTTAAGAAAGTTGACTAATTTTCCCGGGTTTTGACCATATTTAAAGGGGATTAATAATTTCTAAAACCCTAATTCGCATTGGGAGCAAAAAGGGACGAACTTGGACGATTCTTGAGGTTGATTCTACTTCTCCAACTCATTCCAATCCATCAAATCATGTTCCAATCCGATCTTGTTGTCGAATTCATGAAGATGCAAGGCTAAACGTTTCGTGATCTACCTCGGGTGATAGGTTTCGTGTTTTTAGGTTTTCGTTTATGTTCAAATTGTGTTGGGATTAAACTTTAGAACCCATTAAGTTCTTTATTGAGTTTAACTTGTGTCTTGATTGTTTAAACAATTGTTTTGGTTAATCTTGATTTGAATTTCATATAATTAAGCGCAAGTTGTGTGATTGCAAAGTTTTGGTTATTAATTCAATTGACATGGTGTAGTAAGACCCGTTAAGTCTTGGTTATCTCTGTCACTTAATCATTACACGTATAGAATCCCCGTTAAGGATTTTCCACCAAGTTGAACTAGACGAATACCAAGAACCGAACCTGAATCCCGGAGTGGATTACCCTTTTTCATAATAATCTTCTAATCAATTTTCAGTAATTGCAATTTGTTTTCTTAATTACGTTCTTAATCATTCCAAGATCTAATTTTTACAGCCTAGAGGCAATAGTTTAAGTAATTTGATAATTTAGTTAATCGTTTATTATAAATCAATTCACAATACACCGACCACTAATTCCACGAGGTTCGACAACCCTACTTACCCTAACTAGTTTAGGTGAATAGGAACACACATTTTAACATCTTATTTGATTGGTACTTCGACATCGATCAAATTTTGGCGCCGTTGCCGGGGAATCGGTGCGCTTGGTGTTTTGCTATTTGATTTGTTTTTAGTTTTTGTTATTTGTTTTGCTTTAATTCTTTATTTCCTTGTTACGCTTGGTGTTTTTCAGTGTGTAGGTGACAGATTGCATGCATACTCGTTATTCGGGTAGGAAATCACCATTAGTGTTCGATCCAGAGATAGAGAAATCAGCGAGGTACAATCGTGTTTTACATCGATCAGGGTTACCGGTTACATCAATTTCACAAGCTATTGATCAAGCAACTGACAGTTCATCTGATTCAACCCAGATGGAAAATCCAAATAATCAACCGCTTCAAAATCCAAACCCTCCTCCTCCTAATGACCAAAACCCAAATCCACCCCCACCACCAAATAACAACCGCAACAATAACTTGAATCAACCACCACCCAACAACAATGTGAATCAAAATAACCTCAATCAAGGTAATGACTTTGATCATGTGAGTATGCATAGTGTCCATACGGGTGATGAAGATTATGAAGATGAGTGGAATAACAATGAGGAACCTCATAATGGTGCAAATTATGATGCTTGGGATGGAAATTTTGATGGTGGTGATGGACAGAATGGAAATAACAATTGGGGGAATGATCAACATGGGTGGAATGCACCACCTATCAATCAACAACGGGGTAGGGTTAACAATAATATCAATCAGCCAAGAAGACCTCAAAGAGCTCCAGTACGAGGTGTGGATAGCCATTTCAGACCGGCTATTTCTGAAAATCCAAACCCTATCGCACCTCCAAATCGACGTGGAAGAGCTTTTGATGTACGCCCTCATTATCTCACCATTCTTCCTGCATTTAGAGGCACTGCAACAGAAGAACCATATGTACATCTTGCTGAATTTGATGCCATATGTAGCACCATTGGTGGAAATCACTTTACACAAGATGAAGTGAGGCTGCGATTGTTTCAATTCACCTTGAAGGATAGAGCTAAGCAATGGTTTCTCACCTTACCCGACAACAGTATCCACACATGGCAAGAAATGCAACAAACCTTTTTGGATGAAAATCACCAAAAAAGGTAACTTTTCAAGAGATAAGTAAACCAGTCTTAAAAGATAATGAACAAAACGGTAAGAATAAGGTAATGGAGGATAATACTATTCCTTATCCTTTAGCATTAATTGAACCAAAGAAAACAATAAACAAAAGAGGCCCACAACAAGAAGAAATGTGGGAGGTTTTTAAACAAGTAAAAGTTAATTTACCTCTTTTGGATGCAATAAAACAAGTTCCTGCTTATGCCAAATATCTGAAAGATATGTGTACTCAAAAACGAACCCACAAGTTTCCTAAGAAGCTTGATGTTCCGGCCAATGTGAGTGCTATCTTATCAGGTGATCTTCCACCTAAGCTTAGAGATCCAGGAGCGCCCATCATTTCGATTCAAGTTGGTGAATTTAAAGTTGCACGGGCGTTACTCGATCTTGGAGCTAGTGTTAGTATTCTACCGGGGAGTTTATACGATCAATATGATTTTGGTCCTTTACAGAAAGCCAATACCACAGTTGTATTGGCCGATCTCTCGTTAAAACTTCCTCGTGGAATAGTAACAGATGTCATTGTTAAGGTGGATGATTTTTACTATCCAGTTGACTTCTTAGTTCTCGATTATGCCTCAATTGACAAAACCAAACAATCTAATGTCATACTTGGTAGACCATTTTTAGCAACCGCTAATGCACAAATCAATTGTCAAGACGGAACCGTTGACATGACTTTTGGTAATCGTAAATTAAGTGTTAATGTGTATGACAAAGTAACTAACTCCTCTGTCGATAATGAATGTTTTATGGCGGACATTATGGACGGGTGTAAGCCTTATGACAATAAGGAAAACATCGAGGAGCCGTGTGTTTTTTGTGACAGGTTGGACGTTGAGCATGCATATGATTTGAGTGAAGAAGAAAAGAAACTTGAAGTACTAGTTGTGCATGAAGGAAGACCACTATGGACACATCAGGTGGAACCCTTACCGGATCACATTGATTCTCAGTTGAAACCATCATTGGTGATTCCACCAAAGGTGGAACTAAAAGAGCTCCCGAGTCACTTAAAGTATGTATTTTTGGGGGAGAATCAAACACTCCCAGTCATCATTGCAGCAGATTTGGAAGAAGATCAAGAAGCGTTATTATTAAAGGTCTTGAAAGAGCATAAAGCTGTTATTGGATGGACAATTGCGGATCTCAAGGGTATAAGTCCATCTATTGTAATGCATAAGATCATCACTGATGCAGAGGCAAAACCAGCGAGAGACACCCAAAGAAGACTCAATCCCAACATGCGAGAAGTGGTGAAGAAAGAAGTTCTCAAATGGTTGGATGCTGGAATTGTATACCCAATCTCTGATAGCACATGGGTAAGTCCCACACAAACTGTGCCTAAGAAATCAGGCATTCAGATTGTGAGGGGTGAGGATGCTGAACATGTAGCCACCCGACCTGTCACAGGGTGGCGAGTGTGTATTGATTACAGGAAGTTGAATGCTGCTACCTCTAAAGACCATTTTCCACTTCCTTTCATTGATCAAATTATTGAGAAATTATCAGGTCAGAAGTTTTATTGGCTTTTAGATGGGTATTCAGGTTATAATCAGATTGCAATCCATCCTGATGATCAACAAAAGACGACCTTTACTTGTCCATATGGTACATTCGCATTTAGGCGAATGCCATTTGGACTTTGTAATGCCCCAGCCACCTTTCAAAGGTGCATGATGAGTATCTTTTCAGATATGATTGGGGAGTCTTTGGAAATTTTTATGGATGATTTTTCAATTTTTGGCCCGTCTTTTGAAAGTTGTTTAATTCAATTAACTAAAGTTTTAAAAAGATGTGTTGAAACAAATCTGGTTTTAAGCTGGGAGAAAAGCCACTTTATGGTGAAAGAAGGGATTGTGTTGGGTCATGTGGTGTCACAACGTGGGATTGAGGTTGATCATGCTAAAATTAAAGTTATTTCAACATTACCTCCTCCCACAAATGTCAAGGGCATTAGATCATTCTTAGGACACGCTGGTTTTTACAGGCGATTTATAAAAGGGTTTAGTATAATTACAAAACCACTTTGCAATTTACTTTTGAAAGAAATGTCATTTGTGTTTGATGAAGAGTGTCTTAAAGCATTTACCACGTTGAAACAGAAATTGGTTGAAGCTCCAATTTTGCAAGCACCAGACTGGTCGCTTCCTTTTGAAATAATGTGTGATGCTAGTGACTTTGCAATTGGGGCTGTTTTGGGACAACGGGTAGATAAGAAACCGGTGGCAATTTATTATGCTAGTAAAACTTTGGATAGTGCTCAATTGAATTATACTACTACTGAAAAAAAATTACTTGCAGTTGTCTATGCTCTTGATAAGTTCAGGTCTTATATCTGGGGAAGTAAAGTCATTATTTACTCGGATCATAGTGCAGTGCGTTATTTAATGGAGAAGAAAGATGCAAAACCAAGGTTGATCAGATGGATTATATTGCTGCAAGAGTTTGACCTAGAGATTCGGGATAAAAAGGGTAGTGAGAACGTGGTTGCTGATCACTTATCCCGGATTGTCAGCACCGATATGGAGAACACCTTGGAGATTAATGGACATTTCCAGATGAACACTTATTTGCTATTTCTGAGTTACCTTGGTTTGCTGACATTGTTAATTATTATGCTGCAGGTGCTATTCCCGAACATTGGCAAAAATGGAAACGACAAAAGTTTATGGCGCAGGTTAAGCAATATATTTGGGATGATCCAGATCTTTTCAAGGTGGGACCTGATCAGGTTATCAGGCGATGTATCCCGGATTCTGAAATCAAAGATGTGTTGGGTCTTGTGCACTCATCTGCATGTGGAGGTCACTTTAGTGGTCAGAAAACAGGCCACAAAGTGTTATCTGCTGGATTATTTTGGCCAACGATCTTTGGGATGCCTATGAGTTTGCTAAAAATTGTATAAATTGTCAAAAAATGGGTAGTATTTCAAAGAGAAATGAGATGCCCATGCAGCCAATTCTAGTGGTCGACATCTTTGATGTCTGGGGAATTGACTTCATGGGCCCATTTCCAAATTCAGTGGGTAACCTATACATTTTAGTGGTAGTCGATTATGTGTCTAAATGGGTAGAAGCAATAGCCACTAAAACAAATGACCATCGTGTTGTCTGTAAGTTTGTTCAAAGTAACATCTTCTCAAGATTTGGTGTGCCCCGTGTGATCATAAGTGATGGGGGATCACATTTTAAAATTTTCAATTTTCACAAACTTCTTAAACAATATGGTGTAGACCATCGAATTGCGACACCGTATCATCCACAAACAAGTGGACAAGTTGAGGTATCAAATAGGCAAATTAAAGAAATTTTACAAAAAACGGTACGAACCGACCGTAAGGATTGGTCTACGAAACTCGATAATGCATTATGGGCGTATCGAACTGCATATAAAATGCCTATTGGTACCACTCCATACCGCTTGGTTTATGGAAAGGGGTGTCATCTCCCCGTGGAGTTGGTTCATCGCGCATTATGGGCAGTGAAAGAAGTTAATGTTAATTATGATGTTGCAGGTAAACAACGGAAACTGAGCTTGGCCGAATTGGAAGAATTACGGGATGAAGCGTATGAGACAGCTCGTGCTTACAAGGCACGAGTGAAAAGAGTTCATGATGCCAAACTGAAGCGCACGCTATTTGAGGTAGGACAGAAAGTTTGGCTATTTAACTCACGGTTGAAATTCTTTCCAGGTAAGCTTAAAAGTAAATGGACTGGACCGTATGTAATTAAGCGCATCGGGAATTATGGTGAGATCGAGATTGAAGACTTCGATGATCATTTACGACAAGTCGTGAATGGCCATCGTCTAAAACCATATCTGGAAGATACAGATTTGAATCCGGTTTTGGAGGAATCGGTGAAGTTAGTATTAACTTCATCGATCTTTGAGCTAAATGCGTAAGAAATTCGAGAAGTCCGGCTGAAGACTTACAAAACTTAGCGCTTCCGGGAGGCAACCCAAAGTCTCGTAGGTTAATTTAGTATTTTTCATTCGTATTGTATCTTTTACGTATCGTGTGCTTATGGCTTAATGTGTTTTCACGCCCGATCGGTACACTTGAATTCATTACAAAGTCGAGGGCGACTTTAAATCTTTAAAAAAGGGGGTGCGAGGTGCGTGAAAACAGGTTATAAAAAAAAACAAAAAAAAACAAAAAAAAAAAAATTAAAATTAAAAATATTTTTTGTGGAAATGACGTAACTTACGTCCATATGGACGTAAGCTTACGTTCCCTTATGCTCACTTACGTCCCGGCCAACTGTCTTACGTCCAAAACAGACGTTAGAATAGGAAATTCAAGAAGGACGTAAGCTACGTCCTATAGGACGTAGCTTACGTCGTGTCGGAGATGGGCGATTTTAAACGGGTGTTTTGAGCTTATAAGTCGTGTAACCCCCCAACCACCCAATTATTCCGAATTTTCTCACCTATATCTCCCAAAACTAACCCTCTCTCCTCCCATTCTCTTACCTTTCTTCATCTTCTCCACCTACACCCACCAAAACCCTAATTTCACAATCTAGAAATTCGTCTTCCATATTTCACCGAATCAAGCAAGTTTATAGGGGTTTTGTTCAGTTTTTCGAGAGCTACAAAACCCATGGAGTAATGTTTTGAGATTTGCCACGGTTTGTGCGTTTTGTGTACACAAAGGTTACGAAGCATTGTGATAGTGTTAGAGGAATTGAGTCAAGTTCTCACCTTTATCTTCCTACACACTCTAAAACACAAAGGTACATCTCTAATTCTTTGTTTATTGTTGTATGAACATGTTGGTAGGGCTAGATGGAGTCAAGGGGTTTAAAGTGCAAGGTTTGACTCATGTAGTGATAGGTATGGTTGGGAATGCATCAAATTTAGACGGTAGGTTCAAATGTTTAATCTTTACTAAGAGGATAAAGGAAATAACTAAAAATGTGCCTTACATAGATGGAAGGTAGTTGTGCTATGAGTGAATTCATGTAGGGAGATCTTTGTTTGCAATGTAGAAATAAATGACAATTTGGGGACAAATGTGCAACATGTGTGATGGTAACAACACATGTATTGATTATTGAGAAGGTGCTAATTATGAATGGTGTTATTGTAGGATCAATGGTGCGAACCAAAGTTGCAGCAGGAAGGGAGAAAGGGAAAGAAGTTGCATCCTCATCCCGATCAAAGAAAGCAAGAACAATTTTAAACGATGAATCTGAAGAGGAGGATATAGCAATGGAGGATATAGGGTCTGAGAGAGAATCCAACACTGAGGCGATGGAAGAAGTAGACCCAGACGAAGAAGAGTACGAAGATGACGGCCTTCCTATTTGGCGGAAGAACCGACGTCTTTCATCATTCAAGGGGGAAGGTGTTCAAGCAGAGATGTATCTAAAGAAGATGAAAAAGAGTCAAGTATCAACCGATAAACTCATGATTTGTGAGCGACAGATTTATCGATCTGACTTCGAACGATTTGGAGTGGTTGAATGTTTCACACGATTGGGTTGGGAACAACACTTAAGCTTTAACAATGATGGGATTGAAGACATCTATGTAAATGCTATCTTGGAATGGATGTCAACTTTGAGGAAGGAGCCCGGACATTCCCCGCCATCTACCACCCAACTCATTAGGAAGGTAAATGGAAAAACAGTAAGCTTGTCATTCTTTAACTTAAATCGGATTGCAACTTTGACACAGGAACAGCCGATGGGACACCGTATACATATCCTTCTGATGCAATGCTAGCGTGCAAAGTAGCTAAAGAAGAAGTGTGGAGAAACATGATCCATGAAATGTTTGATGTTCCTGAAGGGATAAACGTTGCAAGATGGTCGCTTGATCGGGCAAATCTGAAACCACTCCCTAAGTTGTTGTTGATCTTTCTAAACCAAAATGTGTTACCTCGATTAGGAGATAAGGCTAAAGTGCGATTGTATGAAGTAATGGTCCTCCATGCACTAGTCACGGGAAAACCGGCCCTATCAGCACCACATTTAATCCTTTGGGGTATTTGGGAATCGCGAGAGAAATCTGATAGAAAATCTATTCCACATTGTCGATTGTTGGCTAAGTTTTTTAAAAAGCAAAATGTTCTACCAAGTCGAGCTACCAAAAAGAAGCTAATACATGTGCCCTTCAAGATAAGCAATTTGCCAATGGGATGGTCCTATGAGCGAGATGGTGACATGCATAAGTTAGTGGATAGGAAAAGTGGGAGATATCTTGAGGTGATAGATGGGATATCAGGTATGCGAGAGGGTGACACTTTACAGGAAGAAGGGAGGCATAGACAGACTCCAGTTATAGAAGAAGTGGAAGAGGATGATAATCCTTATCAACAGAGGATGAGAATTGCAGTGGCACAAGCTCATCCTGTGGGGTTTACAAGGTGGGCGGAGCCAGACCAGAGGATGTTTGATCAACAAACAGAGGAAATAGAAAGAAACGGGTTGTACATGCAGCATATGATGTATTCTCAAGAGTTCTACCGGAATCAGGATTACATGTACAATGAAGAAGTTCGCCACCGAGAAGACTATATGCACGGATTGCCATATACAGTGACACCTCCTCCTACAGATTGGCAATCCCCGGATCTCATGCCCTTTAGTCAGACGCAGCAGGCTCCATTTTATCCGCAATCCACACCATCTGTGTGGTTGCCAACCACTACACCACCGACTGAGGGAACAAGTGGATCAAGCTCAAATCGGGCAGATGCATTCGACATGGGAGAGGTCAGAAAAGGATTCTTCGAGAGCATCTTTGGACAGCCATACCCAGGACCACCATCTGGTGGTTACTGATGCACTCGCTGATCCTACGATCAGGTCCACGTGCTTTTTCTCATTGAATAATTATGTTGAACTATTTGTTATGCTTTCATTAGTAGATGGTATGATTAAGTAGGAACAATTATTTGCTGTTTTGTATTTGGTGGTGTGTTAAGTGTGATGTTAAGGGAATGTGTTTAATTAGGATCTTGTATGGTGGTCATGGCGCATGTGTGGAAAATCAGCCTTGTAATTCCATTTTGGAAAAGGATGGAATGTGGATGATATCCTTGTTTCACCCTATAATTTCTAAAATATACATTGAGGACAATGTAAGGTCTAAGTGTGGGGATGGAGGAAAGAGTTAACATTAAAATGCCCCTAAGTGACTCATTGATACATGAAAGCTTAAATTTCTCAATGTAAATCGTGAAAGCATGTTAACCTATGAACAAGCAAGGGTCCTTAGTCATACTCATCTTACTACAAAAGGAGTAATGTTGAAAATTGATTGGAATGCTAACTAGGGGGACTAGCTAGATAGTGAACTCTTTATGCATGTTGTCACATCCTTAACCTGTCTACCATCGTTTTTGTGAGGATTGAGCCTATGCATGAGTTTAGAACAACAGGTTATCTTCTCATTTTCCTTTCATGTGTGTTTACCAGAACAATTACATTATTCTAGAACTTGCATAAGTGATACGTTTCAAGATCATGAACCAAACTGTTGCACATAGATGATTAAGGCACTAGGATGAACCTTTGTTTTATTAGCCTTTATTTTTTCAGTTGTACTATTCCTAACCTAAAATGAGCCCCTAGTTGCCACTTTGAGCCCCAACCTCTTCCTTTGTTAAACCCGAATCAACCCATTAGCCTTTTCAAACCTTTTTACTTTTTAAGCCCATGTGTGAAATCTGATAAGTATTGCTTGAATTTTAAATATAATATTGTTAGAAGCAGTAAAGTGTTTAGATATAATCAATAAAAAAAAAGAAAAGAAAAGAAATAAGGGGTCAAAATGACCACAAGATCAACGTCATGTTCAATGATAATAATATTGAATATGGGTCAAGCTTACCCAAATTCACTGTGTAGTGGTGATTTATTGTTTAGTATGTTCAACATTCTTATCTGGATTTCATCACCTTTAGCCACTCCAAATCCCTTATCCATACCTAAACCCTAAGCCCTACGTTATAACCTTTCAAAGCCCTTTTGATGTGTGCATGGTTTTTGTTATATGAAGGAGTCACGATCATTATGCAAGCTTATGGTAATCATGAATTGTTCTTGGTTGAGAGTACTACACTGATATACTAGCACGCCTTTTGCTAGACCAGATACTAAACCGAGAGGAGTGAAACTTGTGAGAGGTGTGATCACATGCATAAGGAAGACTAGAAAGCTTGTTCGGGTTGGTTAGATAGATCATATTTCACATGAACAATATCTATACTTACAAAGTTATAACTTCATGAATGAAATTGTAAGTGGATATGACTTGGGACCTTAGTTAACAGAAGGTGAACACATGGCTGGATCGTAGTTGTTTAATGATAGTGTAATGTCATAAGTGAGTTTGCTTGGGGGCAAGCAAATGATAAGTGTGGGGATGTGATGCATTCATGACATATATGTGTTTTAAGTAGCTAAATACATGCTTTTGATATATAATTATCATAGAATGCGATTACGGTGGACGATTGTGAATTGCAGGTGCAGAATACGAAAGAAAGGAGAAAAAAGAAGAAATGTCCAAGAGAGGACGTAAGTTACGTCCCCCTAGACGTAGCTTACGTCGGTATCACAAGGAAGCCAAGGAGGGCGTAGGACAGAAGGCTAGGACGTACAACTTAGAAGAGGACGTAAGCTACGTCCTATTGGACGTAACTTACGTCGTGTTAAGAAAGTTGACTAATTTTCCCGGGTTTTGACCATATTTAAAGGGGATTAATAATTTCTAAAACCCTAATTCGCATTGGGAGCAAAAAGGGACGAACTTGGACGATTCTTGAGGTTGATTCTACTTCTCCAACTCATTCCAATCCATCAAATCATGTTCCAATCCGATCTTGTTGCCGAATTCATGAAGATGCAAGGCTAAACGTTTCGTGATCTACCTCGGGTGATAGGTTTCGTGTTTTTAGGTTTTCGTTTATGTTCAAATTGTGTTGGGATTAAACTTTAGAATCCATTAAGTTCTTTATTGAGTTTAACTTGTGTCTTGATTGTTTAAACAATTGTTTTAGTTAATCTTGATTTGAATTTCATATAATTAAGCGCAAGTTGTGTGATTGCAAAGTTTTGGTTATTAATTCAATTGACATGGTGTACTAAGACCCGTTAAGTCTTGGTTATCTCTGTCACTTAATCATTACACGTATAGAATCCCCGTTAAGGATTTTCCACCAAGTTGAACTAGACGAATACCAAGAACCGAACCTGAATCTCGGAGTGGATTACCCTTTTTCATAATAATCTTCTAATCAATTTTCAGTAATTGCAATTTGTTTTCTTAATTACGTTCTTAATCATTCCAAGATCTAATTTTTACAGCCTAGAGGCAATAGTTTAAGTAATTTGATAATTTAGTTAATCGTTTATTATAAATCAATTCACAATACACCGACCACTAATTCCTCGAGGTTCGACAACCTTACTTACCCTAACTAGTTTAGGTGAATAGGAACACACATTTTAACATCTTATTTGATTGGTACTTCGACATCGATCAATAGTGTCTTCTCAAGGTATGACCTCTAACTTACAAATCAAAAAGCTCGATCCCAACTCCTTGTTGAGGATCCACAGAAATAAGACGAGGTAACTCACCATTAAGGTAAGGAAAATCACTCCTATCTTAACGGTGAAGTTTTACAAAAACAAAATATAACAAGATGAACTTCTTCATCAAAATCCAGAATTCACTCCTACTTTGATGAAGTCGTCTCATTTGAACAAATACAATTCATAAAGATGATATTATCATCAAGGTATGGAATTCACGCCTATCTTGATGATTGAATTTCATAATAGCAAGAAAACACTCGAAGATTGACATTTGTCACCAAAGTACGGGTTTCAATCCTATTTTGGTGAGATCATGTCATTTGTGAAATGTCATTCCAAAGAAAATAATTTAAGTCAATCCTCAAGATAAGGTAATCACCCCAATTCAGAGGATGAAATTTCATAAAACACGCGATTGGAAACCATTTATCGAAACGAATAGAGAATCATCAAAGTAAGGGAAATCACCCCTGTTTTGATGAGTTAGAATCATTTAAGAGATACGGGTGTTCTTAGTCATAGGTTGACTTGCAAACACTTGCATCTCTCACGGTGCAGACGGTACGGAGTTTGACTTAACGACGACAGGAAAATAATATCAATTAGAAATTCGGAAAATTTCAAGTTACATCAATGTAACAAAAGGAAAAATCATGCTTACAAGCTTAAGATCAAAGTTCAAGATAACAGAAGTTGTTGTGGTGTTCAAATCTTGGATGGTTTCAATCGGGAAGACGAAATCAAGGGCAGGAAGTTATTCAACACCACAATGAGATATGAACATTCGATTCACAATCGAAAGGAACACATGGACTTCTCAAGATATGAGGTCAACCATAGCCTTATTGAAGACACACGTACTTATAAGTGATCACTCATCTCAAGGGTTTCGAGTCAAGTAAATGGATTCAATGATCGAGTCAAATCACCATTTACACTTTTCCTAGACAAAGTATCCCGAGATGTAAGAATTCCACCTATAGCATTGCATGTTCTTAGTTATGGAGCATATCCTTAAGAAGACTTGAGAACCATAAGTAACGGTTTAAAGTTTATGATGACCATTCGGTTTAGATTCCCAATATCTTTGGGTATATTAAGATCCATGTTCACGTTGGTCAAGATATAGAAATAGTTACATTAAACGCTCAACGTGTAACGGTGTTTAAACGTAAGAGTTGAAATGTAGGATAGGTTCAATATTAATAGGAACATTATGTATGATAAGAATGAAGAGATACCAGTTCAAGGAATCAAAGATTTTTAAGATACAAAGAGGATGGTTCCATTTGGTAACGCATTACCATTTGGAATCGTTGACACGTCAAGGTAAATTGACCCATTTGCCATAGAGACTTGTGTTTGTTGACCATAGTTTATCACTCATCCCAGAAATCCCCAGGTAAGCATAACTGGTCTCACAATGAGATTTATACGATATGCTTGCCTTAGCCCGAAGGCCTTTTGCCAGGAAATCCAGAATACAGGTGTCTATGTGTCACACAAATTTCTTTGGTTTATGAAATCAAAACCTTGATGAGATTTTCATAGATTAGACATAGAGTCTAAGGAATTGAACCCACGACGATAAGTGTAGATTCCACGTGTCGTTGAGAATAGGTTTAGGAAGTTCATTTGTCGGGGAGGGTCAAAGAGTCAAAGTTAAGTTTAGGGAGACAAGTAACTAAGTTTAAGCATACATAAGGCAATCCTATGCTAAGGCATCAAATTGCACAAAAGGCATAGCATTATGTAGCATGCAAACAACATGTAAGCACAAAGGTATAAGGATCTTTCTATAAGGTTCATGCAACTATAGTCTAGGTCACTATTTCTAATAACCTAAATCCCTATAGTTATGGGCTCAAATACCAATCTGTCACACCCCAACCTTGATGGCGGAAACGTCGAGGAGTGAGAGTTAAGATCGTTCACAGCCACATAACGCTATTAATAATCCAAATATAATTTAAACATAAGTTTTAATTGTCACATTACAAACATAAGTCTCAAAGAAAATAAAAGCATAACATAGAATGTAACAAATCATTCCATTTTATTTATTTATCTAGGTCCATTCCTAGATGTGCAAGCTTCAAAGTGTAGATATCAAACTTGGGCGTTTCCTGAAACATGTTAAAAATAAAAGGTCAACAATAATGTTGGTGAGCATTCCATAGTTTTTAATACATAGATTATATAAAAGATGGCAATTCAAGTCATGAGTTAGTGAATAAAGTGATTAGGGATGTTATGAACAATGCAACAATCAAACCTCGATAAAGTTTTACAAGTCTCAAACGTTTAAAAGTATATACGATCAGCTAAGTGTACTTGGATCAACCAAAGCAGGCTTGTCTTGCCCATAGATCTATGACTTTGCTGGGCTAGCAATAGTTAATGATTGCACATATAACGCCATAACATGGTAACCACGAAAGTTCAACTAACCACAACTTAACAAGATAAATTGCCATAGGTTTACAAGTCTCAAATGAGTTTACAAGTGCAATAGTATAAGTTAACATGTTTCACCCCAAAGTGTGAAAATAAGCAAAAAAGGGTATGGAAATACTCACATGATCAAATACGTATAGTTTGACGGTTAATGAGAAAAATAAAATAACGCTCCAATGCAAAGCCTTCACAATGAACCTAAGAATATAAATATTTTTACAAGGTTTAAGTTTAATGATATGATAAACGTTTTAATGTGAATTAAAGTTCACTTTGATGCTTGGAGCTTTGTCAATTATTTTTAACAAATGGAAACTAATTTTATTTTCTTGAAATAAAAGAAATATATTTATATTTTATATAAAGATATGAGTGAGAGCAACATTAATAATTTGTAAAAATTTATAAGATTTAAATATAGTTTTTATAACTATAAAATAATCATGATTAAAATAATAATTTAAGGGCAACGTTCTAGATAATAATTTGTATAAATTATACTAGTATTCAATATTTTATTTTATTTTATTTTAGTTTTTGTTTATAAGAAATAAGCTAGCATTAGCTTTAGGATATTAAATAAATATATATAATTATTTTTATAAATAATTTACAGAAAGATTATTATGTGATTTTAAATTAACATAGTCTATAAAATGGTCCATTATAATTTTTAAAATTTTTTAATAATAGTTTTAGAGATCAAAAAGGCATAAAAAAATAGGTGAGGCTCCCCGGATTCGAACCGGGGACCTCCCTTGTAGAAGTCAAGTGTCTAACCAGTAAACTATAGGCCTCAGCCGCGATGTAAGTTGCTTTTAGAACTTTAAAACCATTTGCTACCAAACACCCCCAAAACACATGAACCCTAGTTCATTCTTGATACAAATCGAGCATCAATTTGCTCCCCATGGTTAAACGCTCATGTAGATGTAAACAATTACCCATTTGATGATCGATTGAAGATACCCACTTCGAAGAACAACTCGCGGCCGAACAGTGAGCGTGCGATGGTCATTCGTGGATGATAATTCAATTAATTTAGTATGAAGCTTCGATTTGTGTACTGGACCAAAAGCCCCTTGCCAATTTTGGTCCAAATTGCTTGGACAGTGGCCTCGACTAAGTTGCAGGTTCACGACAAGGATGAAGATCATAATAAAAAATTGTGTTTGTTTTTGATGCAATTGAGTGTGGTGCTCGATTAACGAATGGTATAGTATCGTTTAGGTTAGTTTAATTAGGCTATTAAGAAGTGTTAATGCCCGAACGGCTAGTGGGTTGAAGATGTTTCAGTTATTTAGTCGATTGGTACTTGTAACCGACGATTAAACGAAATCAAGATCACATTCATGTTCGAGACGGTTACAAGAATGATTTGGAATGATTTGGGGTTAATACGCGATTGATTTCGGGTGTTTTGGGGCTCGCCGGAGCGCCACCGCCGGTGGCCGGAGTAAAGGGCGGTGGAAGAGGGATTTGTTTTCAAGATTGACACAAATGGTCCCTGAGGTTTCCAAGGATTATCATTTGAGTTTTAAAGTTTTGATTTAGTTGTAAACAATTTACACTTTAACCCCCCTCTATTTAGGTTTTTATTATTTCATGTCAAAAAACTTTCATTTGAAAGTTTATAAAATAACATCAAAGCTCCCTTAACTTAAGTTTTAATGTATAACCTTTATTAATTTTTTTTATTATATTTAACAATTATTATAAATTGTTAATTTTTTTTATTATTTTTTAAACAAAAAGAGCAAATGTTGAAATTACTTGCATAAGTACAAGTATTAGTTTTATTATTATAAAAACCATATTTATCAAATGTTTTAAACATTAATAATATTATTTCTATTATTCATTTAATTAATTTGTTAATCACCAAATTAATTATTAAGCATAGTAAATCCTCAAAGTTTCATAATGGCATAAAAGGTCCTTTTAAGATTTAACAAAGTTAACTTCTAAGTTAACAAAATTTAGGGATGTCACATACATCCCCACCTAAACCCTAAACCATGACCAACTTTCTATCTCTAAAAAGGGAACATGCATAAGGGACGTGTAGGCGGTTAGAACCAATGGCCGAATGTTTAGGCAGAGACAGTTATAGGAATCATGGGCGAAGGTTCAGCTGGAGCAAGAGGTCGACCGTGCACCTCCACCAGCCGGCAAGCCCCTCACACAGTCTCTCTCTAAAATGAAAATCCCTAAACAAATGAACAAAGCAGGACAACAAACACTCTTCAAAAGGGCAAACACAACATGCATTAGACACTTGTATCACATGCATTAATAACACCAAAACGATGTTCATCACCTTGCTTTTTTAGTGGATAGGAAAACTAGGGATGTTTTTAAAACTTAATATTTGTTTGAATGTTGAATCTGGTATGTATAATGCCCACATTTGCATTAGTATGAAAATGATCACTTGTGCTAGAGTAGATCTTAATAAAAAAAGATTTTCATTTTGATAAGAGTCCTTTTTTTCTTTTGTTTTTGTCATATACAAGTCATCGAATCTTTTATTTTATTAGCAACGCAAGCAGTGGCGGATCCAAAAATTTATTTATATGGAGTCACTGATTTAGGTGCTTCATTTTCATAAAAGTGGACATAAAAATTTCCAAATCAGTTCGGGTCGAGTCAGAAAATAAAAAACATCAAAAGCTAAATTACTTAGAGGTAAATACCAATTATATTTTCTTATCTTCTTCAAATAAATTTGTTATATCACTATTTCAATCTTTTACAAGTTTTATGTTCTCAGTAAAAAAAATTCTGATAAACATTTATTTTAGTTCAACTTAATTTCATCTTTTTCATCAAAATCAAATGGAGTTATCGTTCAAGAAACATTATTGTCACTCAAAATCTGTATATACATCTCTATATACTCGCGAAAATTTATTGTATTCATGTGACTCCGATTTCATCAACATAAGTGCGCCCCTAAACACAAGTAATTTTTTAAATATTTATTGATAACACTTCTCGGTCTTTACATCTTAACAAAGAGCTATATCAGTTTAGAGGTGGGCATAAAAACCGGGTTCTGACCCGACCCGGACTCAGGTACGGGTAGTACCCGATGGGAGGCATACCCGAGTTGGACCCGTTTAAACCCGTAGGGTTGGAATCGATTTTAGTTTTGAGTTTTAGCAAACCCGACCCGACCCGGTTTAAACCCGAGTTGAACCCGGTATTGGACCCGATATTGAGCCCGGTATTGGACATACACACAATAAAAGAAAAGAAGAAAAAAAAAACTTAAACCCGGTATTGGACCCGGTTCCGGACCCGACCCTACCCTACCCGGGTATGGCGGATAGGGTTTTCAAGTAAGTGAACCCCACCCGGGTTCGTACCCGAGTTCACCAATACCCGGGTATAAAAAAAACCCGATTGGGCCCAACCTGGTTTGAACCCGGTTTCGGGTATGGCCCAATACCCGGTTTGCCCACCTCATATGTTACAATCCAAGGCCCAACAAGCACGTCCAGAGATTGATCCGAAAAACTACTTATATGTTATTAAACAAACATAATATTCATGCATATTAGTCTATATTTTTTTGTGTATATTATGTGTAAATTCATTCAAATTGATACTTAAGTCATGTCATATGTGAATTTGCACGATTATACAACTTCCTACAATAAACAATTAAGAAGGAAAAACATCATTAAATATCCAAGCAACGAAAAAAATCAAGGACAATTATGCCAGGCATGCTAATTAGCGCGCATTCTAAAGATCAAGGGCCAGTACAATCATGTTGTGCCATGAGCCAACACGGTCATGCCCGTGTCAAGGGTTCTACAAAACCCATTCTAATGTTGTTGGGATGTGATCTTAACTCTTCTAACAATTATAAGATCTTACGTATAAAACGTCGACGAGATCTGATTTGTGTTAATATCTATTCAAGAATACTAAATTTTTACCGAGAAAGAAAAACTTCTTACAAAAGAAAGTACTATATTAAAGCTTATTCGTGGTTTCTTGGAATTTTTGGTAAGAATACTTATTTTTCACAGTATGTGAATATATATTGGGTTGTGGGTCAAAGCACGACAATTGTTTTTATGTGAACTTAGAAAATTTTAAGGATATAACATTTTCTGATATTAGAATTATTAGTATTTACGAGGGTAATCTTGTGGGTGTTAGAAACAAACTTTAAATGTTTCTTATTTGAAATTCGTCACTCTTAATAACGATAACACTTAAATAAAAAAGGCCCTCAAATCTTCATTTCGTCTTGAGCCTTAGTTGAGCCATCAGTGAAAACAAAAATAAACGACATGAATCCATGACATGAATATCTTTTAGAAATATAACATGAAATAATTAAACCTATTATTCGAACCGAGTATATAAGAACCCTTTAAATAGTCCTCAAATAAATTTTTATGCCGACAAGATTCTCAAGATGTGAAAACCCACCAGAAACCTCAATGTGACCCATTTGATTGTGAGTTTGTATTGTTGGTGAAAGACTTTATTTGGTGGATCAAATTTAATGACCAAAGGTTACATCCATGGGGAAAACAACATGACCTTTTATTCCTTTTTACCACATCTTTTCTACCATTTTGGATTTGTCTAGGGCTTAGAAGTTCGTTGATGTTGACAATAAATGGTGTAAAAGGAACACTTAATAGTTAAATCCCTTGTTCATTATTTTCTTTTGTACTCACTACATTTCACTTTGTTCATACTTCAAATCTTATATTATATATGTGTATATATAAAACATAATACACTCGTATTAAATATCAAGCCTTATGAAATTTGTTGGGATTAGTAATAGCTTTTATAAAACTGTTAAATAATCATATTTAATATTACTTTTTTACAGAATATACAAGTTGAGGAATTTTTTTCTCAAATTAGGTGATTTGGGTAGGCATTTTCTAAATGCTTTTAAGAACCACTTATCATTTCTATGACATCTATTGTTTGAGATTGCGGAGGTCGTTAATGTGACAAATAATTGCGAGAGCTTACGATGAGTTGGATAAAATTGTCTGTTATCTGAATAAACATATGTAAATAAAAATCACCTCCGGTATCATAACACATGGATGTCAGCAAAAGAAAAAACTTCTACTATCTTTACTAACAGATCGAGGTGGTAATAAGAATATATCTTTACTACCTTATAATGCATAAACTTAAGACAAAAAGGTAATGAGAATATATATGTGGCAAATATATTAGTTAAATATAGGGGTGTCATAATGTCACAAACTTGCAACGGGGAGTATGAGTATAAATAGTTAAAACTTACGTGTCAATGTTTGCTAGTTTTTAGGTGGACTTGGACTTGTATTATCTCTTATTATTTTAACTTTGTGATACGATCAAGGTCAACCTATGACCCAATGCCGCTGCCATGCAACCTACGTTCTTATTTTTTGTTATTATTATTATTAGTATTATTATTATTATTATTTTTCTTTTAGTTTGTTAATCTCTTTAGTAGTAAAGTAGTGATTGTAGGGGTAGTTAATTTACTTCCATTATGTCCATGTTTTCTATGTAGTTTTTATCGTAGGTCTTTAAAAGGGTCATTGTTATTGTTATGAAGATTAGAGAAGAAAATTGATTGCAAAGTTCTAGTTCTTTATCTTGTTCTTGGGAGTGTTTGCCTACTACAAAAGGCTAAATTATCTTGGGAGATTGACCATCTCGAATCGGTCTCTATCACTTTGTTTCTTCTTCAATCTTCATGTAAGTTATAATATCTTCATTCAACTAAAAAGACTTTTTTTTTGTTAAGAGACAATATCTAGCTAAAGAAATGTGGATTATAGTGGTTTAAAATAAGACAGGTATTTTTCTTTTGTTGACATCCGTGCGTTTTAATTACTCATATACTCTTGTATATTTTGCTACATAAGCGATCTTCGTTATCTCAACCAGTAGAGATTTTAAAAACAAATAATAATTCTTAAAAGCAACAAAAAAACCCGAACCCAAATCCAAATTCATCTAACTTAGAGAAAATAATGCCTAAATTGAACAGTATAATATCATGGGTCCTAATATAGAGACACCCACCCAGATAAATCGACACCCCCCCCTATACGCCGCGTATGGGTCATACGTGGCATATAGGGTCGAATACACTGAAAACAAAGAAAATTTCGACACTGACTACAAGAAAAATTTCAGGGGGTTGTCAGAGGGGTTATACGCCCCGTATAGGGCTATACGACCCCCCTATACGACGCGTATGAGACAATACAACCCTTATAGAAATTTTGAGATGTTGATTTAAAATATTAGAATGTTTAAATAACAAAAACAATATCATTTCTTGAAAGAAGGAAGAGTTGAGAGACAACATATATTCCACCTGCCACACCTGTCACTATGCCCCATATGTCGTCAGTGTACCCCTTGTCTCTACACATATATGACGCATATATAATGACCCTAAATAAAACTTACACTCTCATTCCAACTAAAACATATTTTTCGACTTGTTAATTCAACGTTTCCTTTTCTTTCAGAAAGAATAAATGTGATGCAGTTTTTAGCAAGTCATGGGTATGAGTTCAGTAACTGGTCTAGTATTATCAGAAATTTGGTAAACAACCATGGAGGATACCAACAATGGCGGAGCTTGAACTTTCACGTAGGGGGCGAAGGCAAAATTAATTTTTTTTTTTTGGGGGGGGGGGGGGGGGAACTCGAGTTTTGTATAAAAATTTACACTAAACACCGTGGCAGCGACAGCGGAGGCGAAAGCGGCAGCCGCTAGCTACAGACACAACGAAGCTGAGCGGAGACGCCGGGAGAGGATCAACGGCCACCTTGCCACCCTTCGTGGCTTCCTCTCCAACACTGCCAAAGTACGACTCATCTTTTACATTTGTGCTTATTCCACAAACCATTTATTATCTTTAGTTTGAGTATAATATTACTGTAGCTTTTTATGCATTAAAAAAATACATGTGTTATTTGTCGCATTGTGCAGAGACCGTTTTAGTTAATTTGAATCCATGTTTGAAACATAAAAGAAGTACAATGCTTTTTAAGCAAGATATGAGAAAATATGTAATTTTATAAGTTTAAAAGGAATATATGCAATTGCTTTTTTTTTAATATGGTTAGTTTCCAAAATCAAAGTATAGAACTTTTTCAAAGCAAATATTGGCTTTTTGAAGTTTTAAGATTAACATGTACTTGAGTGCAAAAATGTCGGCGATCTTTGTGCGAAAACACTCCATGTCGACATACTAGGAACACTACACATGACTTGGTGAAAATCGTAAACTTCTTAGACCAGGCTGTACTAAAATTTGTGTGCAAACTGTACTGAGATTTCAGTGCGGATCGTAATAAGATCTTAGTGTGGACATTTGTAGTTCTAGAAGGTTATTTTCCCTCTGATAGTACACGCGTCATACAACTGAGGTGTCCACATCAAGTGTGTTTTCACACAAAGGTTGATACTTGACACATAGGATGTGGTTTCGCTCAGATGTTATATATATTCGAGCATTTTGTGGAACTTAAATAATCTGCATATATTTTGATGATGTTGACTTTCTATATTTTTATTTTGTGAATTTCCTATTTTAACTAAAACTTTATAAATATATATATTAGAATATGAGTTTCTTTTGAAAACTCAAGAAACCAAATCATATTTTCTTTAAAAATAATCATAATAAATTCTAAAACTAATATATTTTATCTAATAACTTTTTTCAGATAGATAAAGCTTCATTATTGGCAGAGGTAGTAGAGCGGGTGAAGGAGTTAAAGAAGACAGTTGCGGAATTGGAATCAACGGCTATAGATCAAACTGATCATGACGTGATGCCAAGCTATGTATACCATATGATTCCAAGTGAAAATGAACTTGAGTTGACATACATAGGAGAAGATCCTAGTACCAAAAAGATTATGATAAAGGTGAGTATTTGTTGCGAGGATAGGCCCCAACTGATAGCGGAGTTAGCAAGAGCATTGGGTTCGGTTCATGGGAAATTAGTGCGTGGAGAGATGGGGACTTTGGATGGAAGAATAAAATGTGTGTTAAAGGTTCAAGTCTTTGCAGTAACAAGAAACCGAGGGTTACATGACCTAAGAATGGCGTTAGAGGTGGTTACTAATCATGATTCTGATCTTCATAGAAATAGAAGACCTCTGGTTCCTGATCATGATTCGCTCATTGATCTTCATAGAAACAAAAGACCTCGTTTTTCAGAAAGTGTTTGATTTTTTTGTTTTTGAAATTTTAGAGGTATCGGGCATAAAGTTATTTTGGCCCTATTGAAGAATTTATTTGTGTATTTGCTGATTTCTTTGAAACATTTAATTATCAGAAAGTGTTATTTTTTATATATATAAAAAACATGCATGATCAGTTTATTTCTTAACAAACAGATAAATTACTAAGGGAATGGCCGTTGAAAATTTGGCGGTAAAAGTCTGTCGCTGATACATCAGCGAAGAGTCAAATCCATTATACTTTATAGTCATGGCAACTACAATTAACTTTGCCTGTTAATAAGTAGTAAAACTGTAGCCTGTTGTGACATGTGTGAAGATATACAGAAAAACCACAAAAGGAAAATGATACTGATTCTATATGACTATTTTCTAATATATTCACTAATGCTTGTAAAATACAAGATTTCTGCTGCAGTTGGTTTTCAAAGCTTCCTCTAATGCTTCAGCTTGGTCAAAACTAATTTTAAAGGTAACCATTGTTATGCCATCTTTTCCAGTATCATAATCTTGCTTAATATCCTCAGCTTTGAATGACTGCAGCTGTAATTTACCAACCATGAGGTTAAATATGTGAAATTAGAAACAAGTTAGAGTGAGTACTGCTAGAACATGATGTTTATAACCTAACCTGGTGGTAAACGACCCCCAAAAGATCGAAAGTAACCTCGACACCCATAGGGACCTATAACATAGGGTTTTATGAGTCAGAATTACATATTATTGATAACTGTCAAAATGGGTGAATTACCATTTTAGTCATTAGCAAGTTGTTTCAAAACAACCACTTAAACTCATGAAATCCTAATGAATCGTTGTGCTTGAAAAACTTTTAACATTTTTGTACCAAGATTTACCCCTGCAAAGTTTAGTAAATCCAAGAAGATTACGTTCTACTGCCCAAATATCTACTACAAATCGTATTTTAACTCTTTTGTGCATATTATATTTGACTCCTGAACACAAGTAAAATCATATTCTGAATTCTTTGACCAAATCATACTTGAGAGTCGTATTTGACAATATTTAGACATTTTTACTATGGATTCAGGAAAAGATTTAAAATTTCATTTTTTATTTGACCAATGGGATCAAAAGATTTGCCAAAAGTGCTCAAAGATAAGTAAAAATGCTTGCAACTTTTCAACAAGACTTTGTCACATTTGGCTAAGAGAAAAGGAATAGGGAAGAAGTGTTCACAGCTTGTAAAATGTATTCAAGATTTGTCCAATGCAGTTTGGGAAAAAGTGCTCTTAGTATGAGATGTTAGTGTTTTCAATTCAAATGCAAAGGTGTAATTTCTTATTGAATTTGTGTTACCCAACATACAATACAACCACATACTTATAGTAGTTAGAGCTAACTAACTATTTACATTTTCAGTCCTTGCACTAATCTAACTTTACATCTCTAGAACAAACTTTACAACTACATTAATACAAAAGAATTAAACCAACATTCACCCCCTTAATTCTTTCATAGATCCCACTCCAAGCAATTTCCTCATCTCCATGAATTTCAGCCTAGGAAGGGCTTTTGTAAGTATATCTGCCTTTTGCTCCTCACTACAAATGTGCCTCACATTCACAAGACCTCTATCTACATAGCTTCTTATGTAGTGATACCTTACATCAATATGTTTTGACCTTCCATGAAAAACTGGATTCTTCACAAGTTGAATAGCCGACTTATTATCCACATTAAGCAGAATAGGACCTATACTAGAATTAATCAGGGTTTCCAGCACACCTTTCAGCCATATTGCTTGTTGAGCAGCAGCAGTTGCAGCTATAAACTCAGCCTCACAAGAAGATAATGCAACTATCTCTTGTTTTTGACTAACCCAACTCACTGGTCCACCACCATAGTAAAACACTACTCCTGTAGTACTTTTCCCATCAGCTTTTGTTGGAGCATGAGAGCTATCACTATAGCCTACCAATTCAGCAACTCCACCTCTTTTATACCATACACCATAATCTACAGTACCCTTAAGATACCTTAGAATATGCTTTACAGCCTGCCAATGAGATAATCTAGGTGATTCCATGAACCTGCTAGCTATTCCCACAGAATAACACAAATCAGGCCTAGTTTGGGTCAGATATCTCAAACACCCAATTAATCTCCTATATAAGGTAGCATCCACAGTCTCCAACTCCTCATCCTTCCCTAATTTCAAACCAGGATCCATAGGAAATCTAGCTGGATTACAACCCCACATATTATGCTCTTCCAATATCTTTCTTGCATAACCAGACTGACACAAGAAGATACCCCTGTCTTCTTGTTTAACTTCTATTCCTAAGTAATACTTCAACAACCCTAGATCAGTCATCTCAAATCTAGATCTCATCATACCTTTAAAATCATCAATCATACTCAAGCTAGATCCTGTCACAATCAAATCATCAACATATACTCCCAAAATCACAATTTCATCACCATCCCGTTTCTTATAAACAGCATGTTCCTGAGGACATCTTGTAAACCCAAACTGTAACAGAGTAAGGTGCAACTTCTCATTCCATGCTCTGGGTGCCTGCTTAAGGCCATACAAAGCCTTCACGAGCTTGTAAACTAATCCCTCCTTGCCTGGCTTGACATAACCCTCTGGCTGTGTAACATACACATCTTCCTTCAAATCCCCATACAAGAATGCTGTCTTCACATCCAAATGATGAACTTCCCATTTGTTAACAGCAGCTACAGACAATATCAATCTCACTGTTTCAAGCCTGGCTACCGGAGCAAACACCTCCTCATAGTCTATACCATATTTCTGCACATACCCCTTCACTACCAACCTGGCTTTATGTCTCACAACCTTCCCTTGTGCATCTTTCTTCAACTTGAAGAGCCACTTCAACCCAATTGGCTTCACACCTTCTGGACACTGAACAAGCTTCCAAGTTCCATTTTTCTCTATGCTTTCTAACTCTTCTTGCATAGCTTTCTTCCACTCAATCTGATCCTTAGCCTGATCAAAGCTTGTTGGTTCCCTGATCAGCAATAACTCAGACTCATCAAAGACAGGAGGATCAAAGGGTATTTGTTCAAGAACCTCAGTCCTGCTGAACACATCATCAAGACTCGTGAACCCCTTTGGTGGTGTATCATCATAACTGTCCCTAGGCAGTTCACCAACATCAAACCTATTATCATCACTCCCACCATCTAATCCTCCTTCTTGATCTGGTGCATTCACTGGATCAACATCCTGTTCTTGACCACCAGACTCAAGTGATTGTACACTTGAAGAGATCTGTCTATGATCAGATGAATTCACAAACACTCCAAACCTTGCATAACTAGGATTGGATGGTTTCTCCTGTTCACAGATGTCCCAATCCCAAGGTTTCTCTTCTTCAAATTTCACATCCTTGCTTACCACAATCTTACCAGTACAAGGATTATACATTCTATAAGCTTTTGATCTAGGTTCAACCCCTAGATGCACCATAGGAGTGCTTCTATCATCAAGTTTAGTCACTTGATGACTTGGGATCTTGACATAAGCCTTGCAACCAAACACTCTTAAGTGTTTCACCTTAGGCTTCCTTTCAAACATCTTCTCATAAGGTGTCATATTCTCCAAGGCTTTGGTAGGACTTCTATTCAATAGAAAAACTGAATGCCTCACTGCTTCAGCCCAAAATTCCAAAGGTACCCTCATAGCTTTCAACATGGACCTTGTCATCCCCATGACAGTCTGATTTCTTCTCTCCACCACACCATTTTGTTGTGGGGAGTAAGGGGCTGTTAGAAACCTTTTTACACCCTCCAAACTACAAAGCTGTTCAAAGGTCTTTGAGGTAAACTCACCACCCCTATCAGTTCTCAAGGCCTTTAGTCTATGAGAGGTTTCCAACTGGACTTGAGTCTGGAAATCTCTAAAGACTTCAGGAGCCTGATCTTTGGACTTTAGCATAAACACCCACATGTATCTTGAGTAATCATCCACCAGGAGCATGAAATACTTGTTCCCAGCAGGAGTGGGTGGGGTCAATGGTCCACAGAGATCAGCATGCACTAATTCAAGTGGTGAATTAGCCCTGTAATTACTTACATTGGGGTATGGTTGACTTCTATGCTTCCCAACCAGACAGCTTTCACACAACTGTGACTTGTGCTCTATCTTTGGCATTCCCTTGACCATATTGTGCTTGGTCATCTTGGTGATTGAGTCAAAACTCAGATGGCCCAGTCTTGCATGCCAAAGCCAAGCTGACTCATTCATGGCAGTCAGTAGGCACTTTGGAGAGGTCACTTGTAAGTTGATCTTGTACAACCTGTTATGTGACTTCTTCACTTTCATGAGAGTCTTTCCCCCTCTCTTATATATCCACAGTTGCCCATCTTTCATCAGGATCCTGCATCCTGTTTCATCCAATTGACCCAAGCTCAGGATGTTATTCCTCAGGGCTGGTATGTAGTAAACATTGGTTACTACCCTATGCTCTCCATTTTTACATTTGAAGCATATAGAGCCCCTACCTTTTATCACAACCACAGATCCATCACCAAACTTGACTTTGCCACTGATGGCTTCATCTAGTTCAGTGAAATGGGTTCTAATTCCTGTCATGTGATTGCTGGCTCCATTATCTAGATACCAACAGCAAGAATCCTCTCCTTTTGGTAGAGTTCCGGGGAACACCCCCTGTTCCTCTAGTAGGCCCAAATCCATAGACACCTCTGCCATCAGCAGGGTGGATTCTTGATCTTCCTGAGTTTGAGTTAAATGGGCTTCCTGCTCTGCCCTTCTTGGTGCCCTGCATTCATTTGCAAAATGGCCCAATTTGTCATAGTTGAAACACCTCAGTGACTTCTTGTCTCTCTTTTTGGTGTTCTTGTCTTTGTTACCAGGTTCTTGGTTTGTCTTTCCTCCCCTGTTCTTTGCAAACCTCCCTTTACCTCTTCCACTGCTTCTTGAATCATGCTTTGTCTCACCTCTTGACCTTTCTTCCCATTCACTCTTAGTCAAGAGTAACTGTCCAGAGGAACTCTTTCCTTGGGTCACCGGCTTCAACCTCCTTCATAGGCTTTGAGTCTCCCCACTAGTTCCTCAAATGGCATCTTATTCAGATCCGAAAACTGCTCAATAGCAGCCACAATGGGTAGAAATCTATCGGGAGCCGCCTTCAAGAACCTGCTGACCTGTTTGGCTGTCGGCACTGTCATCCCCAGGGCTCTGTATCTCGACACTAGTTCACCCACTTCCCCACAAATTCATCAACAGATTCACTCTCACCCATGCTCAGCAATTCAAACTCATGATCAAGGGTTTGAATTCTGGCCTGTCGGACTCTCTCTTCACCCACATATCGCTTCTTGAGGGCTTCCCAGATGTCCTTGGTCGCCTCGAATGCAGCCACCTGCATCAGGACATCTTCCGGCAGGGCTTGGAAGATGAAGGCCTTAGCCTTCTTACCCAATCGAACATCCACCACGGCTTGGGTGGGAGGTTCAATGGCATCCCAGAGCCCCTGGGCATCCATGAACGCCTCCATCTTGATCGCCCAAGAAGTGTAGGTCGTCGGAGTGAGAATCGGAATCTTAAATGCGATCGGATCGCTGGTGTCTTTCAATGTCATCTGTCTGTCTTGATTCGCCATCGCCTTGAATCAAGTGAGGTGAAGTTGGTGTCAAGATCACTCGAATTGATCAGCAGCCGAGAGGAGGAGATCTTCCGAGGCCAGCTGACTGTTCTTCCGAAGTCAGTCGGGGGCTTCTTCCGAAGTTGCAATCGATGAGGAAGGAGCACACAGAGATTGGATCGAGAGCCTATATGCTCTGATACCAAATGTTTTCAATTCAAATGCAAAGGTGTAATTTCTTATTGAATTGTGTTACCCAACATACAATACAACCACATACTTATAGTAGTTAGAGCTAACTAACTATTTACATTTTCAGTCCTTGCACTAATCTAACTTTACATCTCTAGAACAAACTTTACAACTACATTAATACAAAAGAATTAAACCAACAGTTAGAACTTAGAAGTGTTTAAAATTTGTGGAACTCAGTTTGGAGGCAAAATATTTGGACGTGAGTATTCACACTATTTCAGCCTGCAAAATAAGATGTGTTTTCGGTATTCTAATAAGATTGGTTACTTTAAATATTCATAATTACAACTGTGAGGATGGCAGTTTAAATGTGAAACATAAACTAGTTGGGTTAACTATAGTTAACAGTAAACAGGGGTAACTCTAAGTTAAAAAATACAAATACAACTTAAGTTTTCCAAGTACCATTTTTAATGAGATTTTAGCAAGTGCTTGTTTCGAAACAACCTAACAGGTACAGTAATCACAATTGAAATCAATCCTTTTCAAGACACCAAACTCCATTAAGATTAAAGAAATTGAAATTTACCATGCAATGAATAAAAACAAAAGAATCATGAAAGCTCACACATGAATCTATATAATCGATACAATCAGTAAAGAATCTAGGCAGAAGATTACTTGAGATTTAATCAGTCGTGTAGGGGCACTTTTCAAGCATTCTGCTGCTACTCCACCATATGCCCTAACTAATCCTCCAGTGCCTAGTTTGATCCCCCCAAAGTGCCTACAAATTAACAAATAAACCACAAATAAATTATTTGATTCTGTTATAATGAAATTATACGCTTACTTCATAAGCTTTTGTAAATCTAAATGAAATATAACCAGATGTAGCAGAAGAACAAGTCCTGCTTCCTTTTTTTAGTTAACGTGAAAAGTATTAATTTTTTATAAAGTAGATGATAGAAGTGATACGTGAACATGAGATGATATTTACCTGATGACAACAACCATCACTCTATCTAATCCTGAATTCTCGATAGCAGAATGTATTGGCTTTCCAGCTGTACCAGATGGCTCACCATCATCATTACTTCGATACTGATTTCCAACCTAGAATTCAAGGAAATAAACTCATCATAAAGAATTACTGAGAGGAACAACAGAATATCATTTTTTCATACATCAAACATCTCGTGTACAATAAATCACCAAAAACACAAAACTGAGGTAGACAGCATTTGCCTGATGTATATGTTACTTTCCTCTTCATAGAAAATAATAGGATACCAATATCATGATCGCTTTTAAACATGAATGCATTATAATAAAAACACACATATACCTTATACGCCCAGCAATTATGAGTTGCACGTGGATCTTGAACCTACACATAAATATAAGATGAAATCAAAAGATTTAAAAGAAACAAAGCAAATCTTATAACAAGTTAAAAAAATTAATTCAGCTAAAATAGGGTCATAATCTAACTTAACTCCATTAACGTTATGTTACAGAGAACTTCTTCAGTTTTTTTCCTACTTCACTTTGGTTAGAAACAAAACGTGCATAGGACTCCCTCATGTGTGGGGGGTCCTGTGGAGGGAAGGGTGTCAGGCTGCTTTGGGCCTGATGTACACATCTTCACCTGTATTTTTGCAAGAGGTTGTTCCACGACTCAAACCTGTGAACTCTAGGTCACATGGCAACAACCTTACCATTTCTCTAAGGTCCACCCCTCTAGAAACAAAAAAGTATAGATCATAAATGTAGCAGGATACCTATCCTATAAACTTATGAAAATAGTATATTTCAAAAATAGTGTGATAAAATTAAAAAAGATAAACAGGCAATCACATAACTTTAAGGTTATCAAGAAATTAAGAAAACCATTTCAAATGTAACTTGAGGAACAAGTGCAAACATATTGTCTGGAAAACAATTTCTGACTTTGTATAGCCTTTACCACTAATTGTTCATGCATCCAGGAGCAAACCATCTGTTGAGTATATAACATATGCTCTGGGAGATTGATTCTTTGTTTCTCGGCTATCAAAATTAGGCTATTTAACTCAAACTCCATTCTTTTCAATACATTTACCCTCAAAGTGTCTGTATACATGAAAATTACTACTTCCTTTGAAAATTTTATTGCTTAAAAACTTAAGGTTAACATGGAGCTACAGGAGCAAATGAAATGGCTCAAATAAAAAATCCGAAAGCATATAATCCTAATGTATCAGACCTAAGTGTGAGTCAATTTACAATCAGAACGTCAATTACAGTGTCTTTCAATGTTCCAATACTTATATGTCTTTCAATTTGCATCAAGAACTTCATTTCCGATTGTTATTATACAGCCCTAATTTGAAAACTGAAACAAGACATAAAATTGAGATATATACCTCAGAGAGGAAAGATTGTGCAGAACGCTCATCGGGAATATGACCTGCAATAGCGATGAATTTGCTCTTTTTGATTTCACGTTCCAAAGTGACTCTCTGGGCGATCGTCGTGAAAGCACCACCGGCAGCGGCGGTGTTACGGCTGCTGGTTGCAGTAACCATGGATCTGAAGAGGTATAGAGACGAAGAGATTCGATAATGGTGGTTGTGAAGGTGGAGGTAACAATGGCAGGGGGATATCAAATTTGATACCTGCATTTGGGGACACCTGCTCTAGTCACAAATTTCGTATCCCCTTTACTTTCCGTCGTAAATTAGCCTATGACAAGTTATTTCATTTGAAAGAGGTTTTGTGTTATAAAAAGAGGTCTTTAGTTTAAACCAATAATTTCATGACCGCATAGGATCGGCCGGTCCGACAGAGATTCGGTTGGGGTTAACGTTCCGATCCACCCCAAATCGTTTCTTTCTTCAAGAACCGGCTGATTCGAACCGGTTCGGCTTGAACCGGGAACGAGGAACCGGTTCAGACCAGATTTTTTATTTTTTTTACTTTTTTAATTTTTTTAATTTTAATGGTTTTAACGGGTAGGTCGGATAATGAATTTCATTGTTGGATGTATTATTATTGTTGAGCTTTATATATAACTATAAAATATACATATAATATACTTATATTGAATTATATATATATAACTATATATATATAATATAAATATATATAATTATGATGTCATCGGTTTTTAAATTCAATCAGACTAATCGACTAGTAAGACAACCAGTTCGCTGTCCGATTCGGTTCTGAAAACATTGGTTTAAACTCAAGCATTGTGTAGATTAGCTTGATCTAATTTAAAAGTAGAGTACATTAAAAATAAAGTGTTAGAATATATTGTTTGAGTTCGAACTATTATTTTTGTCTCGCTATTATGTTACGCTCCAACTGGTTTAAACAAGAGATCGTGTTCGGGTTGAATTATTTATCATTTTTAGTTAACATGAGCCGACCCACTAGCTTGTTATATAACCCTGTTTAAACCACTTCTTTACAATCCACTAAGCGAATTAACATTTACAACTTAATCATTATCCACCAATCCGTTTGGCATTTATACATAAAAATGTTAAAAGAGTCATGTTCGGTTCACAAGATTTTAAGCATGTGCAAGTTATGCTTTATTTTTTAACACAAACAAAAATATAAGTCATTTACAGAATAAACAATTCAACTTATTAACACCAAACGATTAACACCATTATAATAATGAAAAAAAAATTAAAGCAATAATATAAAATTCTCATGGCCACCCAAAGATGTCAATATCAGTTTACGTAACGGCAAATACCCAAATTTGTGCTACTCGTATATACGTTTCCTTTGCTTGTTCAACTCTCCCCAAAAAGTATCATTTCATCCCTCTTTCACATGTTTCGTAGATCAAACATCCCCCAATATTTAATCTCCTTCACCTACATAAACCCTAATTCTGTTCTTCAAATTTCGAATCCTTTTATATATCCTCCATAATAATGGGATTCAAAGGATTTGTCGAAGGCGGTATCGCGTCGATAGTAGCCGGATGTTCAACCCACCCTCTTGATCTCATCAAGGTCCGGATGCAGCTGCAAGGCGAAAACTCCCACGCCTCCGGGCCCCCACGCGTTGGGCCTGTTGCTGTCGGGATGCGAATCATCCGACAAGACGGGCCCGCAGCCCTCTTCTCGGGCGTATCCGCCACGGTTCTCCGCCAGACGCTTTATTCGACCACCCGTATGGGTCTTTATGACATGATGAAGAAGAAATGGACGGATCCGGATACGGGAAACATGCGGTTGTGGAAGAAGATCGGTGCGGGATTGATCGCGGGTGGGGTCGGGGCCGCGGTCGGGAACCCGGCTGACGTGGCTATGGTTCGCATGCAGGCTGACGGGAGGCTTCCGGCTACACAACGACGTAATTATAAAAGCGTGGTGGACGCCATATCACAAATGGTGAAAAATGAAGGGATTGGTAGCCTGTGGCGCGGTTCATCTCTTACTGTGAACCGCGCCATGCTGGTGACAGCATCACAACTGGCATCGTATGATCAAATCAAGGAGACAATATTGGAAAAAGGTGTGATGGAGGATGGGCTTGGGACCCATGTTACCGCGAGTTTCGCTGCAGGGTTTGTGGCTGCAGTAGTCACAAACCCGATTGATGTGATAAAAACTCGGGTCATGAACATGAAGGTGGAGCCTGGGAAAGCTCCACCCTATGCAGGCGCGACTGATTGCGCGCTACAAACGGTTAGAACCGAAGGTGTAATGGCACTTTATAAAGGGTTTATTCCTACAATATCAAGACAAGGACCATTCACTATCGTGCTATTTGTCACACTAGAACAGGTGCGGAAATTGCTTAAGGATTTCTGAAATTAATGGATTATGACGAAAGATTCACGGGTTATTGCTTTTCTTTATTCTTTTGCTTTTCTTACCTTTAACTTTTAACTTTCTAGTTTAGGAAAATAAATAGTAATATCATGTATTTTAGCAAAAGAAAGGCAATAATTTATTTGGAATGTAGTTTGATAAAAAAAAACGATATGTAAAATATTATTTAGTGATGTTAGAGAATAATAATTTATTTGAAATAATGTCATTCGTTCTTTATTTTGTGTTTTATTTTGATTTGTATTGGTATAGGAGGTCAATTGTAATCATATTAAGATGTATGAAAGTGCAATTAAAAGTAGTTTTTAGTAAAAGTATCTTTTATTAGAATGGTGATTGGCACTTCATCCGTTGTATCAATTAAATATTCTTTTAAAAGAATATATATAGTGAGTGATATAAACACGTGACCATTATCACTTGGAATTACACCCAAATATGCTTGGTATTGAAAAGCTATAGGTATTTGCAATAGTATTAAGCTTTTAGATATTTCTAAATAGAATATTAAATCAATAATGTATTTGTATATATTTTCAAAACAACATATAACTTTTTGTAAGGGTTCAAATAAAAAACAATTTTAATTTTAAAAATATTAATGTGTAGTAAGTAATCTTGATCATTAATCTTTTTAACTAATAGTTGAGATTAAATTACAGTAAATAAAGTTTGTTAGAATGTTTTTAAACGATCATTTTTGTTGATTTTTTCAGGTTACCACATTTTTTTTAAATGTTCATGACTTAATATACAATATTATTTATTTATAAAACGTTTATAGCTTTAATATACAATATTATTTACTTATAAAACATTCATAACTTTAATATATAGTATTATTTTTTTATCGTTATAAGGAGTACAATATTATTATATAAAAAATAATTTTCACGGTGTTCAACTCAGAGCATTCACAACCCACTCTCCATCTTCATCTTTATAATTACACTAAAAATCACTATTTGTTCTCTCTTATTTTCAATAAAATAATACTTTTTATACTTTTATCTCTTATCCACTCACAACCACTTTCAACAAATATTAAAAAATTAATAGAGATGAACAGTGTTTTACCAAATATAGAGATGAACAGTAACATGTTCTCTATCTTCCACTCACAACCACTAATAACCATTCTTTATAATATAAAGATGCACTCACAGATTTATAGAGAATGGACTGTGAATGCTCTCATATGATTTATGTTCACTATTGTGTTTTTACTGTAGTTTATTGTGTTTTTCTGTAGGTTATTGTGATTTCTTCGAACATTATTGTGTTTTTCTAAAATAATTAATTATAAAAAAGTAATTGTGAAATAATTTGTGTTTTAGATACAAGAATAAAATAACAACTAATTAATCTAATATATTAGAAACAATGATAAAATAACACAAAAAGATACAAAATGTAAACACGATGATAATATGTCTCTTTGTGTTTTTCTGCTCGTCATTGTGTTTCCTGAACACTATAAGTTATGAAAAACATATTTGTGAAATAAGATCATTGTGTACTTTTAATTGTAAAACACAATAACAAATTTATATAATATATGAAAAGCAATGACAAAAATTACATAAAATGATTTAAAACATAACACACAATGATGAATATATATAGAAAAAATTATGAAAAAATATTTGACACAATGACAATAACAAATCTGACACAATGACCTGACGTATTAGATACAATGACCTAACATATTTGACACAATCACCAAAACTGCATTCCATTTAAAAACAATAAAATGACACATGTCAAGCCTAGAATACTTTTTAACTCTTTTAAATTAAATTCTCTTTTAATATAACCCTATCGTTTTTTTTAAAATTTCATAATATCATAAAAAGATGATTATATATCAATTGAAAAGATTTAACTTTTAAAAAAAAATTGATTTCCTTGGCGGGTATCCAGGGGCAACGCCCCTAGGAGCGGGGTCTAAGGGGCAGAGCCCCTGGTTGGTGTTAAGCTGATAGGTCTGCTTGAAATTTTTCTATTTAATTAAATTTCCTTCACTAAAAATTCATTAGAAATCAAAATTTTCAAAGTTTCACATATGAAACTTAGAACAAAGATTGGCTGTTTTTCATGTATTTTAAAATATAAAAGAAAACTACCACAAAGACAGTTTCTTGAAGCTTGAGACCTCGATATACATTAGTTCATTCTTTGAAAGAGATAATTTCAATTTCTGGTCACGATTCTCTGGTTCGAGAATTACAAAATCATTTATACTAGTTCTTGATCTCGTCTGCATTATATCCGATTGATTTATTCGGGCGAATCGTTTAATAATTTCGATCCGAAAGTAACCTTCACGACTCTCAGATTATCCCAATCTTATTTCAAGTATTCTACACTACCAAATTCTATAAGAAAACTTAAACTACATTTCAATATCCTTTCATGTAAGCTGTAAGCATAGCAATTTAAAATTTAACACAAACATTATTTAAAATATGTATTTATATGCACACGTACACGACTCACGAAACTCGGTAAAAGCTTCAACCGAGTCCCTATAAAAGCTTCAACCGAGTCCCTATAAGCTCGAGCTTGGCTTATAAGCTCAAACCTAATCCGAGTTGCTTGATGAAAGCTCGACTTGTTTTTGGATCTATTAACTTGTTATTTTTAGATGTTATTTGCGCGCCCAACATGCGATGACATTTGACCCTCAGAAAATCAGAAACCAAAAAACTGACTTTTGACTTACTTTCCATTTTCCACTTCAGCAATGAAAACTTTTGCGCCACATCCATAACATGAACATAATCAAAATAGGTCCTCAAAGCACAACTCAGAAGTTCTATACTCAACTGTAAAGAAAAAAGATAAACTCAAAGTAGGTTTTTATTCACAAATGAGCACTGCACGCGACTAGTACCAAAAGTCATTAAAATGCAATGTAGACAGCTATAAAAGGATGATTTCAGTATAAGTATCTCAAATGTCAATTCTTTGATCCCAGAACTTGCTGCTTAATCTCTTCAATCTTTGATGCCAATTCATCTCTGTTTCTCTGCAAAATATAAAAAAGTCAATATCATTTACCAAAACTCCAGCTTCTAATTAAAAAAAAATCAAATTATTGGTAGTCCTCTTTTAAACAGTCAACATATTCACACATCTATATCTTTATGAAGACTTGAAAACACAATTCGCCTGAAGCCTACTAGGTGATTATCTGTCATGTTAACTTGCATAGATGAAGACATAAATCCGAATGGAATACATACCTTAAAGAGCAAGTAACGTGTGCTGAACCAGATAGTATAGCCAAGACCAACAAGTTCCATCAATTTAGGAAACTGTTAACCGAAAACAGAAAAAATAAATTGAGCTCTAAGACACGTTATGATATATTAAGTTTTAGTTTACCAAGTTAAAAAACCGAATAACACACCAAAGGTATATGATCAATGGATCCAACTATGTTTGCAGCTAACCAGAGGGCTGTAATGCCGCCTACACCAAGCAAAGCAATTGAAAGCGAATCTCCAAGATCCAACTAAAGAACAAACACAAGCACATTATCACTTACGAGTACATTCAATGTAATTAACCACCTTTATAATTCATAGAAATAGCCATGAACAATCACATACCTCCGTTTTGAGATTATTCAGAAAATCGAATTGAGGAAATTGCTCATCTGCAGCCGCACTGTCTTCTTTGAACAGACTAAATCCTCCAAACCCGCTATTCTCCTCAGACTGACCACCTTCGTTGACCTGCACCACATCATCAGTATCCTCTTTGACATATTGATTCGCTTCATTTGATGTTGTCTCAGGAGTTGTTGCTTCTGCAGATGAGTAGCTGACAACATCCGGTTCATCTTTGACATACTGGCTTGCCTCAACTGACGTGTCCTCAGACGCTGATGCTTTTATAGACGCGTAGTTGTAATAGCGCAAGCCTGTGAACCGAAATAAGTAAGAATCCGTCTGCTTTCACAGATTCAAATAACAATACCATATCAAACTTAGTTGATGAACTTGTTCTGGAAGAGAATCATACTACTTTCCAACAACAAAATCATAGCTTTCACATAAATTATACCCAAATCCCTAAATTTAGCAGAAAAATGAACGCAAACATGAAGCAAGTAGTTCTTACTCCAAAATTAGGGCAAACAATACTACTTACCAAACAATAATCAATCGAAACCAAAAGTACAACCATTATGCGTACATTAACCATAAAAATTCATAGAGATTCAACAACCCGTAAGTGAGAAACTTATTCCAACGGATTCTAAGGGTTTACCATTAATAAAGCGTATTAAACATGAACAACTTCAGAATGAATTGAAACTTGAATGAAATCTAGGGTTTACAATTGACAGAAAGTGAATAATTGAGAATGCGAATGTGCACCTGGATTATTGAGGGCAATTGAGTTGGATTTCAAAGGCAGAGTGTGTTTCAATCGCATGTAAGGAGTAAAAGATGTATGAATTGATAGACGATTTGAGATACAACGAGTTGAAGTGCAGAGCTCCATTGTTAGGGTTTAGCTGATTCGAGTAGGGTTCTATAGTGTGCAAGTGAGCTTTCTCGGGTATATAAATAACGGATGAAATATGAACGGAAATATAAAGCAACCGAACCGCAAACGAACCAAACTTTCAGAGAACAGTTCGTACACCGTTCAACGTTCAACGAAAAGTTTGTTTAGAAAAAATAATATTAATTATTTTTTCTCTTAATGAATGAACAAACAATCACTCTATAATCGTTAACAGATGATATGCTACTAAACATATATGTTATTGAACGAAACCATTTTCATTATATTGAACTTGAATTTGTTAGTTGGTGATTTTGTTGTTTTTATTGATTACAATATTAGCTTTAATTAATTTCATTATATTGTTTGTTGATTAAATTGATGGTCTAATGGTCTTCTTGACTAAGTTGTTTTTACGACTTAAATAAATCCTCTAACTTTATCCGCAAACAACTCACAATCAAGAGTTCATGCCTTATTCATTCTTAGACGATTAAATTATGCTAAAACGATTGTCTTTCTTTCTCTATTTTTATGTACATAAAACACATTGTTAAGATCATCTTAAGGCTAATTTTTTATGACTGATGTGACATGTTGAAGAGAGAGTTATAGGTTGAGAGGACATAATAGAAAGTGAAAGAGAGTGAGAAATTCATATGGATGATAAAAGATTGTGAGGAGGGAGCATTTTTTAAATTTCTTCTAGGACATACCAACTTGGGATGACAGGTCATCTGCCGAGATAATAATAATTGAGATAGTATAAATGGATATGCTTCTTAATGTAAAGTATCGATATCATTGCCTTGCTCCTTGTATAGTGGTTGTGTGGTCTTTTCTCTTCTCCCTCAGCTTCCGTTGATATTGTACGAACAAGAGACCTCCTTTATATAATATATGTACTTATGTGATTGGTGACATGATAAAGACAACATAAATCTCAACGGGTTGCATCTTTTTATGTTTTAGTCAAATAAGAATTAAGTCCAAACCACAGGACCTGTAATTAACTCTTCTTAATAAAATATATATGTTAAAAAAAGGTTATAGCAATACATAAAATAAGATTTTTAAGTAAGTTATTCAATTACAAAGTTAGTTATATTAAAATATTTTTATAATATAAATACTAAGGGTAGTTTATTTTATTATTTAAACTAAAAAAATAAAAAAGAAAGAAATTGATAAATTATCGGAAAAGGATGGGGTGGTCAGTAGTCAACTAGTCATGCACAAATTTGGTTTTGGGCCGGACCCGGAACCGGGTTCAAACCGGGTTCGGTCCAGTCGGGTTTTTTGTACCCGGGTATTGGTGAACCCGGGTACGAACCCGGGTCGGGTTCACTCGCAGGAAAACCCTACCCGCCATACCCGGGTAGGGTCGGGTCGGGTCCGGGTCGGGTCCGGAACCGGGTCCATTACCGGGTTTAGTTCATTTTTTCTAATTTTTTTGGCCAATACCGGGTTCGATATCGGGTCCAATACCGGGTTCACTTCGGGTTTAGACCGGGTCGGGTCGGGTCCGGGTAGGGTCGGGTTTTAATAATTCAACAAAAACCCAAACCGGGTTGAAACCGCCGGTTTATTCCGGGTACACCCGGTACCGGGTTGTACCCGGACCCGGGTCCGGGTCGGGTCCGTACCCGGTTTTTTATGCAAGTCTAGTGGTCAGTATAAAAATAAGTAAATACATTCAAAGACTAAAAGTTACGAGTGATACTTATATGATTATACCCAATGGGCCATTACATGATTAAACCCAATGGGCCTTGATATTTTATACTCTTAAATGATCAAAGTAATATATTGGGCCACTGGGGATGAAGATGTGGGCTGTTTGGCCCAAACTATGTAAACCATACAATCAAAAACAATTATCATAGTTACTATTAGTACTGAAATATAACTGACAATTCTACTTCACTTTTTGAAGTGACAAAATAGTTTTTACATTAGCAATTAACGACATATTATCAATAGTATATTGAATTAATTAACAAACTGTTATCACAACTACCAGTAAATATAGATTAACATCATTGCATCAAATACATGACTCTATTTTAATGACTTAATATAGTATCATCTATTTGAGTAATTGAGTGACCTTTTATTTGTTTAATCAATACTATCAACATATTGAAAATGTAATAACTATGTAATTAAGGCATATTTGTCTTTATTTGCATCTTCAACCTAGACCTACTACATGTTACACGTGTCCTATATGACATAATAATTAAATACTGTATATTTCAGATACCTATTATTATTAAATTATATGGTTAGTGAATATTACGTATAAAAAAAAGGAAATGATGTATTTGATTAAACATCCTTTGGCTCTTCATTTGCATCTGGCTCATTTCAAAATTTTGACATGTTTTGCTTACTAAAAAGTATTATACATATTTTATATGTGAAATAAGATAAATGCTAGTCTTGTAATTAAAACATCTTTTGCTTTTATTTATTTATTTTTTAACGACAAATCTGTACACGCTTTAAATTTACATCGCAACTGATTTCCAAGGCCGAGCCGGAGAGGGGGGGGGGGGGGGGGGGGGGGGGGGGTGGGCACCTAGGGCACGAACTACCTGTGGGTTTGAAACTTTTAATACACATACATATAGCCTATATACTTTGTTAAACATCTATTAACAAAACCCATTAACATTTTAATTATCTTAGGCCTATTAAACATTACAATCAATTAACATTTTAATTTTTTTAAGTAATTAGCTATTAGTAAACATTGAACTCATTTTAATTGGTTGGCTAAATAGTGTTTTGATTATGTTTATAATAATTATTGTTGTATTATATTTTTTTATACATGAGTTGTTGATTTTATGTTACAAAGGCGCTTTTTTCTACCCGCCCATGACCCAAAATTTATTGATGATTCTTAGTGATTGTCCTGCTAATTTACACTAATTTGTCACAGACGTGGCTTGTACCCTTAACCTTAAATGGATCATCACACTAACTTAAATAACTTTGTCATCGTACCCAAACCCCACCTGAAACATTTATTTTCTTACTTAATATTCATATTTTATTTATGTCATACTAACAGATGATAATTTGATTATTAGATGAGTTATAATTTTTGTTTAAAAAATAATTTTTATTAAATTACCTGAATATTGGTCACGATATCTGAGAACATATCAAGAAAGTGATGCGCATATTGTTAATGTTTCACTTATTAAAAGGAACATATACATGTCGAAGTAGAACTTTTGATTAACGAAAACAACTAAAACAAAGACTTGCTAATAAGTTAGTAAAATACAAGTCTCAACTCATAATCTAAAAATATAATAAATTCTTATTATTACGTCTAATTAACATTCAAATTCAAAAATATTAAAGCAACTTCCTAGCTGTAACTAAATATTTCCGAGTGAACTTTTACAAGATCAAAACGAGACAGAAGAAATAATATATACTTTAATTTGCACTACTTCAATAACTAAACTATTACACCAGACAGATAATCTTGCAATGATAAAAAATAGTCAACAATCATAATTTACGTAATTATTGTAATCACACATACCTGTCATAGTTTAATTTAATATTATAAGTAATGTATTCTTTTCGTTAACTTATTTTATAACAATTTAGCATATTTTGAAAATCTTAAATATAACCGATACAATTCTCTTCTTGAGGTGAAAAAACATCTTTTACTTCACCGATTAACAACATATATTTATATTATTATCATATTATTGATTTTAATAATATAAAAATTGGTATATTACTACTAGTAGTACTTATAGATGAACATATATTGCATCAAATAAATGGCTATATGTTTAGTGACCTAATACAACATCATTTGTATGAGCTGATCTTTTATGTGTTTAACCCTACCATTAACATATTGAAAATATAATAATTATGTAATTAAGGCTTTTGTTTGTTTTTATTTATGTTCCCAACCTATACATACATATTTAAACATGTCATACCTGACATATGACAATTCAATACTGTACAGTTCAGATACTTATTATTATTATTAAAATTTTTTATTAGTGATGGTAATACGACAAAATACAGAAAGCGAAATGATGCATCTGATCAAACATTTATTGGCTCTGACATCAAGACGAAATGATGCATCTGTACAGTTCAGTTACTTCTTATATCTTCTTAAATCTAGCACGTACAAATCACATTTCTTCTAACATCAAGACGAAACATAACGAATATCCATATATACTTTAATATGCACCACTTCAACCATAAACAAACACAGAAGACAGATACTCATGTAGTTATAAAAACATTGTCAACAATTATAATTTACGTAATTATTGTACTTATACCAGACATAATATAATTTGATAATGAAAAATAATATATTCTTTTAATTAACTTATTTTATGTCATTATTGCCTAAACATAAGTAATTAGATATTTGCATACCATATGATGAAGAATCTTCCAAACCTCATTTAGTATGCATTGAAGCATGCTCTTCGTGTCTTCACCATAAATTCTCCAACACACCCACATGTATATGTAAATACATTATACATATATAGATATGTATGTATATATTACACATACCAAAAACAACATATCTATATGTATACAAGTTGAGAGTTCTTTAACAAAAGTTGTATTGGAGAAGCTTTGAATGATAGAATGAGTAGATCACTAGTAGTGAAGACATGTTATAATGTATTGAATATAGTTTATTAAAAAGTTGTTTGAACACTTCGATCATGTTAAAGGAATCAGCCGACGGTAAAGGACAAAACATGCCCCGGCTTCGATTCTAGCTGTACACATGTGTGCTTTTTATTGGTAATTAAGTTTTAGTACACAATATTTTATTGGCAAAATGTTGAAATTGTTCCACTTATATAAAGTATTTATTTAACATGATTACTTGATTAGTTCTCCAAACTATAAAACAAGAAGAGTTTAATAAAACTAAAAGTTATGTATATGTGTGTTTTAGACGGATCACGTGCGAACGTTTATAGACCCATGTCCAAATGCACCACATAGTTGTGAAGATGGTCGCCCGAACCACTTCTTTAGCCTAATGCATCCCAAGCAAGTCTTTTATTGAGAAGGCAAAAAAATCAGAATGTTGCACCAATCACCAACAAACTGTCATATTAATGTCTCGTATGTAGGAATCCAATCTATCTAAGAACTACGTACACACAATAAATATTAACTTTCGTTGGGACCAATTCGCACCAATCCACGATGTATCGATTAGGAGATGGAGGTTTGAAGTAGCACAAAGATCTCATGGATCTAACCAAGAGATTTGCTAGCTCCCCCCATTATGGCGTAGTTTGAAGTTGATTGATCCACCCAGAGCATTGTTCAGTTCCTCTTAAAAAATTAGTTTTGTATTTAATGCCCCTCTCCTAATTTATCCCTGCATGTATGTATGTGCGTGTGTATATGTGTATATAGACATAATACGTACGTACGTACACAAAATAAACTAGGATCTAATAAAAAGTGAAAATGCATGCGAAGTATACGAAACATTCTGAACTATAGATCATAATATTTTAATGGTTAAGATTCAAATGAATATAAATTATAAACAAGAATTATAAATCTGATGAAGGAAAAAAAGAGGAAAAGTCTTCGGTATTGATTTTCTAATTTAAATTTAGTTCCATCATCTTTTAATTCAAATAACTTGTAATACTTTACTAAAGTTTTAAAAAAATTATATCATAAATTAGACACTTCGTTATCTTTAATTTTAGTAGTGTTACTATATTTAGAATGTTTAATGTTGACGTGTTGATTATAACATGTCTAAATTAATTATCACAATCAAATGATATATATGTGTTTAAATTAGTTAAATTGGTGCGTCTAAACTACCAAATGCCTAAAAAACACTACAAAGGTATTGTAGAGGAATTGTAATAAAATGATCAATAACTTGGAAAACTTGAGGGTCGCAAGTTCACTTTCAGATTGAAACTATTTGGGTTCACACCAAATATTCAATTGGATAAAAATCAAGTATGAATTGATGTGTGTTTCGAGAACGTGAACCAGAAAAGAAGAAGAAGAAGAGACCAATCTTTTTTGTTTTTCTCATGCAAATTTAAACTTTTTACCCTCTAATTTCACATGTGAAATTTCGGAAAAAAACAAATTCTTAGCTCGACCCCAGCCAGGGGTCTGCCCCTTGGACCCCGCCAGGGGCTGCCGCCCTTTGGACCCCGCTCCCAGGAGCGCTGCCCCCGAACCCCGTTGCTTAGGGGGCTTCGCCCCTAAGAATGTTTTCAATATCAAAGATCATAATAAACTCAAATAAGCGTGCACTCCGCACCCCCCTAACTTGTTTGATGGATATTATGATCGTAATGGTCATTAGTCAATTCAATTACACTAAAAGATTTAGTAGGTATGTGAACATATTATTCAAATAATACGTCTAAATCATTACAAAAGTGTTTTAAAAAACACATTTCATATATCCTCCCTTAAAATAACCTCACCTATAACTAACCAAGTTACCAAAGGAATCATGTATGATGTCACGAGCGCCCATAATTTGGATTGATCAGTATTCCATTGATCTCTTGTTAAGAGACATTTCCTTTCTTTAATTCTCATCAATTTGAATAACCAATCCTTTATAAAAATATCATCTTGATATATACCTTCCCATTTGCTAAATCTACTAAACTTATCTGATTACATAAACCTAGGAAGGTTCGTCATACCAATCCTTATTTGCTTACATGTTTTTCAACAATGAAAGACCTTGAATTAAGATATTAATATTTAGCCTTTCAAAAGAAAATAAAGGAAGAACAATAATATTGTCCTCAATATATGAGATTCACATGTTTTACTAAAAAACAACTCGATAGTATTGTATACAAAACAAGCAATGTCATATTAATCGAACATGTATATTTTTGTCTTTTACAAACTTGTTAAACATATAATCCTTACTTTTTAAATTTGTTTGTTTTTCATTACAACCAAGAACAAGTAAAAAACACACAACAACATATTACATATTTATATATCCTCTTCCTCCATTTCTTCAATTGGTTGCTATTGTCAAATATTCCAAAGATCAAACACTACAAAAGGCACCATCAGGTACTACATAAACATCAGCCAAAGATTGTTCACAGATTTGTGAGTGTGTTCATTTCCATAAAATCTTCAATTGATTTATATCCTAGAAGGCTGAAGACTTTAAATTTTGGAAATTAGTAGACAAATTTTTCAGGCAATCCCGGCCTGCTCCAATCGTCAATAGAAAGTAGAGTTTGATTTCATTATTTAAGCTTTAATTGATTCGTTTAATGAAAAAAAAACAAAGGGCGTTTTAATTTCCCCCGTTGTAAACAAATATATTTCAAGTTCATTTGAAGGGAATATAAAATTTAAGTGAAGATAGTTAAAAGATAGACAAAACGTAGAATTATATATTAAAAAGGGTAAATTTGTCATAAATTAAAAAAAATCAATAAATAACCATCATATTCTGAGGGAAACTATTCATAGAGATTCAACAACTCGTAAGTGAGAGACTTACTCTCAACAGATTCTAAGGATTTAGCATTAATAAAGCGTATTAAACATGAACAACTTCAGAATGAATTGAAATTCGAATGAAATCTAGGGCTTACAATCGACAGAAAGTGAATAATTGAGAATGCAAATGTGCACCTGGATTATTGAGGGCAATTGAGTTGGATTTCAAAGGCAGAGTGTGTTTCAATTGCATGTAAGGAGTAAAAGATGTATGAATTGATAGACGATTTGAGATACAAGGAGTAGAAGTGCAGAGTTCCATTGTTAGGGTTTAGCTGGTTGAGCCTTCTCGGGCATATAAATAACGGATGATATGAACGGAAATATAAAGCAACCGAACCAAGCCAAACTTTCAGTTAGTAAACCGTTCGACGGAAAATTCGTTTAGAAAAAATAATATTAATATTTTTTATTTATTAATGAACGAACAAACAATCACTCTGTAATCATTAACAGATGCTATGCTGCTAAGCATATATGTTATTGAATGAAATCATTCTGATTATATTTTTGTGGAATTTGTTAGTTGCTGCTTTTGTTGTTTTTATTGATTACAATATTATTGTTGTTAAGCTAGCTTTATTTAATTTCATTATATTGTTTGTTGATTAAACTCTTGGTCTAGTGGTCTTCTTGACTAAGTTGTTTTTATGACTTAAATAAATCCTCTATTTTAGTCCTCAAACAACCACACCCACAATCAAGATTTCCTGCCTTATTTGTTCTTAGACGATCAAATTTTGCTAAAATAATTGTGTTTCTTTCTTTATCTTTAGTTACATAAAACACGTTGTTAAAACCATCTTCAAGGCTAATTTTTTATGGCTGATGTGGCCTGTGGAAGAGAGAGATACAGGTTGAGAGGATGTGATAGAAAGAGAGAGAGAGAGTGAGAAGTTCGGATGATAAAAGATTGTGAGGAGGGAGCATTTTTGAAATTTATTCCAGGACATATCAACTTGAGATTGCAGCATCACTTGCGGAGATAATAATAATTGAGTATAAAGTATCACTGCCGTTGCCTTGCCCTTGTATAGTAGTCGTGTGGTCTTTTCTTTTCTCCCTCGGCTTCCTTGATATTGTACGAGCAAGAGACCTCCTTTATGTAATATATGTACTTATGTGATTGGTGACATGATAAAGACAACATAAATCTCAATGGCTTGCATCTTTTTATGTTTTAGTCAAATAATGAATTAAGTCCAAACCATAGGGACCAATCATGTGATTAACTCTTCTTAATAAATATATATGCTTAAAAAAAGTTATAGCAATACATAAAATAAGACTTTTAAGTAAGTTATTCAATTAGAAAGTTAGTTATATTAATATATTCAAGAATATAACTACTAAGGGTGGTTTATTTTTATAATTTAAATTATTTTTTAAACTAAATAAATTAAAAAGAAAGAAATTGATAAATTATCGGAAAAGGATGGGGTGGTCGTGGTGGTCTGTATAAAGATAAGTAAATACATTCAAAGACTAAAAGTTACGAGTGATGCTTAAATGATTATACCCAATGGGCCATTACATGATTAAACCCAATGGGCCTTGATATTTTATACCCTTAAACGATCAAAGTAATATATTCGGCCACTGGGGATGAAGATGTGGGCTAATTGGCCCAAACCATGTAAACCATACAATCGAAAACAATCATCATAGTTACTATTAGTACTGAAATATAACTGTTACACTTCTACTTCACTTTTTGAAGTGACAAAATAGTTTTTACTTTAGCAATTAACGACATATCTATATCAATAGTATATTGAATTAAATAACAAACTGTTATCACAACTACCAGTAAATGTAGATTAACATCATTGCATCAAATACATGACAGTATGTTTAATGACTTAATATAGTATCATCTATTTGAGTGACCTTTTATTTGTTTAATCAACACAACTAACATATTGAAAATGTAATAACTATGTAATCAAGGCATATTTGTCTTTATTTGCATCTTCAACCTAGACCTACTACATATTACATGTGTCCTATCTGACATATGATAATTTAATACTGCATATTTCAGATACTTATTATTATTAAATTATCTGGTTAGTGATGATAATACAAATATATTAAACGAAAATGATGTATTTGAATAAACATCCTTTGGCTCTTCATTTGCATCTGGTTCATATTAAAATCTTGAAGTGTTTTGCTAACTAAAAAGTATTATACATATTTCATATGTGAAATAAGGTAAATGCTAGTCTTGTAATTAAACATATTTTGCTTTTATTTATTTCCTTATTTTTTAACAGCAAATCTATACACACTTTACATTTACATCACAACTAATTTCCAAGGCCGGGGTCTCGGGGGGGGGGGGGGGCAACTAGAGCGCACCTACTCTCAAAGGCTTGAAACTTTTAATACACACACACACACACACACACATATATATATATATATATATATATATATATATATATACATATATATATATATATATAGATATACATTACATATATATACATATACATATATATACATATATATATATATATATATATATATATATATATATATATATGTATGTATATATATGTATATGTATATGTATATGTATATCTGTATATATGTATATATATCTCTATATATATCTATATCTATTGTATCTCTATGTCTATCTCTCTCTCTCTCTGTCTGTCTCTGTCTCTGTCTCTGTATCTGTCTCTGTCTCTGTCTCTCTCTGTCTCTGTCTCTCTCTCTGTCTCTGTCTCTGTCTCTGTCTCTCTCTGTCTCTCTCTCTCTGTCTCTCTCTGTCTCTCTCTCTCTCTCTCTCTCTCTCTCTCTCTGTCTCTCTCTCTCTGTCTCTGTCTCTGTCTCTGTCTCTGTCTCTGTCTCTGTCTCTGTCTCTGTCTCTGTCTCTGTCTCTGTCTCTGTCTCTCTCTGTCTCTGTCTCTCTCTGTCTCTCTCTGTCTCTCTCTGTCTCTCTCTCTCTCTCTCTTCTCTCTCTCTCTTCTCTCTCTCTCTCTTCTCTCTCTCTCTCTCTCTCTCTCTCTCTCTCTCTCTCTCTCTGTCTCTCTCTCTCTGTCTCTCTCTCTCTGTCTCTCTCTCTCTCTCTCTCTCTCTCTCTCTCTCTCTCTCTCTCTCTCTCTCTCTCTCTCTCTCTCTCTCTCTCTCTCTCCCCTCTCTCCTTTGTTCCCCTTTCCCTCCTTCGCCTCTTCCTCCCCGCCATTCCCCTTTTAATTATGTTAGGCCTATCAAACATTACAGCCGATTAACATTTCAATTTTTTTAAATCATTAGCTATTAGTAAACACTAACATATTTTAATTTGGGTGGCTGAATAGTGTTTTGATTATTTTTATAATAATTATTGTCATATTATAAACTTTTTATACATGAGTTATTGATTTTATGTAACAAAGGTGTTTTTTTCCACCCGCCCATGACCCAAATTTATTGATGATTACCGGTGATTGTTCTGCTAATTTACACCAATTCGTCACAGACGTGGCTTTAACCCTTAACCATTTATTTTCTTAACAGGATCATCACACTAACTTAAATGACCCTGTCATTGTACCCATATCCCACCCGAACCATTTATTTTCTTACTTAATATTCATATTTTACTTATGTCATAGTAACAGATGATAATTTGATTATTAGATAAGTTATAATATTTTTTCTAAAATTATTGTTATTAAATTATCTGATTATTGGTTACGATATCTCAGAACACATAAAAAAGTGATGCGCATATTGTTAAGGTTTCACTTGTTAAAAAGGAACATATACATTTATAAGTAGAACTTTTGATTAACAAAAACAAGTAACAAAGAGTTGCTAATAAGTTAGTAGAATACAAGTCTCAACTCATAATCTAAAAATATCATTAATTTTTATTATTATGTTTAATTATCATTCAAAATTCAAAAAATATTAAAGCAACTTCCTAGCTGTAACTAAATATTTCCGAGTGAACTTTTACCAGATCAAGACGAGACAGAAGGAATAATATATACTTTAATATGCACTACTTTAATAACTAAACTATTACACCAGACAGATAATCTTGTAATGATAAAAGCATAGTCAACAATTATAATTTACGTAATTATTGTAATCACACATACCTGTCATAGTTTGATTTAATATTATAAGTAACGTATTCTTTTCGTTAACTTATTTTATAACATTAGGGTCTAATATTTTGGTTTATAACTATATTTTGTATTTGAAATATGAAGCTACCTACCTACATACATGTCAAACCTTAATTTAAAACCAGCCGGTCCAACTGACCTATCTAACATAGTCGGTTTGATTTTTTTCCCTCTAAATCATAGTTAATGGTTTGTCTCATTATATTCATCAAAACCAGTCAACATTAACATCTCTCTTGGGCATGATGGTAAGCAATTTGAGCTCCTGAAGGTTGAAAGTTACAAGTGATAAACTGATGATGATCATACATTGATACACAAGCCCATTGTACTTGAATGATCGAAGTGATATATTGGGCTATTGGGGATTTGGGGGTGAAGAGGGGGGCTGTTTGACCCAAACGAATTAAACCAGACAAATCTATTACATATTAACAATTTAGCATATTTTGAAAATCTGAAATATAACCTATACAGTTCTCTCTTTGAGGTGAAAAAACATCTTTTAATTCACCGATTAACAACATATACTTATATTATTATCATATTATTGATTTTAATAATATAAAAATTGGTATATTACTGATAGTAGTACTTATAGATGAATATTTATTGCATCAAATAAATGGCTATATGTTTGGTCACTTAAAACAACATCATTTGTATGAGCTCACTTTTTATGTGTTTAACCCTACCACTAACATATTGAAAATATAATAGTTATGTAAATAAGGCTTTTGTTTGTTTTTATTTATGTTCCCATCCTATACATACATATTTACACATTTGACATATGATAATGTAATACTGTACAGTTCAGATATTTATTATTATTAAATTTTCCGATTAGTGATGGTAATACGACAAATTACAGAAAACGAAATGATGCATCTAATCAAACATTCATTGGCTCTGTAATCACATTTGGTTAACCACTACAAACTTGTGTTACTTCTTATATCTTCTTAAATCTAGTACGTACAAATCACTTTTCTTCTAAGATCAAGATGAAACATAATGAATATCCATATATACTTTAATCTACACCACTCCAACTACTAAACAAACACAGAAGACAGATACTCATGTAGTTATGAAAACATTGTCAACAATCATAATTTACGTAAATATTGATAATATAAAAATCGGTATATTACTACTAGTAGTACTTATAGATTAACATTTATTTCATCTAATACATGGCTATAAGTTTAGTGACTTAATACAACATCATTTTTTTAAACGGCAAACACACACACTCTCTAAACTACACCACCTAAATTACGCTTATACCCGGGATTGAACCCGGGTCTTCTCCCCCAAAGGCAATTGAGCTGACTTTTTATGTGCTTAACCCTACCACTAACATATTGAAAATATAATAATTATGTAATTAAGGCTTTTGTTTGTTTTTATTTATGTTCCCAACCTGTACATACGTATTTAAATATGTCATACCTGACATATGATAATTTAATACTGTACAGTTCAGATACTTATTATTATTAAATTTTATGATTAGTGATGATAATACAACAAATTACAGAAAGCAAAATGTTGCATCTAATCAAACATTCATTGGCTCTGCAATTGCATTTGGTTAACCACTACAAACTTGTGTTACTTCTTATATCTTCTTAAATCTAGTACATACAAATCACATTCTTCTAAAATCAAGATGAGACATAATGAATATCCATATATACTTTAATCTGCACCACTCCAACCACTAAACAAACACAGAAGACAGATACTCATGTAGTTATGAAAACATTGTCAACAATTATAATTTACATAATTATTGTACTTATGCCAGACATAATATAATTTGATAATGAAAAGTAATATATTCTTTTTATTAACTTATTTTATATCATTATTGCCTAAACATAAGTAATTAGATATTTGCATACCATATGATGAAGAATCTTCCAAACCTCATTTGGTATGCATTGAAGCATGCTCTTCGTGTCTTCACCATAAATTGTCCAACACACCCACATGTATATGTAAATACACTATACATATATAGATATGTATGTATATATTACACCTACCAAAAACAACATATATATATGTATACAAGTTGAGAGTTCTTTAACAAAAGTTGTATTGGAGAAGCTTTGCATGATGAATGAGTAGTTCACTAGTAGTGCAGACATGTTATAATGTATTAAATAAAGGTTATAGAAAAATTAATATTTTATTATTAGTTCACACTTCGATCATGTTAAAGGAATCCGCCGACGGTAAAGGACAAAACATGCCCCGGCTTCGATTCTGGCTGTACACATGTGTGCTTATTATTGGTAATTAAGTTTTAGTACACAATATTTTATTGGCACAATGTCGAAATTGTTCCACTTATATAAAGTATTTATATAATATGATTACTTGATTAGTTCTTTATATAGAACTTATAAAACAAGAGGAGTTTAATAAAACTAAAAGTTATGTGTATGTGTGTTTCAGACGTATCACGTGTGAATGTTTAAAAACCCATAATTTCTCCTATGTAAGTTGTGTAATTTATTAGTTTCTTTACCGCACCACATCATAATACATTTGACACCACATCATAAATTCATAATACATTTGAGTTCTACCAAACGTTATATTAATACACTATAATTCTCATTTTCATATATTTATTGATTTCATCACGTCACGCTACATCACATCATTTTTAAATTTATTTTTTTCTTTCTTTTTAAACTATTTAAGTTTAAATACAAATAATAATAACTATAAAAATAAAAAAAGCTAACATTCAGTAACAATTAAAATAATATCTTCTCTGGTAAAAGAAAATAATTTTTGTCACATGTTATTTTTTCACACTCATTTTGACGCATGTCATTTGCCTAACAAGTTAACTATTTAATAATGATATTAAGTGCTAATGGTATTATTTATATCCTTTTCAAATTGTAAAATATATTTTTAATTAATCAAAACATGTTTTTATTGAAAACATTTTATAAACACAGTTTTATGAAATATTTTTAAAAGTTTATTTCATAATTATCACTTTAATCAAATGATTTTGCAAAATCATGTTTATGTGATTCCCAATCAATTCTTATGAAACCAAATATGAATCTTTGAACTTGAATCTTTGAACTTGAATCTTGAAAGTGATAGCTTTTTCTCGTAAGCTTTAAAACCAATAATCAAAATCATTGCTTTCTTAATTGCCTTTGTTTAATTCAACCTACATCTTAAATAAAAAAACCCAAAAATATTTGCTTTTTAATATTTTCGTTTCGTGTTTAAAGTTTTTAGATATAAAGTTTTATACTTTCCACCAATTTCATGTGAAGACAACTTTTACTTACCCATACTAGTTGTAGGTAGTTAAGTCTTTAATATTAACTTGTTTTTTATACAACCACGATTAGTAATCATTAAAATATTACATTTTAATCATTCAGACTTAAGGTTACATGTTAACCGTTAAGAGGATATGAACCATTAAAATATAACATTTTAATGACTATTAAAAATATTCAAACAACTCATAAATTACTAAACTTATCTGATTACATATACCTAGGAAGGTTCGTCGTACCAATCCTTATTTGCTTACATGTTTCTCAATAATGAAAGACCTTAAATTAAGAATTAGTTTTTAGCCTTTTTCTTTGAAAAAGGAAGAATTTAATTTTAGGTCAAATGATCAATTATTCCTTCCATACTAAATATCATTCTTTTTTTTTTATGAACAAACCATATACCTAATATTTTAATTTATCTAATACCTTTCATTTTAAGGGTACGCCTAAAATAATTCTTAAATAAGTACATGATCAATAATTATATAATCTCTAATAATTTCTGTTGGTGATGAAAATTAATCATATAATTAATTAATAGGTTTAAGGGTGTTACTTTATTCACCTCTCTTATAACTGATTTTGTCCTAGACATCCACTTACTAATCACGAACTTTAATTTTTGTTTCCGGTCAATGAAAACCAACCATATATTGAGCATTTACAAGATTAATTCTTCATCTTTAAAATTATTAATAATCTGGTTTATGTTGGGTGTCGAATCCAGTAAATAAAATATTCTAATGTGAACTTACCATCACACACACTAAGAGTAGTATGAGCGAAAGTAGGGTTCGTGTCCTTAGGGATACGTGTCAATTATTTTATACCAAAAACGTTTTAGCACAGTTACTTTGATTGATTATAGGCTAAGGAAGGTGGGGGTTTAACTAAAAACTAAAACTAAAAGTAAATTGCAAAAAGTAGAAAAAATTCCAGTGAGCTAACACGGCCGTGTCAAAACTGTTAAGGAAATTCCACGCGGCCGTGTTAAAGTTCTGCTGGAAAAACGAAAATTGACATTTTTTTGTATTTTTTAATTATGAAAAAGGGATTACTAAAAACGTTAATTAAATGGTGAAGTAAATTCAAATATAAAACTAATTTCCAACACTAAGGCAATTTCTTGATTTGATTTGGCTTACGATCATTAACGATTACGTTGCAATAACAATTTTCAATTAATGAGTTGTATCGATACTAGAAATCACACCGTTCGGATATCCCCTCTATCTAATGTCCAATCAATCGCAGTTCGTTGATTGGAGCCAACCCGCTACTCTAAGCTCACGCCGTTCGGATCTTAGCGTGCGGGTTGCAACGATAGAAATATCGATTATAATTAAACTCACACGCCGTACGGTATGCTTAATTAGATTGTGTGACTCTATAACGAAAATGAATTCATAGACAAACTCAAACCGTTACTTGTTCCTTATATCAAAAATCAAAACTTGGTTAGGGTTTTAAATCTTGAAAAAATTTATTAGAAAAATTAATAAGTTGATCAGGTTTATTAACAATTTAACATATACCGGATTGGATTCGGGTTTAAGATCAAGAATCAAACAAACAAACCATTAAAAGAAAAACATCTCATAAACGCTTCAAATAAGTTCAAACCAAAATCAAAGAAGTTAAACCTTAATGTTAAAACTAAAAGTGCCCTAGCCGGACATGGTGGCTAGGTTATTGGAAATAAAAACTTACGAAAACCCAAAAGAAACAAACAATAGCTTCAATGCCTTTTTAATTATCCCTGCACATGAATCTTCCACTAGAGTCCAAAAGAGAACTTTTTCTTCTTTTTTTCTTGGTTGATTTTTCTGCCTGCAAGATGCCCCTTTTCTTTTCTTGAAATTTGGTCGATGGATCTTCCTTTCTGCAGCCCTCTTTTATTTTTGATCCCCTCCTTTCTTTTTCAACAAACTCTCCTCTTTTTTGGGTTTTAAATTTGAGTCCTCATCTCTTTCCTTTCCAGCCATTTAATTAACCTACAAAGCCAAAAATATGCAAGAGTAGATTCCATCCTATCAAAAATAATATTTTATAAATTAAATAAAAGATGCATGCAATTAATGCAAAATATATGTAGAAACATACCCTAAAATTACTGTAATTTATGACTAAAATATAACTAGGTTACCTTAGACTCTTCAAAGTGAAAAAGGGAAATCAACAAGAATTCCTATAGTCCAATATTAGGAAATGTAAATAAACCATATCATCTCATAGGTTGATCATCCCATTTGCCACATCACTAGGCATCTTATTTCTAGATCTCTCTCTTTAGAGAATTTGTTTCTCCTTTCCTTTTTCCTTGCATAAAGGAGGTCATCCACTCTTGAAACTAAAATATTCAACTCCTAACTACCTTCTCTTTAGTTAGTTATCTACTTATCTTCATATTTCTTTTAGAACCTTACTTATGAGAGCTTGATGGTGCTTCCCTTCTGGAACACACACTCTCTTTCTCTTTAGGATTGAGATTAAGTTATATTTTTTCTATCTTTTTACTTGCATCTGCCTTTACTCCCTAATATCTTATATTTATGCATATTAACAATATGCATGTTTGTAAGGACTTATTGTAAGCACCTAGCCTTTATGAATTACAATATCAAGTGAAAAACAAAAACTGAAATAATGCGAGAAATGCTAGGAAGCGAGAACTCCAAGATGATGGATAAAATTGTCATCACGCGAAAACTTGGAGTTGCCGCGTGAGAACTTAACGTTTTCACGCAAGAACATCTGGATAGTATATATAGATGTTTTTCCTTTGTATTTCATTATGTGTATTTATTTTATAAAAGTGCTCTGAGAGTGATAGAGCAGAGAGGTGTGTGATAGGCCGCCCGAGGGGAGCTCACCTCGGGTGGAGCGAGCTTAAATGATGTAAACTCCTTTGGTTTTGTAATCCTTTGATTAATAATATTCGATTGAGTCTGTTTGAAGTTCGTTGATATCACACACGCATACATTCATCTTAATTTGATTATCAAGTGCAACAATATGTGGAATCGATCGTGACGAGGACTTTACATTTGGTATCAGAGCAAGGTGTTGCTCTTGATACACGAATTTTCATTCCGCGATCATCCGTTTAAGACATTAAACATGGAGGTTGAAGATCTAAAGGTTTAGATCGAGTTTGGATCGGTTTCGAAGGAGAATAAGGTGAAACCGAGGGTGAACACACACGAAATCGGCTTTGTTTCATCATTACGCATGGTATCTTCAACTTTTGGTGGAAAACAAAGATCTCAGACCGTAGCAGTGATTCAAAATCATAAAATTCGATTTTGGTTGAAGTTTACGCGGGAGTAACTGCATGGCAAAAATAATCGTATTTTGCGAAAACTTTTTCATGAGAGAACTTTTCATGAGAAAGCTTTTCCATAGGAAAACTTTCATGCGAAAGCTTTCCATGTGAGAACTTTCCATGTGAGAGCTTTTCATGTGAGTACTTTTCATGTGAGAACTTTTCATGTGAAAACTTTTCATGAGAAAAGTTTATGCAAAATCTTCACGGCAGTAACCGTCAATTACGAAAATTTTCTCACGCAAAAACTTCACCATGTTACTTAAACAAGGTGTTTTTGTGATGTTTGATCAAGTTCAAGACTCTATATCTACAACATTTGATTCGGGTCGTTCGTGAATTTAAACTTGACAACGTGGGCTTATCTTATCTTACTGATGGGGACAATGATCGAATGGTTTAATTAAGTGAAGAATCAAGATTGCTTGGTATTCTTGCTCTGAAAATATGGGCTTATTACATCTTACTTAGGGGGAAGAATAATCTAGATGATCTAGTTCGTCGTCACAGAATCTTGTCATCGGATTGAAGAATCAGGTTCTTCAGGAATCCAAAATGGAAGTTGGTTCCCTCTGTCATATGCCTAATACATCTTAAGTTGTAAGTAATCAAGATATAACAGTTTAATCTTGATTCAGACGTGATATCCTTTATGAAGCTATACATTAGGAGGAGGTTAAAGCTGAAGGGAAAGACTGAAGTGACAGATACCCGATGATCAGATAATTCTTGAAGATGAGTGACTGAAGTCAAACATAACTTGACATCATAATCCATAGGGGAAATTGTAAGGACCTAGCCTTTATGGATTACAATATCAAGTGAAAAGCAAAAACTGAAATCATGCGAGAAATACAAGAAAGCGAGAACTCCAAGATGATGGATAAAATAGTCACCGCGCGAAAACTTGGAGTTGCCGCGTGAGAACTTAATGTTTTCGCGCGAGAACATTTGGATAGTATATATAGATGTTTTTCCTTTGTATTTCATTATGTGTGTTTATTTTGTAAAAGTGCTCTGAGAGTGATAGAGCAGAGAGGTGTGTGATAGGCCGCCCGATGGGAGCTCACATCGGGTGGATCGAGCTTAAACGATGTAAACCCCTTTGGTATTGTAATCCTTTGATTAATAATATTCGATTGAGTTTGTTTGAAGTTCGTTGATGTCACACACGCACACATCCGTCTTAATTTGATTATCAAGTGCAACAATATGTGGAATCGATCGTGAAGAGGACTTTACAATGTTTGACATGCTCATATTCATATTAATCACCGTCTTGAATGTTGATGGGTGTTTCCGGAGCTACACTTTCGGGCATCTTTATGTTGAAGCTAGGAAGATTTGAGCTCACGAATAGATCGGGGACGCTAGATTCAGCTTGGTTTGATGACGTTCTTGACGTGGATATGGTTGTAGCAACAATGTTATTGTCTTTGATTCTATAATAGTGACATGTTAGTTGGTTCATGTTATGATGTTACATGTTTAAACCCCCACTCTTTATTTAGGTAGCTCAAAACTACATTCATGAACTTTTACTTAAATCAGTAAACCGAACAATCTATACCTTGGGATATTATTTGTCTTTCTTGCATAACATTCTTTTATGTCACCTTCAATATACAAAAGTTTTGGAATTTGAGACCCCATTTGTCCCTATGCCATTTGCATAACTCTTTTTTGTCTACTCGATTCATTTTATTCTCTAATCATATTCCTCTAGCAAATTATCAAATCTAAGTTATATATGAATTTGATTTAATACAACTAATATCATGAAGTCATGAACTTACAATTATGTTTACTTTATCATGCACATCTCGCTGTGTAATATCATTCCCACATTGACATATCTACGCATAATACATCCACACTATTCTTTAAGTACTAGATTCCTTTTGGTTCAAAAATTACTAATTCATTTCTCCATAAATTCAGGAGCTTAACCAAAGATATTAAAGGACGAATTTCATATATACACATACAAATTTCTTAAATTTCATATATACCCACGTGAAAATCAAATGTCATATATGCCTTAAGAACTAATTAAAATATCACATTTACTTATTTTTCTGAAATATTTTTAGAAAATTACCATTCTACCCTTATTTTTCATAAAGCTGTAAGTTTCATATTAAATCAACTTTAAACTTCAAATTTCATATTAACAACAATAATATTTTCCTCAATATAAGATTCACCTGTTTTATTATAACAACTCTATGGTATTGTATACAAAACAAGCAATGTAAAATTAATCGAACATGTATATTTTTGTCTTTTACAAACTTGTTAAACATATAATCCTCACTTTTTAAAATTTGTTTTGTTTTTCATTATAACCAAGAACAATTAAAAAACACACAACAAAGTGACAGTAGACCTGCAACATATTACATATTTATCCTCTTCCATTTCTTCAATTGGTTGCTATTCTCAAATATTCCAAAGATCAAACACTACAAAAGGCACAATCAGGTACTACATAAACATCAGCCGATGACTGTTCACAGATTTGTGAGTATGTTCACAGAAGGCTGAAGACTTGAAATTTTGGAAATTAGTAAACAAATTTTTCAGGCAATCCCTGCTCCAATCGTCATTAGAAAGTAGAATTTAAATCCATTATTTAAGCTTTAATTAATTCGTTTAATGTCAAGAAAAAAGAAAAAACAACAACAAAGGGCGCTTTAATTTCCACCACTGTAAACAAATATATGTCAAGTTCATTTGAAGGGAATATTAAATTTAAGTGAAGATAGTAAAAAGATAGGCAAAACGTAGAATTATGTATTCTGAGACTTATAAAAAGGATGTGTTAGAAACCTAATAAGAAAATGCTAAAAGAAGATATATTGAAAAGGGTAAATTTATCATAAATTAAATAAATCAATGAATAAAAGGTATATATGATATTTTAATTTTGACCTGAGTATATATGATATTTAAGAAGTTTATAAGGATATATACAATATTCTTCCTATATTAAACAAATATCAACTTAAAATTCTGAAAATCCACATCGATTTTTACGTGTGAAAACAAGATGATGGAATAGTTTACACTAGTTTCGGCATAACATTTGGCTGAGAAATTTGCCTAATAAACAACTATATGCCCTTACTGAAACAATGCATTATTAGTTTTGAGCCCTAGTTGGGTCTAGTTTTGTATCTTGGGCATTTACACCCGACTCTTCTCCATGTTTTTGCAAAACTATATCAGAATGCTAATCAATTTTAACTCGCAACACATCATATTTGAAACATATTGCTTATGATGAGTGGCGGAACCATAATTATTTATGATTTAGATCGGTGTCAAAATACACTTGTAAATAGAGCTGTATGTAAAACCCATACATAGTCCATAAGATAAAAACCTAGAATCTGAACATCAAACATCTTCAATAGAGTTGTATGTAAACCCCATACACTTAGATCAGTATAACACCATGGCCTCTTGTGATTAGCACTTGAACATCATCAGATTATTTATATTTACTTTTAAGATTAAAGTTTTAAGCATGGAAGAACTTGAATGTAAACCCCATACTCTTGGATCAGTATAACACCTATATTATAACTTTGATCACAACAATATATATCATTCATTAATGCAGATATATATCATATGATCAAGAACAAAACTCAAAAAGGTTATATAAGAATTTTAAAATCAGAGCAGAAAATAATAATCATCATGGACTTAACATCTCCTCCAACAAATCAGATCCTAGCTAGATCTTCCGAAATCAACAAGTCTAGCTTTCTGCTGCTTGTCTTCTACTCTCGAATTCAATGTCAAAGACATTCGCTGAAGTTTATGCATCGCCTTTACAGCAAGCGCAGCAGATTGCCCATCCATGTTGCTGCAGCACTCCATTCCATTGAGGGAGTCCCTAACGGTTTCAACTGAATAGTTTACAACAGAAAAAGAACCCCTCATCGCATATGATGCTTGATCATAAGCCAAAGCTGCAGCCTCAGCAGTATCAAATGTCCCCAGCCAGACCCTCTTCCGGTTTCTGGTCGAATCGCGTATCTCTGCTGCAAACTTTCCCCATGGCCTCTTTCTAACACCAACATATTGTTTCACCTTCTCACTTTCTTCTTTTCTTGATGACTTGTTGACTTCATTTAGGGACCAATAAATAATTCCTTCTTGGAATTGTTCTGATAGATCCATCATCAACTGATTGAATTCAATAAGTTTTTCTGTCCGAGAGTCTGTTTTGTTGGAAAGAATTTATATATAGATAGTTGTAAGTATCAAATTAAGAATTTACTAAATTTGATGATTTCCGACGATAAACAATTGACTTAAGTATTTTATTGGTGAAAGAAACTTGTACATATAATTGTTGTTAATTAACAAGAGGAACAAAAAGAATAAAAAGTGGTATTTTCTAAATTTTGCAGTTTTTAAGTGCAAATGCATATGTTTTGTACATAAAACCATCAAACATTAATGTTCATATATTTTTCTTATATTTTTAATCATTTAAATATGTTGATTTTGTGTAGGTAATATAAAATGTTCATGACTTATGCAAGTGTAGGTTTTATACATAATAAACCTACTTTGTCATATTCTTTTCCTTTTTAATTCAAGGAGATATGAATAAACATTTGTATTTAATTTTAATCATTTAAAAAATATATTTTAAAAGGTTTCAAGAAGATGAAAGAAGACCCTTGATTTTGAGTAGGGTTGCAAACGAACCGAACGAACACGAACAAGGCCTTGGTTCGTTAAGAAATAAAATTGTTCATAAACTGTTTACGAACACTTATCGAACGAGATTCCTTGTTCGTGTTTGTTCATTAAGAAAAGAACATATTCATGAACTGTTCACGAACACTTACCGAACGCAAATGAACATAAATAAAAGCAAACGAACACAAACAACTGTTCATGAACAGAACGAACACAAAGAAGCTCGTGAACACAAACGAATACAAATGATTATAGATTTATTTTAAAATAAAATTTATATTTTTATTACAAACATTAAACAAAATCAATCAAAAATAAATAAGTACTTAACATAAATATAAAAAAATATTTGATATAATAGTCATAAAAATAACTGGCATAAAAACTAAGAATATAAACGAAAACATTAACGAATATAAACGAACAAATTATCAAACGTTCACGAACTTAAATGAACGAACGCGGCTTGTGTTCATGTTCACTCGTTTAAATAAACGAACAAAATTTTCTTGTTCGTGTTCGTTCACATGAACGAACACACATAAACGAACTTCCCGTCGAACGGTTCACGAACGGTTTGCTGAACGTTCAGTTCGTTTGCAGCCCTAATTCTGAGCCACACTTTTGTTCTATCTATCAAGCCTCTATATAAATAAACATCAAGTAAACAAAGTTCTTCTAGCTTCCATGAGTAAAAGTATAACTTCCTTTATGGATTTGTGTTTTGAATTTAAGTGTTATGAATAAAGTATGAATTGAGTCCTTAATCCCCATCCTATTTTCTCTACTCTTTATAAAATTCCCTAAAGGCTACTTATCAATGCTATGAGAGGGTTCATCCCAGTTCACCTATCGACACACACCATAATATGAGGTTGAGTGTCACCAATGGTGTAGTAATCCTTTGCGAGACAACGACAAGCACTAAAGCGACATGACTCCCAATTCAACACCATACTTGTCGAGCTTCAAGCTCTCTTATCAATTGGTAAAATATCCTTTTTATCGACGATTTAAAGTATTCTTTCATATCAATAAAATCCATCACTTTGATAGAAGAAGTGAAAGCCTAAACGTCTTTTCTGAACAACCGATAAAGGCTGTTTCAAATCAATTTTTCAAGAAAAAAAGATCCGGCATCAAGATAAAAATTTGCTGGTAATTATACTCATTGGCGATGAAGGTCGTTTCATGGAAAGCAAATTTTATATTCAAGTGAAGCAACCAAATTCGTTGAGAAAGCAAAGGCTAGTAAATCATCAAATAAAGTTGTGAATTCAGCAGCGAAGAAGAACATGTGGTGGCAATTAAGAAAGGAAATGACATCGGTCGATGATGACAACATAGTGACCAAATGCCATTTCGCTTAGACTACTCCTAATGCCATTAAGAATTGAGTGACAAACCTCATGGCGCTCACTAAGACTATCTTGATTTCCTTCTTATAGGAAATGAGTGTTTGATCGGCGCAGAATGATATGTGTCCACTCTTGGCCCGTCATCATGTCATATGTTTGGTCCCTACAACGGATGGACCTCAAATTTGAAATGAAATTTCAGGAATAGACCAAAGCATCCTTTGGTTAAAAATGAAAAAAAAGAAGGTAAAACTAAAATAGAAAAGACCCACTTAGTATTATATATATATATATATATATATATATATATATATATATATATATATATATATAGAAAGAAAATATGTTACATATATGTATATGTGTAACATAAAAATTTAAACATAAACCCTAAACACTTGATCAAAATCTTCGCCTTCCTTTTCAACCTTTATATTGCCAACCTCAAGATCAAACACCACTTCCACCATCATCATCTACCCCCACCTTCCTCACCGTTTTCTACTCTCCATCATTGTGTCTACAAGGTTCATTTTCTGAATTATTGAACAATTTCGAAATTGGGGTTCATTTTAGAATTCGGCGCAATTCTAAGATTAGCCCTTACTCATCTATAACATATACATATTTTTTTTAAGTAGTTCAGCTGATGAGCCCTCTTGTTCTCGAGTCTCACACATTCTTGATTTCTTTAGTATCACGTCAGTTAGCTCCAACGGTAAGCATGAAGTAGACGACTTTATGCCAGTTTCATAGCCTACCACCTCGATCAATTGAAAATCAAACCAATTCAAAACTCAACTAAACTAAATACAACGGTTATGAAACCCTAGGTCCTCAGATTGCATTGTAATGAAATTAACATTACATTGGACCTTTTGCTTGTAGGCAAAAAAGTATGTTGATGCTTGGAGGAAGATGGGTCACATCTTGTCTTAATCATGGTTCATTTTCTACCTCGTTTTGAGATGATATGAAAATAATAACAAGAAAAAAATGTAAATTTATAAGATCATATATGTATAAGTTTTGTATTTTATATCACCGTACAACAAAAATAAAATGGTTGAAAGGAGTAAATCATTTGTTTCAGGTTGTGTGAGTATGTGGTACATATAGTAAATTGTGGTTTGGGTTTTGGTGGGCAATGAGCATTTAGGCGGAGAATGATGCATACCCACTCTTGCCTCTTCACCATGTGATCGATCAAAAATATTTAATAAAGAGTGCCTGATCACCCTAATAGTAAAGGATAAGAATGTTATCAAATCCACAGGGATCACATGAAAGTGCTAATTATAATAAAATGAAATACATTCAACTTTGAAAAGTAAATTGCTTGATTAATTGAATTGAGAAATAATCAAATAAGCAAAATAAAAGCTTAGGTTTTTAACAATCTTGGGGAAAAACAATCCACTTTGAGATTCTGGTTAAGCAAAGTTATGTATCCTTAGTTAAACCTATTGAGAAGCCATTAATGGTGACCTGATCACGTGTCAATAATTTGGTGTTTAATTGATCTAAATGTTTGATTTTACATCATGATTATGGTGGAACAAGTGCAAGTTGTTTGTATTTTGGATTTTAGGTGATTGGAGCTAAAGGAAGCTTAGTTTGGATAAAAAGATGCAAAACGGGAATCCAGAACTATGTTTGGTGAAACATGAAGAGTATGGAAGAAGCGGGATAGAAATCGGAGCCCGAGAAGTGAAGAAATGCAAAAACCTATAGTTCAAGACTATGGTAACTTAAAATGGGCATAACTTGAGCTAGAAAAAGAGTTACGGGGCCTACGACCTATCAACGGAAAGCTCGTAAAAATTTACATGTGAAAATAAAATTTTCACAGGGGCTCGGCGTATCATACGCCACCCTGGGCGTATCATACGCCGCCCTGGGCGTATCATACGCCGGCCGGCGTATTGATGGGCGTATTGGCCAAAAGATCCAGAGGTTTGGCGTATGATACGCCGGGTATGGGCGTATGATACGCCGGTGGCCTAACAAATCCCTATTTTCATGGGATTTCAAGTTTATTTAAGCCAAAACAACCCTAATTCGAACTAGAACTTCTTGGAGACGAAAAGTGACGAACTTGAGGTGATTTTTGGTGTTCTAAGGCTCTCCAAATCATCCACAAACATTCTCCAAGTCAAGATTGAAGATTGAACGAAGATGATGCGTTGCTAGGTTCTCTTGATTGCTTTCGGGAGTACGATTCTTGTAAAGTGAGACGATTTGTATGATTGATTAGGTTTTTATATTAAACATTGATCTATTAAATGCAACATTATGTTTTGATTGATTTAAACGATTTGCTTATAAATAAAGTTGTTTGCTTGATTATCAGTTTTTCGGTTTCCTTGCATTCGTGAACTCATTAAGAAAAGTAGGCAATGTGATATAAGTGAATTGGTAACATTATGAATGAACGAGTCTTAAAAGATTGTTCATTTGTTGTCACTTTAATCAAAAGCTAATATTTTGAAGTATTGTTTCTTACAAACCCTAATTTAAAATTACCAATTGTTGATTTTGCAGAATTGGAAACCCGGAAGTGATTGTTTTTTAATATTTAATCAAATTCATTATAAAGTTTGTTGCTTTATGCAATTGTTTTCATTAATTCATTCAAAGTTTTAAGTTTTAATTACAAAGTTTGAGTCTTTTAGTTAATCGAGTCCTGTTAATTAAACACTTTCCACATAATCCTTGAGGAGACCACCTTACTTACCCTTACACAATAAAGGTAGCTAAGACCGATATAACAAATTGTTTTTGATCGAGTCTCGACAACCAGATCATGACCTACACATGATAAGATCTAAGAAGATAATTATAAATTAAAGTTTAAGGACTTCATTCACACAATCATCAATTTGAATTATGTAACCCTAATTCAAATAATCAATCACATAATGATTAAAGAAAACTAAAGTTATAGAAAACTAAAATTAAGTTTAAACATAAGCAAATCGTTTAAATAATCAAATCATAAATTGAATCTAGTAGAACTTAAAAGGTTCAAGATCCAATCTTAAATCTAAGTTAACAACTAAGGAAAATGAAAACGTGCACAAACCCGTCCCCCAAAGAGAATCACAATTGATTTAGCCTTGCATCATCATCAATTTCTTCAACATAATTTTAAACCATCATGTGAATTCGGATTATCATGATGTTGAAATTCTTTGGAATGGTGAAAGATACAAGCTTTTTTGTCCAAGAATGCTGTGTAAAATGGTAATTTTCGTACTAGGATTAATCCTTCTTTAAAACCCTCAAAGTAGGTTAAATTCCACCAAAATATGGCGCCTAACGTCGGTGGCGCTAACAGTGGCATCGGTGCTCCATCTTGGCGTCAAGCTAGGCGTCAGAGGTGGCGTCGATCATCAGGTTTTAGGTTTACTGACGCCGGTGGCGCCACCTCATGCACAAACTTGATTTTCAATTGTAACTTTTCGATATCTTCTGTTGATAGGTTGTGCACCGTAACTCTTTTTCTAGATCAAATTATGCTTGTTTTAAGTTACCATTATCTTGCAACCTCTCTTTTACATTTCTTCAGCTCCTGAGCTCTAATTTTGTCCCGTTTCTTCCGGCTTATTCGTATTCTTCATGTTTATTTTACATACACAATAATATCCCAAACATAACTCTATTTCTTATAAATTGGCATGTAAAACACGAAAATAAAACCTTTAAATATTGAACTTTCACCATCCGATCACCATGTCACATGTCTGGTCCCTAAAAGAGATGGACCTTAACTTACCTATGAAAATATTTGAAAAAATACCAAAATACTATTAAGTTAGAAATGCAAAAAAAGAAATGTAAAATTAAAATAGATGGGACACACTTAGTATTAATATATAACTAGAATACACACACATACAGATGAGAGGTCGATTAAAAACCATGTCTATAATTGAAAACAGTAAAAACCATGGGTTACATTTATGTAACTTCAAATTACATATGTACAACTATGAGTTACATATATGTCACTCATTCAAGTTACATATATATGTAACTTGTTTTTATTGTTTCTTGAGATTCAGCCTAATAATATATATTACCTAAAATGTTAAGTTTAAAGTTTACTTAAATACAATTTTGATAATTAAAAAGATAAATAATTTATAAATCATGTGATTAATTAGAAGGAGTTTTTAACGCAGTTTTCACTTAAGAAGATAGTTATTATTTGATTCTTGTTTATGTGTGTATATCTGTAACTAAAAAATAAACATAAACCACTAAATCACCGCCTCCCACGCTCAACCTCTAATAGTGCCAGCCTAAAGATCCAACACCGCCTCCACCGTCATCATCTACCCCCACTGGCGTGTTTTTGTGTATGGAAAGGCGTGGGGTGGGGTGTGGGGGGTTAGGAACAATACTTGTAACTTGTAACGTTTGTGAACTATATTATCAAAGTTAGAAACCAAAATATTAATTGCCACAGCAACTATTAGTGTAAATTCTACATTTCATGTCAAAATAGCAATTGGAGATTGCAAGTCTAGTTATGTCTAACAGGCTCAATCTGTTAATGTTGTGCTATAATAAATACTAGCTAAAAATAATAGAAGGTACCGTACTTTCACTAGAAGTATTATTATAAACTTGGATATTTTGTAGAAATTAATTCAAATCTTCATTAGATCTGTGTCAAAATATCACCCTTTTCTCCCAGGCGTGCCCTCTCGTTTGTTTTCTTTATCCACTTTTGTTTTCATGTTACTATCTGAACAACAAACATCTTCAAAATAGAGTATGCATCCATATTGTAATTAATACTTGAACATCATCAGATTAGTTATTTTCACTTTCAGGTTTTAACCATGGAAGAACTTGTATGTAAAACCCATACACTTGGACCAGAACACCTTAATTTGTTATCAACTTTGATACCTACGATATGTATCATTCATAAATGCAGATATATATTAATGATCAAGAACAAAACTCAAAAAGTATAAGAATTTGAAATCTGAGCAAAAAAATAAAACAATCACCATGAACTTAACATCTCATCCAACAAATCAGATCCTAGATCTTCCAAAATTAACAAGTCTTTCTGCTGCTGCTTGTCTTCTTCTCTCGAATTCGATGTCAACGACATCCTCTGAAGCTTATGCATCGCCTTTACAGCAAGCGCAGGAGATTGCCCATTCATGCTGCTGGAGCACTGCATTCCGTTGAGGGAGTCCCTAACGGTTTCAACCGAATAGTTTACAACAGATGAAGAACCCCTCATCGCGTATGATGCTTGATCATACGCCAACGCTGCAGCCTCTGCAGTATCAAATGTTCCCAGCCAGACCCTCTTCCCGTTTCTGGTCGAATCGCGTATCTCTGCTGCATACTTTCCCCATGGCCTCTTTCTAACACCAACATATTGTTTCACCTTCTCACCTTCTTCTTTTGTTGCTGACTTCTTGACTTCATTTAGGGACCAATCAATAATTTGTTCTTGGTGGAATGGTTTTGATAGATCCATCATCAACTGATTGGGTTCAATAATCAGTTTGTCTGTCCAAGAGCCTTTATTGTTGGAAAAGCATCTATACATAGATAGTTATATACAGCAATCTAAGAATTTACTAAATTTTACGACTTCCAAATTAAGAATATACAAATGACTTTTAGTATTTAATTGGTGACAGAAACATGTGCTATTAATTTATATAAAGACAATAATATAATATAACTGAACTTAAAAATCTAACATGGTACTGCCACCAAACGAAACATAAACTCATTAGGTTATCCAGATCTGTGCATTTAGCTGTATGTTATGCTAGATTCTATGCACATGTAATATTTATATATATTATTGAGACGTTTACTTTTAACACTTGTTTTTGTGATTTATATCCTTCATTTCTAATGTGTATTTCATGGATTGGCTAAAGATTGGCATTGCTTGGAACTAGTACGTACTAGCTAACTTATTTTCAAATGTGCTACACGGATACTTGTTATACAATATTTGAATCATTTTAATAATGCAAGATATAAATAAAAGCTAGATTTTATTTAGAAGTTTGTTGATTTATTCAATAATTTAATCTAAATACAATGAAACAAACTAACATACGGATTTTAATTAGCATATATATGAAGGACAAATTGAAACATCAACTTTGAATGAAAATGCAATTCATTATTCATGGTCCAATCTAGAGGAATGTGGTCAAAAGTAAGAAACTAATTGGATGGCTAATAGCATAAAAATGTGACATCACATATATATGCTTATGGTAGTCTTTTTAATATTATATACACATACATACATATGTATGCATTTTAGTTGGGTTCTTTAGAATAGGTTTTAATTTTTGTATTGAAATAAAGTTAAGGGGTCAATGCTATGCAATTAACAATTATGTAAATATTATTATCTTATATAGGATGATAATAAATATACTAATTATAACTATGTCTGGGAGGGTCTAATATCACATCTTGTTGCTTATTTTTTTTGGGACTACCGCATGTATTTTTTTGCACTTTTGGAGCTTTTTGATATGTTTTCGCTGGATTTATAAGTGATTTTTTCATAGCCACTACAGATCTTTTCACTCTGTCTGGTTGAAGAAGTAAATGTTTTGTCTCCATCTCCATTTTTATCGTACATTTATTTTCTCCGGCCGTACAATATATGTTGATGAAAAGTCAAGCTTTTTTAAAAAAAGATCAATGTTATCGAGTGGTATATTTTGACCTATAAATAATGAGTGAAAATATAACAAATATACAATATAATATCATGGTAAAAAAAATAAAATTTTAACAAACTTTAACTTGGTGTATGACTAGTAAAAAAATATTATATCTTAAAAGATGATAACACGACACATATATGTCAACTTCGTAGATATATAACAAACTTAAACAATTAACATATTTGCAAATTAGTGTATTTTAAAATATATTTATTGTCATTATTCTGTTTGGTTACATGTTAGTATATCAAATTTACATATATGTAAACAAATTTACACAATCAAAGTAAAACGAATAACTAAAATTTTTTTATATAACCACGATGTACATATAAATAATAAAAAAAACTCGAACTTGTCATTTACGTATATGTAAACAAATTTACACAGACGTTTGCATATAAGTAAGTCTGTATACAGATCTGTAAGTTGTAGAACTTCATAAATTTATGATTTTTGGCATAATAAAAACCAAAATCATACATGATGAACAAACCTTATTAGAATTATCAAGCAAACTACTACATAAAAGGCAACGTATTCAATATCATCGTCATCTTCAAAAGGATCAATATCGAAACCATTTATGCGGTTATCATCATATTCATCACGTCATCATCCCATCTTCAATTCATCTTCATCGTCTTCATTTTCATCTTCTAGACATGTACGACATCATCATCTTTATTTGTTTATTGATCTTGAGAAGCCACTGGTAATCAATCTCGTTTGGTTGGAAGGTCAAGATTCGATCGGAACATAATATGATCAAACGAGTTGGTTTGAAGAGTGATGAATTGATGTAGAAGAACTCCAAATTCATTGAGATCATAATTGATTTTGATTTTAGAGTAAATGAATTAATGAATATGTATACCTGATTGTTTTCGCAGAGTGAGTTGAAGGTGATGAATGGATTTTAATTTTGTGATCTGAACAATCTTGATTTTGAGAATTGATGTTGAAGATGATGATTGAAGGACAAGATTCCCTTTTTTCCCTGCAATCTTGGTCAATTTTTGAATTTGTTTAATTACTTTGATTAAATGGAGTAAATTAAGGAAACCATTTAATAACTAATTATAAAATGACAATAATAACCTTTATGAATAAATTAAATTAATAATAAAAACAATATAATCAATGGGTAGGATTAGTTTTCGCAGTTCTCGCGATCATTAGAAGTCTTGAAAAAATCTTGACCATATATAAATATATATATATATATATATATATATATATATATATATATATATATATATATATATATATATATATATATATATATATATATATATCTTCTTACTCTAATAAAAAGGTATCTTGAGATGACACGTGTCAACACCATAATTATTCTCACCAAAATTTTCCCGCCTCTCTCTCCTATTAAATAATTACCTTAATTACTAATACTATTATTTAGCAATTTTTTAAATTTAATAAATTAAGAAAGAGACCTATTTATTAATGTTATTTCTAAATAAATAAATTTTATAAAATAATAATTTTTTTCTAAAGCATAAAACTTTTTTTAAAAATATGAAATTTTTTAAAATTAGTATTCTTAAAAAGTCAATTTTTTAAAACAAAAAAGAGTTAAATTTAGAGTTATAATAAGAAAATTTTTAAAATTGACATTTTTATACGATTTGTTTTAGAACAAAATGTTTATTTTTTTAGAAAAAAATCAAAAACAATTTTTTCAAAAAGTTGATATAACTGTTTTATTACTTATAATTATTTTTATTATTTTAATATTTTTTTTCAACCCGTGTAACACACGGGTTTACTAAAGCCAGTATATATATATATATATATATATATATATATATATATATATATATATATATATATATATATATATATATATATATATATATATATATATATATATATATGCACATAGGAAAATTCTAAAATCATATCTACCCCTAGAGTACTTCTCAAATATCATTTATTTTCAAACTAAAAAATTTAAAAAATATAACCATTTAATCCTTTTTTCTGAATACATCAAAATCTAATTTACAACTTGTATTTTATTTACATTTATTATGTTTTATTCATAGACTTTTATGATAAGTATCATATTTTTTAATGAATATTATTTTATTTTAGATTATGAGAAATGAAATTATACATCAATAACCTAATTAACACCTTAAAGCACAAAATTACTAAAAAAATACTTATTTTTCTACTGAACTATGATGTCTCATATTGAAACTTACCTTTTCTGAATGTAGTTTTTATAATTGCTAATGTTTTGAAGGTCATAAATTTCAAAAGATACATAGGTACATGGGAGGCCTTGAGGGTGGGCGGGGTTGAGCAATCGTCCAAGATCCAATCTCATCAGGGGCCCGAAATTTAAAAAAATTATTTTATATATGTATTGTATATATAAAAACAACTATAGATTATTAACAAACTCAATAGCAATTTAATTATCTTAATCAATTGAAACTTAGGGTCCGTTAACATTTTAATTAGTTTAGTCGATCCAATCTAAACTCAATTAAAAAACGCTAGGAGAATCTTACGATTCAGTTAAGTAAGTAAATTAGATTATTTTGCTACAATACCTTTATTTATTCGTAAAACAATTATTTTCGTATTATAGATTTTTAACATACTGGTTATTGACACTATATTATAGGGCCTATTTTTTCTATTCGCTCAGGGCCTAAAATTATTCGAAGACTCTCGGGAACGGCCTGCCTAGGTACCTAAATAATTGAAGCACCATTAGCAAGCCCAAATACTTTAACCTGATCAACAGCATAGTCGAAACATGACAGACAATCTGGAATGGAAACATAACCCCTGCACCAAGCAAGGCCCCATACCAACTCACCGTTGAGCAAAGTGCGCGCCGTGGCGTAGCCGTTGGTGGTTAACTGTCGACGGAGGCCAGAAAGGGTGGTGTTAAGATTACTCAAGAAATAAGTTTTGTGTAAGCCTTGGTACATACTACAGTAATATCTCATCAGAGTGCTATTTCTATCAGTTGGTTGTGATGTCACTTGCTCCACAGTGGTTATTATCACCACCACCACCAATACACTAGCCAACCACCGTGACAACCACCGGTTTCCCCCTTGTTTCATGTTTATCTTCTTATTGTTGTATGAGATGTATTTTCTTTCTTTTTAGTTTATCACATAACTTATAGGACTTGACTCATGGGTTTAAAGGAAACTCACAATAATACATATTGGAAATACCAATCAAACATGTCGTATCAAATTGACCCTACTAATATAAATTCCACATACTTTTTTTTTCTACGGCAAAGGCCAAGACACCGGGATCACCCTGGTAAATGGATCATCCTTCCTCCTAAAAAACAGAAGCATGGTCGCCCGACTAATCCCGTTCAAAAGGAAACCCATAATTGAAAATACCCGCTGACTCAGCTAGAGCATATTGTCACAAATGTGTCTCGAACCCACGACCTCCATTGTCAAGCTACCACTAGGGCAGAACGGTTCCTGGTATAAATTTCACATATGTATAGTATGTTAAAACTATGAATTTGATACTTAATTACTTATTTTTATAAAATTTAATTATAAATTTAGTTCTAATATTTTGTTATGGGTTTATGGATTATTAGATAATAAAATCAGTTTGGTTTTAGGGGCTGGCCACCCACCTCTTTTTTATTATAAGTATTAAGGATTTACCCCGCATGTTGGGGCCGTGACATCGACGTGGTCAAGCGCGTATAAAATTGCAACGACTCATTTTTTTAATATTGAAATGTAGATAAAAAAACATGCCACAAGAGTTATGGAAGCTAGGCCGGGTGAGGAAGAAGAACCCACCATCCGCAACTGAGCTCGCACCATTGGAAGATGAGCAGATTGTGAAAGTGGTGTTGTTGGTCATCAGGTTCAATCCCCTCATACACTCTAGAATTAACGCTCAAACGAGCTGCGGCGATACAAAGGGGATGCAACAGTGTGTTTTCTTTGCTGCCTTTAGTGTCAGATTGTTGTTCATCAAATTGGAATGTGAAACCTTGATTGCTTGAGATTGTATACTAGTTACTTGCTTAATATCTGATTCCGGGGTTCAAGCAAACTGAAACACTACTGATTATAGAAAATAAAACCGACATTAGAGCACTGTTTTGATACTGATTTTACTATTATTTTTTTTCATCTAATTTATTTACACATTAACTTTGTTTCTAGATTTTTTTCTCAATGTTCTTTACATTACAAGCTGTACGGGGTAGTGTTGCATTAAAAATATTTTTAAAACCAAATTTACATTATTTTACCTTTTAGTCTATATTAGATGGTATAAAGAAAATATCATAGTGTTATTAAATTACTTATTATGCATTTTAAATCAATATGCTTTGTTCTCTGTTTTATTTTTGCTCATACACCTTTTATGATCTTTAAATAGCTGTAGTTTTTGACGTTTTGACTTAATAGTATTTAATTGTGTCGACAACGGTTCTTCCCTGTTGCGATTAGGTTTTTTATCTTGGGACTTTTTCAGGGCACATGATTCATGTTTATCTATTTTGTGACTAACTCATGACATTCATGGTGTTCTGTTTATATACGGATAGTTGACGACAAGCATAGGCCCATCTTTCAGATTTTTGTTGTGAATTACAAATTGTACATTAAAAACGCATGCAACGCGCTTGTTGAAATACATCTAGTTCATCGAATAAAGAAAATAAAAGTACAGGAGTAGAACTCAAGGTTGTGCTTGTGGAGAGGAGGATATCAGCCATCGCACCATATGATATATTTATTTATAATTCTCACTCGTTTGTTTGTAACCCAAACTTAAAGCTCTAAATTGGAAATGTAAATTGATTGGACACTGGTTGGGTGTTATTTGTTTGGTGATAAACATAGTTAACTTCGTGTTTTTATACATTTGTGAATATAAAAGAGGTTACTTTGAGACATGTTTGTGTTGCAGGCGTTTAGAGTTTACATATTATAATTTGAACGTCTTAATGTGTGAATGGAAGGTTAATGGAAGCATGGAAGCTTTTAAAAGTGAAACCAATGCCATTGGGAGTAAAAAGGCCAAAAATGATATTCCAGCGTATAATACTCCATTGCCAGCGCATAGTACCATAACACCAGTGTAATGCATAACACCTAGATAACCCAGCGTACTATGCTCCACTATCAGCGCATAGTACTCTGACCCAGAACATTGTGCTCTCCTACCAGCGCACTATGCACTGACACCTAATCAGCTTTTGAATTTTCGTGCTTTTCAGCACTATCTAAAAATAATTCTAAAGCTTCGAATCAAATTTTGATACTTGCAAATTTCGAACGTTTGGAAGATGATTTTGGGAGTTTCTTTCACAATAAAATCACCCAAGATCAAGTTCCAACAACATCAACATTGAAGATCCAAGCATGCCGATGAACGGTTAAATCGTTCGTAATCGCTTCGAGTAGATAGTTTTTGTAAGTGAAACAACAGGGTTATAATTGGGATTTGATTATTGGTTTGTTTTCTTTTGACACAAGAATTCAATTGTGTGTTTGATTAAAGTTAAATGTATTGTCTATGTTTAATTATGTGCATTCTATCATTTGCATTCGGTTTCCTTACAAGATGAGCAATTTGATTTATGTGTGAATACTTGATATCTATGAATTGGTAATTTTGTGAACAAACGAGTCTTATAAGTTTGTTTCTTGATTATCACTTTAATTGGGTAATTTCACAAAATCATATCTATGTAATTACCAATTATTTCTTATTACTCTATTGTGGATCTTCGAACTTGAACTCGAAAGTGATTGTCTTTTTCATTATAGTTTTCAAAATACTAATCAAGTTTATTTCTTTCTTAGTTTTTTGCATTTAATTTACTTTTCATTATAAACAAAAAAACCAAAAAATAGCTTTTTCGTAATTTCGATTTGTGTTTTAGTCTAAGGTATTCAAGCTTAATACTTTCCACCAATTTCCTGTAGATACTACTATTACTTACCCTTAGTAGTTATACGTATTTAGGTCCTTTAAATTATTTGTTTTTGATCCAACCACGATAATTTGACCAGACACGTGCATTAGTGATTTTTAGAGGGTACTTTGGATCCAATGTGCATTTCATAAGTTTTAATTTGCATGTTTAAAAGGTAGAAGATGGTGGCAATAAAAGGTGGAGGTGGTGATTATAAGGTAACCCTGGTTTTGGTTACTTATATTGTGTGTTGAATCTAACAAATAAAATATACAAAAGTGAAAATGTTTCTTCCTTTGTTTCTTCGGGTCTCGAACTCAAAAAAAAATCCCAATGTTTTTTCTTTCTTTCTTCAAGTCTCGAACTCCAAAGAGGGCCAAGATGATTTTTTTTTCTTCCCATCTTCATGTACATAAAATATATTTAAATCAATCAATAGATATCTTTATTCTTTTTGAGATAATATTTTTAAGAGATAATTTTATAAATTTAAATTTAAATATCTCTTTTTAAAATCTTCATAAACCATCCATTGTCTTCAATATATTTTCCAATCTTAGTTTAATCTCAACTCCCTTAATCGTTTTTCACATATAAACAACAAAACACGTTCATAGTAGACTCTATTCTACCAAAACATGTAATCTATAAAACTCTAATAAACCAAAATGTCTTATGCCACATGTCCATTTTTGACACTACCATTTTCACACATGGCACCTCCTAAATAAAACAAAGGTTTCAATTCCCGCTTAACCCGGATTGAAAAATGAAGAAACACGCGGATCTATATACCCATGGGCTTAACCCGGGTTGATCCAATCTTCAACAAAACCCTAGAGCCACATTCACTCCATCTCCCTTTTCTCTTCCACCTTCAATTCTGCAGATCCATAATCTTCATCGTCACCAAGGTATGATTCTTCACAATACTTACACTTCATCGTCACCAAGGTATGATTCTTCACCATACGCTAAACTTTGTTCGGTCAATTCACTCCATCTCCCTTTTCTCTTCCAACTACAATTCTGCAGATCCATAGACTTCATAGCCATTATCGACGATCTTTCTTCCGAAATTGATATACCAAGGTTAGATTCTTCACAATACTTACAAAATCTTCACGCTAAACTTTCTTCGGTGAATCTACAGTTTAATCGTTGTGTAATCGTTGAACCGTGAAGATTCCAAAAACGTATCTGGTTAATTGTTATGTTCTGTAAAATTCACGCTGATTACGTGTTCTGATGTTGTGATTTTGTTAGTATTGTTTGTTCAGTCATGCTTCTACGTAATATTGACCAACAAAATGGTCTTTGCAATAGTACTCGCCTGCAAATAGTATCTCTTGGAAAAAGGGTTATTGAAGCTGAGATAATATCTGGAAGTAATATTGGATGCCGAACATTTATTCCAAGAATTAATCTTGTGCCATCTGATAAAAAAATCCCTACTAAGTTCCAAAGAAGACAGTTTCCGCTAAGTGTTTCTTTTGCAATGACGATTAACAAGAGTCAGGGACAATCATTGTCAAGAGTTGGTTTGTATTTAAAAGAGCCAGTTTTTACTCATGGGCAGTTATATGTTGCTTTGTCAAGGGTGAAGACTACAAACGGGGTAAAATTACTCATTTTAGATCAAAATGATAACATTACCAATGTGACTCAAAACGTTGTATACAAAGAGGTGTTTACACATCTACAAGAAACTTTTTAGAGTATGAATTTTATTTATTTCTATTTTCAAACTTTGATATTTATTGTTTTGTATTTTTCATTATGGTTATTATGTAATCAATATTTGATGGAAGTCATATTGATTAAATCATCCGTGTATCACACGGGTTCTAACCTAGTAAGAACATATACTAAAATAATAATAAATAATGCCTAAAAATACAAGTAACAAATCTTTTCAAGTTTAATCATTTCCTTGTCCTCAAAAAAGTCAAAAATATCAATAAACCAAAATGTAAAAAAAAACATAAAAACATATTAGCTACACTTATTCTCATCCCATATGAGAAGGGTGAACATGAAATAACAATATTATGCTAATTTTCAATCGGCATGTATAATAAGACTTTTAAAATTTTTATTACATCACATACCATATTTGCTAGTTATGGTCATCTAACCTTTGAGTTTTGTACTCATTGTCTCATATGAATTTATCCATGTTAGATTGATCATTTAAATGTGTCAACGTCTTTTTTTACCTGATAGAAACCTTTCTAACCTTAATAACTATAAAGAACAAATGATCAATGTTTCACTACGCCAGTTCCCAAATGATTTGAAATTAGTATGGTCAATTTTTATCATGTAAATAATTATTTTCTTTATCTTTTTTAAATTTTCTTTATTTGTTTGTTTTCTATTTTTTTTATCTTTGTATCAAATGACCTCGGTTCTCAATCTATTTTTGCTATGTCTCAGTTTTCTTATGTAATCCAATTGATATTAGCCATACATTAATATTAGGTATTTTATATTTGTAAATTCAAGAACAAAGAGTACGAGCGTAACGAAGTACACGTGTCTTCTAATTACTATCAACATTTTTAGTGTGCAATCTATGAGTAACATAAAACCCCAACCATCATTTGCTGCCACCAACTACTAATCATCGTTGTCGACATCAGACTCGCCACTACTGACAACACCCGACCGTTTCTGTCACCGTGGATAACATCCAATTGCAACCACTAACTTCGCGCGCCACCGAAAACCAACCACACCCCGTCACTGCCACTACCAACAAACGATCATGCATGCCACTGACACCCGATCGCGCCCTCCACGTACGTTCCATTAAATCAAAACAAGTTTTGCTACACGTTATCTTCTCACACTCATTTTGCCACATGTTATTAGTATAACAAGTTAAGAATTTAACGATGATATTAGATAATAATGATATTATTTATATTTTTTTCAAACACTAAAACAGTTTTTTAAAAAATTAAAAACATGTTTATTTTTATAAAATATATATTATTCTAAAAATTAAATTTATTGAAGCTTTTTAATACAAAAAATGTTTTTAGAAAACATTGTTTCAAACAATAGTCTTTTTTAAAGAAAATGGAATGTACTTCAAAAATAGTTTTTTAAAATTGAAGTTTTTTTAATGACAGAAATTTAAAAAAATATTGTAATCGTTTTATTACTTAAGTTATTTAATTATATGTAATTTAAATCAAATATTTTACAACTCATTTATTGATTTTTTTTAGTTTGGAAAAAATTGAAATCTTTCATTTTAATGTTTCTTAAGGAATTTATTCCAATTTAAAGTGTAATTCCTTTCTCAACAAATATATGTTAATATAACTTTAAATTTAAATTTGCCACCTAAACATATTGACCAACGAAATTTATATATTAATTTCATTGAGTTTCTATATACCAAAACACTCTGTTATATTGTTGTTGTAATATAGTTTTTCTTGATGCAATGATTAAATGGTTAACTTTTTTTCCCTTTATCATATGATTCTTGGGCTGCAGATAAAAACATTTTTAGTCTCGTGTGGTCTTCTGTTTCTTTTTTTATTTTATCTAATTTATAAAATTTTTATGATTTATTGATCTTATATATAGGGTAAATTTAATGTCTACTATAAACGATTGATCTAGAGCATAACATTACTCAGAATGTAAATGAAGATGCGTGTGAATATATAAGATAAAGATTCAGGTTCCTTGAATTAATCGAATAAGGTTATTTGAAATTTGAAATATCAAAGCTAAATTCGAATTAGATTCGAAAGAAAACAATTCAAGTTGAACTATAAGCAACAAGAAGTAAAACCCATAAACATCTAATTAGCTTCTCTTTACTTGGACTACCAAAACTATACAATTTCGAAAATCTTATTGTATATATTTATACAACTTAAAACTAGAAATGGTTATGAAATCTTTTTAACGGCCTGAAAGTTGAACGGTGGAGGCAGTGGCATTGGAAATGGATGATTCCATAACTACTTGAATCTTCACATCATCCTCGGTAACAGTAGACCTTATCCGTGGTCTTTCCTCAAGTGCTTTGTCACTTAAAAGAGTAACCACTTCAGACATTGCAGGTCTAGCTGAAACAGTCGGTTGAGTGCACATCAATGCGATCTCTATGATTTTAGTCACATCTTCTATTGCATATTCACTAGGGTCTAGTTTGTCATCCACTAGATTTAGATGTGTGCCAGTCTCATATAGATTCCATGCCTATCATACACACAACAACACAAGATTCATAAGTGCTTACTTAATTGAGATTATAATTTCATCACATACACAAATAATCACGCCATAGAATATATGGGGCACAGTATAACTAAAACCTTAAATCACTACACCAATAGAACTCATACACATACATGATCAAGAAGGTTTGGAGTGACTGACTCATCGTCTGTGGCATCCTTGTATCTCTTTCCGCTAATAATTTCAAGGACCACAACACCAAAGCTATATGTATCAACTTTCTCAGATAAGTGTCCATGATTGGCATATTCAGGTGCTACATAACCACTATTCCTGCGAGAAACATTTAAAGATGTTATTGTTAACACACTTACAGCAAGAAACCTTATTAGAAAAGTTATATGTGTTGATAATTTGAACATACAATGACCCTGCAAATTTGGAGCTAAGATGAGTTTTATCTTCGGGTAGTAGTCTTATCAGCCCAAAATCTGCAATTTTTGGCTGAAATTCACTGTCAAGTAGAATGTTGCTGGTTTTTATATCTCTATGGATGATGGTAACGTGGTACTGTTCATGTAGATATGCAAGACCCCTTGCTGTCCCAAAGATTATATCAAACCTTTGTTTCCAGCTTAAAGTTGTCGTTTTGTCACCTATCACATAAGATATGTATGTCAGCAGCGAAGATAAAGATGCCAATGATCATTGCAGAACCAGTTATTCAAAACTAAGTAAATTGCTTCAACCCACCATAGAGGAACTGATCAAGGCTATGATTTTCCATGTACTCATGTACAAGGAATAAGTTTGGGCCTTTTCTACAATATCCGAGAAGGCGTACAAGATGTCTGTGATGAACATTACTTAAGATCTTAAGTTCATCATTGAAGTTTGTCTTTCCTCTTCTAGAGGCCATACTAGTTTTCTTGATTGCAACCACATCCCCATTCTTGAGAGTTCCCTGGTACGCATCACCAAACATAAACGATGAACTGAAGTAACCGTATACATTGAGGTGCATATATAGTTCTGACTCACATAAATAGTACCTTATACACTTCTCCAAACATCCCCCCTCCAAGTTTGTTCTCGTCGCTGAAACTGTTAGTTGCTACTTTCAAATCATTGTAGCTATATGTTGCTGGACCTTGCAACAAGTCGATCGACCCAACTGATTTATCTGTTAATTGGGGAAAAAATTGTAAATATATTCAAGAGAGCATGTGTTATTGGTTAGACATATAGAATTAACTGTCTGAAGAAGAAATTCATCTTGTATTTACCTTGTTGGCCTCTAGTTTTCTGCTTAGATCTGGAACACCATAAGAAAATTGCAAGCAGAAGCAACAGAAAACTTACACCTCCAACGACCCCCCCAATTATTGATCTCTTCTTGCTTGAATCTAAGTTATAGACATGCAAAATATTTATCGTTACAGAAAACTACACATCTAGTGAACAAAACCTTAAAGATATATAGATTAGCGAGCAGTTCAGCACAAGACAAATTAACTAACTTTTAAAAATATCAATCTTAGAAGAGTGGAGGTCTCACCATCCCAAAGGAGAGATGAAATATCAGTTGTCTGGTTTTGTCCAAAAAACGGAGTCTTGTCATACCTCATGAAACACCCATTATCCATTGCTCGCCCCGAAATAGTAGGAAGACAATCATATAAAGATTTGGATCTCAACTTTAAACATTCTAAACAAACACTCTGGCTAATGTTTAGATTGCACTGCGCAATGGCATAAACGGTTGCACCACCAGCAGCTACTTCTCTTGTAGAGGCTGCATAATACTTGGACGCTCTTGGTGCAGCAATTCGAAGGTCTGATAATAACTTCTCTGCTGCTTTTCGAAATTCTGTTGGCTGAGAAGATGTTATGTTGTCACATAATACCACACCAGCCCGATTATTAGCCTCAGTGAAGAAGTTATTGTTCTCATACCTACATCAAACAAACTCTAGCAACATTAGCAATACAGAAACCAAACTAAATGCAAGCCTAACCATGCAAGAAGATGTGTAAACACGTGCGCACCTGAGATCGCAGTCGCTGTAAATAGCATGAGCACCATTGCCAAGCCCACATACTTTTAGCTGATTAACAGCATAGTCGAAACACGATAGACAATCTGGAATGGAAAGATAACCCCTGCACCAAGCGAGCCCCCACACGGACTCACCATTGAGCAAAGTTCGTGCTGCAGCGTAGCCGCTGGTGGTTAACTGCTGACGAAGGCTAGAAAGGGTGGCGTTAAGGTTGCTCAAGAAATACTTTTCGCTCATACCTCTGTACAAACTACAATAATATCTCATCAAAGTGCTGTTTCTATCAGTTGGCTGTGATGTGACTTGCTCCGCCGCGGTTATGAGCACCACCACCACCAGCAAACTGGCCAACCACCGTGACAACCACCAGTGTTCCACTTGTCTCATGTTTATCTTATTTTTTTTGTTTAAGTAATTGGGTGTGTTTTCTTTTTTTGTTTTGTCACATAATATATAGGACTTGACACATGAATTTTTAGGAAACTCACGATGCATTTTCGAAGGTCCTTATTGGAAGAGTCAATCAAACAGGTCCTACCAAGTTTATATTGGGCCATTAATTTAATTCCAAGTTTATACGGTATGTTAAAACTATGATTTTGATCTTTATTAATTAATAAAAATTATAACTAAATTAGCTAATGAAATCGGTTCGATCGGTTTAAGTAGCTAATGAAATCGGTTCGATCCGTTTTATTAAAGCAATGAAACGAATTATGGGCCATGGGGAAAAGCTTATTTTGCGTTTTTGTGTGATCAGTATGTAATTTTGGTTCTTGTATGTTAATTTAAGCTGTGACTTGAGGATTTAAAGCAAAACCCATCCTCAAATCAGTTTCTCAAACCACCTCTTTTTTTATTCTAATAATAAATTTGTAGCCGATATACATTACACAGGTTTTGACCTGCATGTTTAAAGGGTTGAAGATGGTGGTAATAAGTGTAAGAAAAATTCATTTATATTTGGCTTTTTAGTCTAGAATACAGGTTAGTGAAAAACCAAGGTGTGAGTGTGAAAGTATACTCGCTTGTTGAGAGCGAATTTTCTAATTTTCACAAGCTGAAGCGATGGAGATGGGGACTTGGGAAATCAACCGATTGTTTTAAGAATTGTATTGTGTTTTGGTGCACCCAGAAAAAAATAATAGGATCCAGATAGTATTAAAAAAAGAGAGTTACTACGGTTGTTAAAGAAAAAAACATGATTTACGATAAAATAAATTAAACTCTATGAATTTTTAACAATAACTAGTTAAATCCGGCCACACGCATTGCACATGTGATAAACGGCCGTCAACCATGGCTTAGAGAATCCATTATAGCCGTATATGCATCACAAACCAAACAATAGGCTCATAATCAAAATACAATTGCTACAGATCACAGTGGGTTGCTATGCCACAGTAAATGATAAATTTTTTCGAATACAATTATAACCAATAAACGGACATTACAACAACTAACACCTTACAATGATAACAATTAGCATTAACCGGGCTCAGAACCGTTAACCGGTTGTGGCTACATGCCATAAACGGTTGCTAAGCCATGACAGCCAACATGGATTTTGAATTTCAGTCATAGCCATGGTCATAGAAACTAACTCAACATACCCAAACATAGGTAGTCTCGGATGAACGACAACTCGTCGTCATCAACATCTCTACCGTGACACAAATAAGATAGCAAACCATAATCGGTCTTGATGAGGCAAAACCTCATCGTCATCGACACAACACAAACCAACAAGACCACCATCATTGTCGTCACCGCCAGCATCAAGATACCAGAACAGTCTCAAATGGAACAAATCGACCAGGCCACCTTTACCATCGTCGCCACCGCCACATCAAGATCAAGCTCATGACCGGGGAAGGCCATGGTCACAGAAACTAACTCAACATACCCAAACATAGGTAGTCTCAGATGAACGACAACTCGTCGTCATCGACATCTCTACCATGACACAAATAAGATAGCAAACCATAATCGGTCTCGATGAGGCATAACCTCATCATCATCGACACAATACAAACCAACAGGACCACCATCACCGTCGTCACCGCCAGCATCAAGATACCAGAACATTCTCAAATGGAACAAATCGACCAGGCCACCTTTACCACCGTCGCCACCGCCAAATCAAGATCAAGCTCATGACGGGGGAAGGTCACCACCGGTGACAACACTGAGGGGACGTCGCGAAGGCACGACATGCAACGGCCGGAGAATTACAACTTGGAAGCGGCCTTGATGACGGCACGGCAACAAGATCTTAAAACACTAAAGGGTTATGAGCGACCGCCATTCACTAGGAGCACACTGGACACCACCGAAAACCCTAGTTCTACCAGACGGTTTTAGCAGCCCCACGACCACCTCCAGTTCGCCACAACCGCAAACATCAATAATACCGATGAGGTCAAGACGAAGACCAACCAAAGAATTGTGAATGGCAACCACTGTATCCAAAAGCCCCAAATCAAAACCCGAAACAATCAGGGCTAGAATAGAGCATATGCACGAAGTTGCCACCAAAATCACTAGAGATCGGCAACCTGCAACGGTCCGGAGACCGGCGGGCAACGTCCATATATCATCTGTTACGCTGGCCACCAAAGCGGCAGCCAACCACCACCGGCAACCCCTTCTCTCTCTATAAAACCAACGGGAGGCACTCTCTTTCTCTCTCTACAAAACTGGATGCAGAGAGGAGTTCGACCATTCATTACTCCAGCGACCGAAACACCGGCTAACAGCCACCACCGGTAACTATTTCTCTAACTATAAGCCGCCAAACTCTCTCTCTTAATCTAACCAATGCAGACCTTTTGATATCAACCATATGCAACATCAAGTTGTACATAAATGCTTAAGAGTTGTACAAAAAAAATAATTGTTCATCCTGTGTTGAGTTATAATACAACTCGTCAAAAGTTTTTTATTGTAAACCCGTAAATAATTGAAGAGTTATAGTAAAAATGATATTTAATATAAATAGGCTAACGAGGATTGCGGGATTAATACGTGTCATTCTATTGTTTTAAAGGGGAGGATATTTGGTCATTGTGTTTAATACGTTTATTGTCTTAAATATCAGTTTATTGTATCATATATGTTTTCATTATAATGTTTTACGTTTTATATCCATTTATGTTAATTTTATCATTATTTTAATAGATGATACAAACTTGTTAATTATTATTGTGTTTTACAATAAAAGTACACAATATTGTTATTTTCAACAATATTGCAGGACCGTTTAAGGGCTTTAGCACAAATACAACACAACAACACAATGAGGAGATTAACTAAACTTTAATCAAACAGTGAACTGGGTTAACCAAAATGATACAAAGAACACAAGTAAAGCAAGAGACAGAACAAGAGAGTATGGGTTTCAAGGAGGCAGTATATTGCTTTCTCAAGTTCTTTTACAAGTGTTACAAAGCATAAAGAAAGATACAAGAACTTGAAATACTTATACTACAACCTACAGCCGGCTATACTTTGAAAGCCAGCTGGATACAATTGACTAGACACTAACAAAATCAATTGTAGGATGAAAAGGCATATCTGGCTTTTGACCTTGTGACTATGACATGCCATAGCTCACATCCTTATATATTACAAAAAGGATAAAGTACATAAAGTGGAAAGTTACAGACTCAAGACCTCAATGTACAGTTACCAAAAGCATGGACCTTTTCACCAACTCATGTAAGTTGGTGACTTTACAGAGATGCAGCGGAAAAGGTGCTTTATGGAACAGTACATCAGATAAAGCATGTGTACTAAAAGTCTTCGGAAGAAATCTGTCTTCATAGGTTGAAGCTTCGGAAGACTTTGTCTCTGAAGCTTCGGAAGACTTCATGTTTGGCTTCGGAAGATATTGGTCTTGGCTTCGGAAGATTTTACACTTAGAGTATTTTCTAATGCATTGTGTAAAACTTCCGAAGCATTCTTCACTTCAGTACTTAGTGCATGTTGCTGAGACATTATGGATGTTTTGGGTTGCATCAGACTTAAGGAATCCTTACAAACTCCCCCTAGGCTGATGCTACCAAAACACTTAGAAGATCTTCAAATGTTGGTAGTCTTCAGTACAATCAAGACCATTTCTTTCTTCATTAGATGGTCAGGATCATCAAGACTCTCATAGTATCTTCTCATCTCAAAGAGATCATGCAGAGGTAAGTTGATTATGTCTTGCCATGAGTAGACATTCTCAACACCTTGATCTCTGATAACATTCCATCTTTCTGGATTGGTAGAATAAGTCCAGGACAAGATGGGTGTCTCAGTTGTTAGAGGAGCCACTTGCATAGGAGTTGATTGGGCTGCCTCATCATGCACTTCCTCAGGTTGATCTGATTCAGCCTGAGGTGCAGAGGTAGAAGCCATCCTCTTCTTCCTCTTAGATGACTTTAACTGAGAAGACTGGTCTGCAGCACCATGTTGATCATCAGTGTCTTTCTCAGTTGGGTGTTCCTCCCTCACAGGTTCAGAAGGAGAGGGAGTTTGACCCTGCCTTGGATCAGAAGATGAAGCTTGCTGAGGCTCAGCTGGAGGTGCTGGTTGAGGTGTCTCTGGTTGTTCAAACTTGACCTCCACTTCAGGTGGGACTTGACTTGGAAGAGAGTGCAAGTCAATAAGTTCTCCACTTTTAATCTTCTGCTTGATCACCCTTATATGCTCATCCATTGTGGATAGAGACATGGGGCCAAGTCTCCTTCCGGAGAATCCATATAGCTTCAAGAAGCTCATCATTCTTTGTCTGTCAGCAGACTTCTTTGCATTCTTTTGAATGATGGCTCTTGACATTGCAGCTTCTTCCCTTAGCTTCCTTTTGGTTGTTTTTCTTTCTTTGACTAGCTCAAGCTCAAGTTGCTTTAGGTACTCGAACTCAATGAAGTCATAGGACAGGGGAAGAAGTGCATCTGCCTGATAGAAGCCTGTGGCACTCAGGTAGTTGATCATCTTGATCCTATCTTCTTCTTTATCTACCTGAGGTTCTTGTGGAGCCACATCTTCCTGTGCAGGACTTTCTTGAACTGGTGAGAGAGTGGGAGCATGCTTGTAAAGTCTTTTCTGTCTCTTCTCCTCTTTGAATTGGAGAAGTAACCTTGCATCCTCTTTCTCCTTCATCTCTCTTGACACTTCCATGTCAGCCAGTTCATTTAACTCTTCTAAGGGGAGGGAGATGATTTCATCAATATCATAGTTCCTGGTCTGTAAGTAGGTAATCCTGACTGCCCTTAACTCATCATCTTGAGTATTTGGTCTGGGGGCAGCCCTGATTGCAGCTTGCATGAAGCTAGATGACCCAGTGGAACTTTCTCCCCTTAGTCTCCTTTTCCTCTCTCTCTCTTCCTCCTCAATTTCCTCAGGAGTCATTATCCTTTTCCCTTTGTCACCAACAGACCTTTGTGACTCAGGGTGGATTGAGGCTTGGCCTTCATTGCTTGGTGTAGCTTCCATGCTCTGGCCAGAGAGAGGCTGAGAAACACCTTCACCAGCAGGTGTCTCAGATGGAGTTTGGACCTCGCAGCAGTTGTTGATGATGAGACAGGGGTCTCAGTTCTGCCACTGGGCCTTCAGTCAAGGTTTCCCCTATGAAACTAATCTTAGGGTCCACCTCAACATCCAGTTGACCGATGACATTATCTGATTGCCTAAGTCTCCTTCTTAGAGAGAACTCTGCAAGGATCCTGTCCTGGATTCTTTGAGCCAGCCTGTCAGCTTGTCTTGAATTGCTTGGATTGACAAGTGGCATGTTGACTAAATCCAGTCTTTCATAGAAGCTCAGGCTTTGGAATTGAAAAACTTCTTGTTGGCCTTGAACTCTGTGAAGTATAAGGGCTCTTCTGTCATCATCATACCTCCACCTTATGATGTAGTTGCCAGTTCCTTGTGGTGGAGATGAGACAGCCCTTGGTATACCTTCCTCAAAGAGACTCCTGATGAGAGAGTCTATAGAGTCCACATTAATGTGAACTTGAGGAAGTTGCTGAGAATGCACAACAGCAAGTGAGGATGGTGAGTCCTCTATGTCCATTCTCTCTGAAGAAGTCCCAGGTTCTGTGGTTGTAATAACTTTCTCCCCCTTTTTGGTAGCATCACCCACTTGCATAGGTGAGCTGGAGGATAAGTCAATCACTTCCACAGGTTCTTGTGTTCCTGGTTGAGCTCTCTTTAAAGGTCTCCCAGCTAGTTTTTCCTGCAGATATGAAATCTGAAGTTGCTGATCATTGACCTTGTTTTGTAAGGTAGTCACTTGAGATTCCAAGTGACTAACCTTAGAGACTAAATAGGTGCATGTTTTTGACAATTTTTGCACCTTTAGTCTCAAATTCCCCTCATCTTCATCAGAAGAATCATTGGGGGATGAGATGATTGGACCAAAGTCCTCTCTCTCACCACCAGCTTGAGTTTCTTGGCTGCTGGTTTTCCTCTGCTCACTGGCAACCTCAGTTGAGATGCCAGTGGGCTGAGTTGCCATGGTTGAGGTCTTAATAATGTAATCACTTTCAAAAGTGAGAGCCTCTTCCATATGGACATCCTGAACAGGTTCAGAAGTGTCCACCTCAGTTATAGGTGACTGATGTGGGATAGACTGAGGAGAGTCAGAGGTACTCATCTCTCTTTGAGTAGGGGAGGAGAAGAGAGACTCATGGTACTCACTGAATCCTAAGTCTTCATCAGTATAAAGGATAGGTTGGGAATTGGTTGGTTGAGATCCAAAGGCTGGGGATGGTAGCTGTCCCCTGAAGGTTGTTCACTTGAGTGTTGAGACTCAGAGTGAAGGCTTAAGGCTGTTGGGCTAGTGAGCTCATCAGGGTGAGCATGAGGAACCTCAGCCCTGATAGGTGAAGTAATGGGAGTGGTTTGCTCCTCAGGAGAAGTGGGAGCTCTAGTGTCCACTTCTTCCTGTAAGGTTGAGTATATGGGGGCCTGCACAGACTCAATAGCCTGAGCAGGGGTTCGTTTGGATTTTCTTTGGTAGGTGAGGGTGATTTCTGGTCTATTTAGTGGTAAGAATAAAAGGGGTGTGGGTTCAACACTAGCTTGTGTTGCTAGGTTGTCACCTTGAGCAATGAGCTCTAACATTTTTGGGACTAGGGCTGTTTCTACCCCTGAGAAGCCTACAGTTGGCTTCTTCATTATTTTAAAGATGCCGGGCTTCATCTGTCTCAATTTAAGAATATTACTTGTTTCCCTCAACTGTGAGCCCAGTTCACAGTTGAGAATGTGCTGAACATATCTAGGAAACATGTAATACTCTAAGGAGTCTAAGTTTGCAAGTAAATTAGTATAAACAAATTGTGAATACCTGAACTTGACCCCCTGAACCATTCCATGAATGTAAGGATTCCTGAAGTCTGATGCAACCCAAAACAGCCTAAGTGTCTCAGCAACATGCACTAAGTACTGAAGTGAAGAATGCTTCGGAAGTTTTACACAAAGCATTAGAAAATACTCTAAGTGTAAAATCTTCCGAAGCCAAGACCAATATCTTCCGAAGCCAAATATGAAGTCTTCCGAAGCTTCAGAGACAAAGTCTTCCGAAGCCTCATCCTATGAAGACAGATTTCTTCCGAAGACTTTTAGTACACATGCTTTATCTGATGTACTGTTCCATAAAGCACCTTTTCCGCTGCATCTCTGTAAAGTCACCAACTTACATGAGTTGGTGAAAAGGGCCTTGCTTTTGGTAACTGTACATTGAGGTCTTGAGTATTCAACTTTCCACTTTATGTACTTTATCCTTTTTGTATTGTATAAGGATGTGAGCTATGGCATGTCATAGTCACAAGGTCAAAAGGCAGATATGCCTTTTGATCCTACAATTGATTTTGTTAGTGTCTAGTCAATTGTATCCAGCTGGCTTTCAAAGTATGGCCGGCTGTAGGTTGTAGTATAAGTATTTCAAGTTCTTGTATCTTTTCTTTATGCTTTGTAACACTTGTAAAAGAACTTGAGAAAGCAATATACTGCCTCCTTGAAACCCATACTCTCTTGTTCTGTCTCTTGCTTTACTTGTGTTCTTTGTATCACTTTGGTTACCCAGTTCACTGTTTGATTAGAGCTTAGTTATTCTCCTTATTGTGTTGTTGTGTTGTAATTGTGTTAAGCCCTTAAACGGTCCTGCAATTGGTATCAGAGCATTCCAGGCTCTTGATATAAGATCTAACCATCTTAAGATCCCTCACACACACAAAAGCTAAACTCTTCAAATGGCTGCCATCTCTAAGACTGATATGGAGACTGGAACCATGAACAAATCCCCACTGATCACTCTTGATGATTTTGACACCTGGTGCATGAGGATGGAAGGCTTCATCAGGTCTCTTGATTCAAGAATGTGGGAATCTGTTGAGAATGGACCTTTCATACCCAGCACCCCCTCTGCTACTGGTGCTGGTATGATTCCTAAAGATGTGGCCAACTACTCAGATGAAGATAGAAAAAGAGTAGAGATTGACAGGAAGGCCATGACTGCTCTTCAGACTGCTCTCCCAAACTCTGTATACAGAGGCTTCAAAAAGTGCAAGACACCAAACAGCTGTGGGATGCACTGAAGCTGATGTATGAAGGCTCCTCTGAAGCCAAGGAGAACAAGAAGATCTTCTGAAGCAGCAGTTTGAAAATTTCACCTTCAAAGCAGGTGAGACCATGACTCAACAATACTTCAGGTATGTTGAGATTGTGGATACCCTAGTGGATGGAGGAGTTCCTCTTGAGAACAGGGACATTGTAAGGAAGTTCATGTCCTCACTTCCTAGGCAATGGACACACTACTGTGTGGTGATCAAGAGGACTGAGAACCTTAAGACTCTTACTCTTACAGAGTTGTATGGGATTCTCAGTGGATACCAGATGGAGATGAACATGCAAGGTTCATCTGGCAACTCCAACAATCAAATGGGTTCAGCCCTTCATGTGGTTGAAAGGGACAGCATAGAACCCCAGCATCATCTCTTGTGCTACCCTGACAACTCACAAAAGGGTCCTTTCATCACTTTCCCGGAGACACCAAGGGAGAACTTTACTCAAGGAAGCCCATTCCAAGAGACAAGTTCTTCTCAAGCCTTTGTGTCTGCAGATGAAAGCTGTGGGAATTATCTCTTCACTCTTGAAGACCTGGACTGTATCCATCCAGATGACCTTGAATACATGGAGATAGTTCAGCAGATGGCTCTCCTCACTCACAGAGCCAAGAAGTTCTACAAGAGGACAGGAAGAAGATTTCCAAGCAATGCTACCAGTAGTAAGTTTGGGCTGGATAAAAGCAAAGTTAAGTGTTACAACTGTAACCTTATGGGTCACTTTTGCCAGGGAATGTAAGGCACCTAAAGCAAATGGGGCCAAACACAACCCAGACCAAATTTTACTGACAAAGCTCCTCCTCAGGCTGAGAAGACAAAGCAACATGCTGCTGTTGCTGTTGAAGAAGGAGGCTTTGACTGGAGTTTTCAGGTGGAGGATGCTTCTCCAAACCAAGCACTGATGGCTGACCATGATGAAGCCAAGGTATTGGAACATCTTTGCTCCCCTGAATGCATTGCTAAAGTAAATAGATACAGGTCCTATAACCTAGAGATGAGATCTGATCTTGAGTCATTAAACATATTAAATCTGATTTGAAAAGTCTGAAAATGATTACAAGTTAAAGATAGAAGACTTGGAGAAACCAATTTCAGTACTAAAACATGAACATACAGATTTCAGAAACTCAGATCCAAGATCTCATCACTAAGTTTAACTGAGTGCCAGGCTGAGCTTGTGATCA